>JABMIG010000179.1:0-315000 GCA_013187285.1 Cyclotella cryptica | reverse complement strand
CAGAAATCTTTTCCCGTTTACTGGCATTGTAGAGGAAACGTGTCAGTCTCTGATGAGTCTGCTTGTAGAACTCGATACCTTCTGCTTTCACAGCATCGCAAAAAGAAATCTTCTTCTGCCCGTGAGTGAACTTAGGCTTCACCTTGAGGTAATGTTTCCGATCTTCCACGCTGAGCCCCTTGTCCAACATTTCCGATAATGTCAACTTCTTGTAGTCACGGAACTTTTCCTTCTCTATTTGAGATGCATTTGGATTATCCGTGTGGAATCTCCACTCTTGCTTCCACACCTCACTGTGGTTCTCTAAAACAAATATCGTATATGCAATATAACTCACAGATAATAATTCCCACAGTTGCTTGTTTTTCTTTTCACCATCCCTGTACCAACTCTTCAGAGTCTCCTTTGTGTACAAAGCACTTGACATTCTAGTGATCATGTAGTACCACCCTCCCACGAACTCCTTCCACTGCATGTCCTCTCTAAATGCATTCTCTCCAATCAACTTTCTCTCCCAGAAAGGCTTACTTAAACCGTCACTACCAACCAATATATAGAGCTTCATAATCATGTATTGTGCCCCCCCTCTTTGTAATTCACCTGTGAAGAATTGTGTATCAGTAATCTGTTTTAAACAATCACAAAAACAATTATTGTCATGACTTACTTAGAAAAGCCTTCTGCACTGCATTATGGAAGTTGCACTTCAGATTTCGATACTTGATATGCACCATTCCTGCAATCGTATTCTCCCAATACCAAGATTTTTCAAGACAACGGGGAACATAAATTCCGGTCTTATTCATCATCTTGTCGCACACGCTGTCTTTCGTTTCATCGTACTCATTCCATCCCCGCTCGAGAAATTTGATGTGTGGGAGAAGGATATTGGCGGCATAAGCTGTTACTCGTTGGTAGTTTACAGCGTCAGTGCCGTCGTACTGTGGACGTTGTCCCCCAACTCTTACCAACCTACCGTTGTCCTGTCCTGTGTTCGGATGTTTCTTGCCATAGGACATGACAATTGTCCTCTCAAGCTGTTCCTTGACTTCCTTCATTTCTTGCTCCATCTCACTCAATCTTGCTGTATAAGCCCTTCTAAGTTCATCCATGCTTAACCGGCTAATCTCACTCGAAGTCCCCGGAGTTGCCAGTTCTTCTCGTATTTTGAAACCTGGAATTTCATCAAGTGAAAGATCATGAGAAAAGTGACTGCTATTATTTACCGACATTTCGTAATCCTTGTTGCTGTTGGTGTAGAAGACAATAACTCTTTGTTGTTGCAAGTCAGCTATCCAAAACAATTAATGCAACATATTATGGAGATGCATGTCTCACATGTTCCATTGAGAGCATATGAGGCATCTGAAACAATTTTTACATATTTCTTGTAAAGGTACATTAATTAGTCCATCTATACTTTTGCCTTTCAATGTTTTGGTACCGCGCCACAAATTTTTTGTATGATTCTTTTGTAGTAATAGTGATGTGATCATAGAAATTTCCATGTTCCACATATTAAGAATTTTCCAACACACTTACATTCATTATGTGTTAGTGGAATTTACTCATGTATGTATACATATGAATAATATACATGAAAACTCTTCTGTTGTCGCAAAAAGGAAATCGCGCCATAATAGCAAGCAGAATTTGCATCTCATTTTATGTAATCTCCATCTTATTGCTAGCAGTCGTCCTCTTCATATTACAATTTGTTGACCATGCCGAAGTATAAGCAAGCAGGAAAACCACATTATAACAATACAGTCAGAAACCCATATGCAAAGAGGTCTATGTGTCCTTACTCTCGCTTTGGATGTAAGTTCATTGGAATGGACTTAAACAAACATATGAAGAAGTGTCCTTTCATCTCCTCTATGGAAGAGAGAAGTCGACCAGCACACGAAGGCCATCACCCTTGGTCTCAATCCTCCCACTCGAGGACTCGCTCGACCCCTCGAACCGCACAAGGAACTCCTCTGCGCCGGCGCCGCCTAATGGTGCCCACGCCGCCGGCGTCCCTCGGCTTCTCCATGACCCACGAAATACCGTTGTTTGTCGGTAACAAATAATTCTTTAATTTAAACAAATCAATATAGATGACAATGACTACCGTTAACGATCCAATCACTTTACTTTCAATATATCATTCAATGGTTTACTTTAACGTATATCAACACTACATTCCGCCCCCCCTCCTCCTTGATCCACGTCAGTCCGATGGCACCACCTCACGAGTATACCTGGTGCCGGCCAAGCGAGGCTGGAAGTAGCGACCACCCCTCTCAGGACGCAGTTCGCTACTGCGGTAGAGCCCAGCCTCGTACTCCTCCTCCGTCATCTCGGCATCACCCCCCTCCCATTCGACATCCAACATCTCGTTCTGCGCCGAGCGGGCGTCGAAATCCACGCCTGTGGATAACAACCACCGGCGTTAGCACGCAAGCCAGAAACGGAACATCACCCGCTACCGCACTTACCGGGCCAGAACTCCACCGTGTACCGCCCTCCGTACAACCCGATGGCCCTGGGCGTATGATCGGGCCCGTACTCCTCTCCGTCAATGACGGCCCGGAACTTGTCCTCCGGGTTCCCCTCAAACGTGCCCTTGGATGGGTGACGCGCGAACAACTCTGCCAGCATCTCGTCCATCCCCCACCAAAGCATCTGCGGAGGACAAGCGACACGTCAGCACAACAACTCAAACCGTGCCATCACCTCAACACGGGGACTCACCTCGGGCTCGTAATATCCACCCAACTCCTCCGGGATCACGCACCTTACCCGCACGTGGAGCAATCCAAGCGCCGCTAGCACGCGGTCGGCCTCACCCGGCGGAACCTTACGCGTGGCCCAATCGATCGCCTCCCCATGGAGGACGTGACCCAGAAATGCGGCGTCCGCATCCCGCGGAACCAACGGAACCGGCGAAAAATCCGCACCAGCCATCCGCTGCTCCACATACGCGCGGCGATTGCTTGCCGCCACCAACTCGTGGAACGCCAGCGGCCACACCGGCCGGCCCCCTACGCCGGTCATGCCCATCCCAGGATCACCCGACCCCCACCCACTCACGGTCGAGCCCACGCTCCCTTCCGAAGATGTCTTCTTGCTTGACATCGTCACAGTTTTCTCTCCTCTTCACGTGGTCTCCGGCATCCCGGGCCCGCGTGGTGACATCACCTCCCACAAGACTTCTACTCCCACCGGTGGTTCGCTCACCGTGCGCGCCACCACAGTACAATACCTATGTACGTTTCGTTAGCAGGAATAATCACTCCTTGAGTATACATTTTAAAATGATGAATTAATGCTTCCATAGATTGTTTCATTTCAACTCTAGTTGGTGGAGAAATTTTGAAATCATTCCAATGTCGAAGTCTGTTACTAAGCTTGTATGGAATTACCAGTGAGGAACCAAGGTGATACTCAAATAACATTCTACTACCCTTGCATGTGGACGCAACGTGAATTTTGGATGGTGGAAGATGTTGCACAAATCATGAAGAGAAAGAGAATCATGAGGCAAAGGAATAGTGTGGCCACTCCCTTCTGCATCCCCATCTTCTAATTCATCAACAACATTGAACACATCTTCAGCAGAATAGAATTCAGAGGGCAAAGGAGTAGCACAGCCACACCTATCTGCTTCCTCATCTTTCAATTCATCAACACAACTTATGGAAAACGATGGCAAGTGAGTAGCTCAACCACTCACATCTGCTTCACCGATCCCGTTGCATGATTCCATGATTCTTCTCCTTTTTTCAGGGAGAACACTTGGTCGGGCAGTAGAACCTGAGAGAAAACTTGGTTAGTTCTTCTGCGGGTTCCTTCGAGGCTACTTCAACATACGTCTCAGAAATGATCTGTCCAAAGGAACAGAGTGTACATTTTTCTTGACAATGATGGCAACTGAAATACGTTCCTCCGGGTTGAAGTAAAGGCAAACATTTCTTTTTGTCCGCAATTCATTTCAAGCAAGAACTGCGTGGTCTGCCAACGGTTCCCATAAACGATTTGTCAATTGGAGGATTGTGATGGAACATCGCAAGGATACGTTTGCCAACAATAATGGTTGATTTGCTGGTGAATCACAAATCAAATCAATTCAGATTATCAAATCAATTCAGATTGTGAATTGATCTATTGCAAAATATTGTTCGCTACTTCTTTGCAAAATTGTGATTTGATAATCAAAATTGCGTTCACTTGGCAACGATGTTACGAGCGATGGCAATGATTCGAATTGACGGAGAAGTAGTTGTAGGTAGGTTGCAATTGTTGCGACAGAACGATACAAGCAAGTGCGATTACAAAATGCGGTGGGGTCCACTCGGCAACGATGGTACGAGCGATGGCAATGATTCAAATTGACGGAGAAGTACTGGTAGGTAGGTTGCGATCGTTGCGACAGATCGATACAAGCGAGTGCGATTACGAAATGCGGTGGGGTCCACTCGGCAACGATGGTACAAGCGATGGCGCAGATTCGAATTGACGGAGAAGTACTGGTAGGTAGGTTGCAATCGTTGCAACAGATCGATACAAGCGAGTGTGAGTACGAAATGCGGTGGGGTCCACTCGGCAACGATGGTACAAGTGATGGCAATGATTGGAATTGACGGAGAAGTACTGGTAGGTAGGTTGCGATCGTTGTGACAGATCGATACAAGCAAGTGCGATTACGAAATGCGGTGGGATCCAGTCGGCAACGATGGTATGAGCGATGGCGCTGATTCGAATTGACGGAGAGGTACTGGTAGGTAGGTTGCGATCGGTCGATTGGTTGCGATTGATTGATTGATGGCGTTTGATTAGATTGAATGCAAAATATTGAATCAATAGATTGCAATAGCTTGTATTGTTTGCAGTGGACCGGTCTGTTGGGATACTCTGTGAAAAAGATGGTGGTGGTGTTGGGAGACACCGTGAGGATATTGGTCCAGAGGTACAAACAAGAGAGTGCAAAACCGGGATCAAAAAGAATCTATGCCTGGATGCAAGTGGGGGGAATGACTGGACAGAATTTACTGTGAAATGTAAGTTACACATGGAACGTTTCATGAAGTACAGACAGATAGTTATAGTAAAGTGGAGAGAGACATAAGTACAAATACTAGATTTCAGATTAAATGTTAACATATGGCTCTATGACTAAGAGAATTTACAAAGGCTTGAAAAAAAGATTACTTAAACTTAATGTGACGTCTTACTTAAAGTCTTTAATCCAACATACAGATAATATGTATACAAAATATATGTAACTAACATATTGCAGAATGGAACACTACGAGAATTGTGGCGTGACTAAAATTTATTATCTATCTAACTAACAACCTCTGACTTACGGGCTCTCAGACGTCCTTGAACGTGTCTAATGTCCTGAACTTGGCCCGGACACCATTTTTTTGCAGACATGAGCACATATGACTCTTGTGGGTCACGTGTCCGGTCCATGTCCTGGGTTTGGAGTCACGAATTATTAGCCAGAGTATATAATTGTAGTGTATAATAGAGTACCTACACAATTCTGACAACCCGCCCCTTCACACAATGCCAAAAACCCCATCATGTGGCTTACCACAGTGGGATTGTTTGCCACCTCAACATGAAGACCATGTTTTCAGCCAATAGACACAATCGCTAGCTGCCAACGCCAACACCCCCTCCTCCACAGAAAAGAGAAGCAGCAACTGCAAGCGCAGGTGAAATCCTTTCCTTTTGTCGCGAAAAGTAACGATGTCCTCTGGGGCTCTAGTCGTTTTTTCGTTTTGAATAAATTTTTGACAGCTACTAATAATATTTTTCCAATTACATTGTTGTGCACCATCCATGGGCCAGTTGATAGCTCGGCCCACAGAGACAATCGCGAGCCGCCAAAGCCAACGCCCTCTCCCCAATAGCAAAGAGAAGCAGTGACCCCAAGCGCAGGTGAGAATTTCCCCTCCTTTCGCCTTTTTCAATACAAATTTGACAGCTAATAATTTTAGTTTTTCAATTACAATGGTGTGCACCATCCACGGGCCAGTTGATATCTCGGCCCGAAGCCACAATCGCGAGCCGCCAATGCCAACACCCTCTCCTCCATAGCAAAGAGAAGCAGCGACCCCAAGCACAGGTGAGAGTTTCCCCTCCTTTCCTTGTTTTCAATACAAATTTTGACAGCTAATAATTTTAATTTTTCAATTACATTGCTGTGCAGCATCCACGGGCCAGTTGATATCTCGGCCCACAGGCACAATCGCGAGCCGCTGCCGCGCTCTCCTCCATAGCAAAGGCAGCAGCCAGGGCGGGTGAAATTCCCCCTCCTTTCCATTTTTCAATACAAATTTTACAGCTAATGATTTAATTTTTCAATCACATTGCTGTGCACTATCCACGGGCCAGTTGATGTCTTGACCCACAGACACCCTCTTCTCCACCATAAAGAGACGCAGCAACCGCAAGCACAGGTGAGAATTCCCCCCATCCATTCCTTTCTCTGAATAGGATATTGACAGCTAATTTTTTTCAATTACATTGCTGTGCACTATCCATTGGCCAGTTGATATCTTGGCCCACAGAAACACTTGTGAGCTGCAGCTGCCAACAGCCTTCCTCAATTGCAAAGTGAAGCAGACACTGTGAGCACAGGTGAGAATTTCCCACTATACTATCCTATTCAAAAATACCATTTTCACATCTAATATTTTAATTTTTTTCAATTACATTAGTACACAAAGCTGTATTTACAATGGAGTGTGCTGCAGGAAAATGTTGCACTTTGTTCAACATCACCATGGAGCATTATCCAGACACAGGTAAACCAAGGCACACATGCATGCATTGCAGAAAAGGGGTACATGTCCCATGTGCGATACAATGGTCAGACAAGATTGGAAAATCAACTCAAGGTTATTCTATCTCCCTATCATTGACTCACAAGCTTGGTCCAATTGAGGCTGCAAGTTTCAACAATGATCATTGCTTATTGTGCTTTAACTGTTGTGATGCATTAAATACAGTACATAATAGTATGTGAGCGACCTTCCTTTTTATATTTTGATCTAACATTTATTTTGAGAATAATTTCTTACCTCTCCCACTTTTCTTTTGGTAATGTTGATTTGACTTGTGATGAAGTATCTCAATTAGGCAGTAGTACATTGTCTACCCCAAGACGAAATCTGGAGTGATAAGTATGTCACCAAAGTGGCATGCAAGGCAGGGAAGCAGGGATGGCAGTGTGGTCGGTGCAACAAGGTATTCTTGACACTGCATGCAACAAGAGTAGTCTGCCACATTCTCAAAGTTAAAGGAAACAACATAGCTACCTGTCAAGCAATCATTCCTGAAGAACATCAAGAACGCTGCTGCACAATAAGAGACAAGTCCATAAGTAACAGCAGCATTTGTGCTAAGGTCAAAGATGCATTGAAGAGTTAATAGATGGCCGCTAAGAACATGCCACTGATTTGTTCATGACTTCTTTTGGCTCATCATCAAAAAGTTACTCAAGACACCTAGTATTACTTCGTTCTTACAGCTCCCTTGTCAAGAGAAGAGAAGAGAAGAGAAGAGAAGAGAAGAGAGAGAAGAGGAAAGCCATCTGGAAGCATTAAAACTACTATTGATATTGCTCTAGAGAATTCAATGCAATCTGATATAAGACACTCCAACAACTCCGGCCTCACAATGGCAATTGCGGATTGCATTCATTCAGATGGTCTCCCATTCCGGTTTAGAGAGTTGCCACGATTTCAAAAAATCCTGCATCTTGCTTGTATGGTGGGAAATGATTACACACCCCCGAATAGAAACCATGTTGCTGGTAGGTTACTGAACCTAAACTATGAAAGCTGCCGTAGCAAAAACAAGACAGCTTCATTGGCATTTGGCCTACAGTTTGTTGGTGATGGTGCAACCATTAAGAGGATGCCTTTTATTAATGTTTTAGGGATTTGTGGGTTTGCACCTCCCAATGCCTTGTCAATTTATGATTGTTCTAAGCACTTAGCAGGAGGCAGAAAGAAGGATGTACAATTTATAGCTTAGTTGTTTGAGTCTGAAGTGGAGCAGTTAGATCCTTCAAAAAATTTAACTAATGTGTTCTTCTTTGATGGAGCATCAAATGTGCAAAAGGCAGGAGAGATTTTGGAAGCAATTAATCCAGGAGCATACTGTCTTCATGGCAGTGAGCATGTCATCTCATTGTTCTTTTCTGACATTTCCAAACTTAAGTCAATAAAGGTGAGATCTGCATGATAATTCCTGTTGATTTGATGTCCTAATAACCTAACAAATTCTGTTCACCACCTGTCTTTACTTTTAAAAACAGGATGATTGTGTAATGTTTTTAGCTCGGGTGCAAGTCATGGCATTTATGCACAATTCATGGAACAGTCTACCCAAGCTAACAATGGACGACCTATTAGTTTGCTTCGTGGATCTGGAACTAGAATGGGACTATGGTTTTATGCTATTCATCATGTGCTGCGGTTGAAGAAGGCGTTACTTGCTACCATTTTCCAATCAAAGTTTACACAGTTGAAGCATAATACCTGCTGTGCATAAGCTATGTCTAACATTGAAAATCCATCATTCTGGAAGGCTTTATGTCAAATCCTTTGAGCTGTTTTTCCGTGCCTTAGAGCTTTGAGATGCTGCGATAGAAGTGAACCATGTATGGATCAGATAGTATTCTTGGCCTCACGAGCAACCAAAGCCATTGAAAAGTCAATTGACTCATTGAATGATAAGACTCTGTTTGGTATTGATTCTAATGAACATGATGATGAGCTGGCATTCAAAAAGGTACAGTTCTTTAGTGGAGGTCATGATGCAGGGAATGCAACTACTGGGGAATGTTGATAGGTGAGAATGTAAATCTGTGATTGAATTTATCCATTGAAATGGTCTGAATTAATAAAAATGTTTTTATATGTCAGACATGCCTGTCATCTGCTGTGATCTTCAAAACAGTGACAGTGGGACTCCATCTGTCTTTTGATGCAAAATCTCATACTTTTAATGACTTTATAAATTTTTGATTTTAATGTCCTTTGTAACTTTCCTTGAAATACCTAACTTTCAATGTAAAAATTTGACCACAAAACTTATTGATATTGTGTTCTCCTGCTTACCACAGCCCACTTGCATAAACCAACTGAATGAAACATGGGATGATTTTGACATAGGCCAAGAATCAGCCCAGTTTTGTACCCATTGGTACAAAATACAAAAGGAGCATTCTCAGGACTCCCCAAACGGGAATTCCACTGCCCCTGATCCAAAAGGCAAGGACTCTCCAACATTGGAGTCCACCATCCTGTCCAAAAGGCTCAGACTCCCCACCACAGGAGTCCACTGCCCTATGGGCTCTGGAACACCAGAGTCCATAGCCCCTATTTTTAGGAAGGCTAAATACATACCAAATGTGTGTAGAATCTACACACATTTTGTTTGCATTGTTTGGATTGGAAGAGCAGCTCCACTGCCCTGCCATCCGCACAATTAGAGCAAATTAAGCTCATAAAATAAAAACTTCGACCCCTGTCGAAACTACCCTTAATTTTCGCGTGATATTTTTTTGCGAAGAAACGGCTCAGGTCAGATTTTCTTTCATACACAGACATGGTCCACACAATAGACTTGACTATTGCCCCATGCCTTTTGGGCCATGAACAGTGGCCGACTAGTACAAAGGTGCATAAAAAGTACATTATGATGTCAACAGTGGGGTGATGTAGAGATTTACCTAGTTACGGGGTGGTATGTATGGTAGGTTATGAGTATTAGATTAAATTTTAATGTATGTCATATTTTACCTCGGACCATAGGAATTACAATGGTAAAATTATGAAGCCCTCTGTACTTTCTTTTAATTATTTTCTATTTTCTTGTGTGACACCTATGTTTGCATGCACATAAAGGCTACCCATTTCTACTCAAGCTTGAAATTCAAATTGACCTAAAAGAGTTCTACATTTCGAAGTGAGAAAACAGCAGCAAGTAGTAGAAATTATCCAATTGTGAGATTTTGGCAAGTGGTCCATTTTGCAGAATTCTTCCCTATTTCGCATTTTGTCTCCACGTGCGCCCCCTGCTTTTGGAGACATGGAAATATAACTCAATATCATTTTGATGCGTATCTGTAATTAGGAATATATGCCCTAGGTTGCAAATTCCGGTTTTGGTTACTGTCCAAAAAACACAGTAACCAGTAACCCATCAGAGTTACTGCAGTAATTACTGTAGATTCCGGACATATTACTGTAAATTTTGTCAAAATGAGTCTTATTTTGTGATGTCACAGTGTCACAGTCCTTAAGTATTGAGCAAAGTACTTAAGTAAGTCTTTCTCAGTAATCTCGCAATCACAGTAATCACGTTACTGTCAAAATTAGAAAATATTCCGGAGTATCGCGTAATTCCGTCGGAATTCCTCCGGAATTTGCAACCTAGTATATGCCATCCCTACACCTGTACAAGAAATCTATCATGATTTGCACTCAGGAAATATTTACCTTCACGTACACAATTGTTATTTGTTTCAAAAACTGACTTCAATGGATGTTGCTCTCTCAAATACACTCTTGTTGAACACACAACTAGAACAGTTGCGATAAAAGTGTTGTTAGCAATTTATGAGCTAACTAGTGTGCTAATATTGCTGCACGCACGCAGAACGAAGCAGCTGTTATTGGTTGGATGTGCTCCAGTCCCATATGCTGTCTGTCAAGTGGGACTCGGCCTAATCTGGTAAGTGGGATTCTCGGTAAAGGAGATGTCCGCATGTATCCGTTGGGTAGAGTTCCAACACACCCTATCAGAGAGCTAGGGGCTGCCGCCCGTGGCAGGAAATGAGGGGAGTCCTTGGTATGGAGGTACCACGGTCGGACTGATTTGTGATGTCGTGCGTCAAAGTGTTTTGTGAAGTAATCCGCCAGGTTTTCTTGGCCAGGGTGCCAGCGAATATGGAAATGGCGACGGTTGACTTGGTCCGTAACCCAGAAAAAACGCATTTCCATGGAGCGAGACCGTTGTTTCTTGACGGTGTTATTGGCGATACCCGTGGCAGTCTCATTGTCACAATGTGTATGTGTTGGTGGTTGGGTATGCCCGAGTTCCTGGAGTATGAGGCACAAAATTTTACCTTCCTTGCAGTTGAGAAAGAGGGCCCCAAGTTCGGCTTCTGCGGCTGAAGCCACAACAAATTTTAAGATAACACAGAAGACGTAGATGGCGCCGTTAAGCTTGATTGGTGTTTTGTCAATGGGGACACTGCCAAGGAAAAAATGGCCCACAATTCGACTGCGGGCATTTGATTCAGAAAGATAAGATGCATCGGAGTGTATATTTAGAACCATGTCGGATGCAGTGAATCGGACGACGGCATCTGGGTGTGATGCACAGTAGTCGAGAAGCTGTTGACAACGTTTTTGGTTGAGTTGTGTGGGGTGCGCTTGTTCGCTGGCTCTGGCACTCAGGCTGAGTAGAATGGTGTTGTCAACAGCGCGCGCATAGTAGAGGAGGGCTCCTACAATTTGTTGGATGCGTTTCTGGCCATTGCTGTCAAGGGGTGCAGAATCATCTGTTGGTATGGGGTCTTGGGCTGCTGTCCCATACTTCTTGGGATATGGTTTGTAGGGACCGTTTTGTGGTGAGGAAGGGATGGGATGTTGGAATCGTTGGAGTACCTTGTTGATGTATCAAGGCATTGAGATGTCTAGTGTGCGATGATTGTAATCCCAGTCGAGTTGTATGCCACAGTAGAGTGCCCCGTCCCAGTCAATGGACATTGTGTAGTTTTCTTGTAACACTTGGATGAGGTGTTCGGCGTGTTCTCGACCCACATATTTTACACCAAAGTCGTCCACAACAAGGGTGAACAAGATACGACCATCCCCTCCAGAAGTTTGCTTTGGGTTGTTGACCCTAACATGCAAGAACTGACCCCCCAAAGTCTGACTGAGGTTGTGCTGAGTTGAATTGCGGTCGGGTAACATGGCGCCACAGACCTGGCATGTGTGCCAGCTCATAGTATCCGTGTGGTGCGAGGCGTTTTCGGAGGAGTGTGTTGGCCAGTGCCCGCTTGTGGTAAGCCATAGATAGCTCCACGCAATTCTAAGTAGACGAATCCATTTATGGCATGTTTGTCGAGGTTGTATTGTGCCCGTATATGGTCGGGAAACAGTGCAAGTGTCATCTTCATGTCTTCGGGACGGTCCAGCATTGCGATGAGGTAGAAACTCTTAAGGTCAAGGCCCATGAATTTCGCACCTTTTGTGCTGAGGACACTGTTCCACAAGATTTTGGACGTTGTGAGATCAGCCATGCATGTAGTTAGTTTGCCCGGGTTATCCTTGATTAGGTTGCCGCCAGCTGTGATACGTACACGATTGGGATCATCTTTTAGAGGGCGGTAGTCTGACCTAAGCCGGAAGTAATTGAAAAGTAGTTGTAGATAAAGGAAGTAGAAAGATGTTCCAGCTGTTTGGAGTTCTATTTTATGAGCAAAAAAACTAATTGAAAATGAGGACTGCCTCATGGTAGTCCTCTCTAGTTTATCATGCATTTTGCATGTAATTTGAGGATGTTAGATTTTGATGCATCCTGTTGGATTCATGCATGCCAAGCTGGGTGTACATGCACCTGGTTTGGGCTGTACATGCATTCTTGCATGCCAACCTGAATCCAGTTGATTCTGGATTAGGCTGTAGATGTAATCCTGCCAATGGGTCCCCCAGGACCCAGTGGTCTTTAGTAATAAGCCCTGCAGGACTCAATGGTCTTGTAAATGAGTCCTGCTTCTATCTGGTGGGATCCTACTCTTAGTTAGGAGAATTCCTATTTATCTGTGTACCCATGGGGCCTGATATTGGGCCCAGGGTGGATCAGGAGTACCAGTAGGTATCCTTGGCTCATGTCACTCGCCCCCACGAATGGAGCGGTAAGGTGTCAATGCTCACTAAAAAGAAGACCTCCCGAGGAAAAAAGAAAACCTCGAGGAGGAAAAAAAGATGGTGTAGCACCAGACGAAGCGTAAGTCTTAAGAGGAGAACAGGGGGAAGGTACAAGGTATATTTAGTTTATTTATTCGAAATATGGTGTAACTCTCCTGATGTTAAGTCGCTCGGAGAGTTCCGTGTTGAACCCTTATTGTACCATTCGTATGAACTGACGTGATAGTCCAAGGATCACTTTCATACCGGCTTTCTGTTTTGCGGAGGATACCTTCTTTTCACAGCAGTACTTTGTCTCCGGGTTGGTAGTCCCAGTCTATGTGAGAGGCATTCTCTCGTCTTGTATTACGGTCTGTTTGCCGTTGTCTATATTCCCCTATTTTAGACCAGTCAGTGATGTAGGGGACGTCGAACAACATGTCCCTTCCAAATATAGCTGCTCCTGGCGATGTCTTTAGTACTGTGTGATAGGTAGAGCGAACGGCCCATGCGGCGTTTGTGAGAAAGTCAGCAATGTCACTCTCGCTGATGGTGTCGGCCATATCCAATTCAGCTGTGCGGAGCATCGCCATGATTGTTTGATGCACCCACTCGAGTATTGCGTTCGCTTGTGGGTTTTTGACACTGGTTGGCTTACGCTTCAGACCGTATGAATCACAGAGGGTCTCGAAGTGAATTTTAAATTCACTTCTGTTGTCGTAGATAATATATTGACTAAGCGGGTAATGGCTAAACCAGGTCCTGTTGACTAAATTACCTACTGTTGCTGAAGTCTTGTCAAAGTAGGGTTGTTGTACTTGGACATGTGTGTCTTTGCCCTTTTGCCCCTTTGTACCTGTGGGAATATCAAGCTCCTGGAGCTGTGATACCGGCAACTCTACAATTTCGAACCAGCTTGTTGCAGGATCGATCATTGTGACGCACATGAAGTCAATTTGTGTCTTGTCCTTGCCCTTGAGGGTGTATGGTCCTATAAGGTCCACACATAGAGCCTCCCAGGGGTTGGTGATTGCAAGCTTTGGTGGCAGTTTTCCGTATTTTAGCTGCCTGAGTTTGTTCACTTGGCAACTGTGACACTTTTTGACATGTGATTGGACTGTCGTTCTTAGACCTTTCCAATACATCGACAGACGAAGAGTTTCTTCGAGACGTTTGGTCCCGGGGTGCTGTAGGTAGTGGTGGAACCAAGCTACCGCACGGTGTTGGAGGCTTTTTGGAATAACCATTTTGCCATCCTTGCAGAGTACTTTAATGTTCTCAACTAATTGAGTTGAGTAGCCTTTGTTTAAAAGGCTTTCATCTTCTTGTTGTGCCTCCGCTATCTCTCTGGTTGTGAGTGGATAGATGGAGTCCTCTTCGTTGCGATTAGCAAACACCTGGTTCATGGATTCCTGGGTGGTTGCTAGGGATGCTTCTGGCTGTGTTGTGTTATGGTAGCACCAACACTGGGCGAAAGTCATCCAGGTTGACCTGTCATCTGTGACGGGTCCATAGTCCAGTCGTGAGATGGCATCCGCAACTGTATTGTGGATGCCTTTGATATACACGATGGTGGGGCCATACTCTTCTAAGAGTAATCTCCAGCGGTACACTCGATCAGAGGTCAGACCTAGAGCATCCTGCATTAGATTTTTGTGGTCAGTGTAGACCGTAATCTGTTGTCCCCAAAGCATGCCTTTGAACTCTTTTAGTGTTTCTACTATGGCCAGTAGTTCTTGTTCGGTCACGCTATACTTTTTGCTGCGCCGACTCAGTTTTCTACTGAAGAACGCCAGCGGCCTGTTGTTTTGAGTAATCACAGCCCAATTGAAATTTGGAGCTATCTGTGTAAATCTCAAATCCCTGGGAATAGTCAGGGTAGGCCAAGGTAACATCGCCAGCGATAGTTGCCTTTACAGTGTCGAATGCTTGCTGATGGATGTCATCCCAATGCCACGGCTTTTTCTTAGTTTTGTTAGCCCTTGTGACTTTGGTGTGTCCACATTCACCAACTAAGTTGGTTAATGGTGCAAGTATTTCACTGCGTCTTGCCCAAATGTCTCTGTAGTACTGGACCATGCCTAGAAACCTACGGAGCTGTTTAACATTTTGAGGCGGTGTTAATGCGAGGATTGCCTGTACCTTTTTGGTTGTGGTTTTATACCATCTCTGGATAGCACATATCCTAGGTATTCTGTCTCCATGGCACAGAAAGACGACTTGCGGCGCATTGACGGTCAAGCCTGCGTCTCGCAACCTAATGAAGACCCTTCTGAGTTTATTAAGGTGATCTTCTAGGTTACCCTTGCTGATGCATAGTAAATCATCAAGATAAGTTCGATGAACTCAAGGGTTGCCATTAGCTCAGACATCTTAGCCTGGAAGATGTCGGGAGAACATGCAACACCCATTGGTAACCGTAGGTAAGAGTACTTACCCCACGGAAAGATAATGGTGCATATTTTGGATGCATCTGGATCCAATCTAATGGTGTAATAGCCCATGTTTAGGTCAAGGGCTGTGGCATATGTAAAGCCTTCTAGTTCCTGTAGAACAGTGCTGATTTTGGGAATAGGAAAGCGGTTTTCCCACTATACGTTTATTTACTTCCCTAAAATCGCTGACAACCCAAACGGTGTTGTCCTTCTTGGGTATGATGAATGTGGGTGCTGCCCATTCAGAATCATCTTGCCATTTAAGTACCCCTAAGTCACATAGTCGTTGTACCTCTCTTTTTGTGATTTCTATGTGCTTCTTGGGTACAAGAAAAGGTCTGCCATGGTATGGCTGTGCTCCTTCCTTCAACTGGAGGGAGACCGGCTTACAATCCCAGTCACCTAGTTTCCCACTAAATAACTCCTCAAACTCTTGTAGGAGCTCCAGTAACCTTGCTTGTTCTGGGCCACTTAGGTGTGTGCAATTGTCTCTGACAATTGCCCTGAGATCCGCTTTTTCATACTTAGCTTCTAGTATTTTTATGAGGCGTTTTGTTGCCTCCAGAGTACTCTGTGGTTCCTTGGATGTCTCTTGGTAGATGCTATTGTTCATAGTCCAAGCTTTTTCCACAGTTGCTCTTGTCTTTAATGTGTTGATGTCTCTCATTGGCAGTGAGATGTCATCCACTGACATAGGCCAATTATCTACCTTAACTGGTAAACCCAAAGAGGTTCCAGGTGGAACCTCCAATGGTCCTCTTCCCTTTGTGTAACACAAAGGAAGTACAATAGTCATAAGATATTGTTTCTGAGAAACAATATTCAAAAGACAATTTCTTTCTTGAGAAACACCCATATACATTCTAGGTGTTTCTTAGACAAAATATCCAAGAGAGGATTTCTTTCTCAGAAACCTTCTCATGGGACAGTTCCTGTTGGCAGTTGAGAGAAAAGGAGCAGTCATGGAACTGCCCTAAATTACCTCAATCTCTAACAGGATCACCTGTGCTTGGTGATGCATGGATTACCTAGTGTACCATGCAATACCTATTTCAGTAGTGTAACTCTCATAATTAAAATCTTTCAACAACATGTATCTACCCGTTTACTACATAGTAAAAACTACAGCAAAAGCGGCTTAGGTCACTATCAATTGATAGCCTTCGCGCAACCAGATCGGATCGTCTGTCCGTCGTTCCACCATCCATCATCCATCAGCTGTTGTCGGTGGTTGACCATGGTAGGTTCGTCTGTCCGTCGTCCATTGTTGCTCGAAGCCGTACAATACACTTGGTGTGTTACACGTGGCGCAACTTGTGCTGCCTGACCCCAAGAGTAGCAATATTGCCACAGCTGAGCCCCGAGTCACGTACTCAGCCAGTTGAAGTGAGTTCACTCACAGGCCGGCACGTGTTTTTTTAAACACGTAGCCAAGAACAATTGCCCTGAATGTCAGTGAGGACTAGATCCCACTTGACACGGGTATACTCCGCTTTTGTTAGCAGAGTGCGCATGTAGCACTAAGTGCACTTGCCGTAAAAAAAGACCACTTGTGACGTATCATACGCACTTGTGGCACAAATGCTTACGTGCCTATTAGGTAGTAGCAGCCCCTCATTAAAAATGAGGAGGCAATAAACATAAATGCCTCGGTTTATTTTTTTCGAAAGAGCAGTATGTGTATAGTCTATTTTTAGACCTAAAAACACGATTAGACTTAAAATTAGTCCGTACCCGTGATCACATGCAGATGCAGTGACACCACGGAGTACTAAGTACTTATAGCCTTAGGGCAGTACAAAAAGATCTTCTAGGGCATAAAATGACCCTATGAAAAATCGTATGGCCTCTAAGGCCTAAAAAGCTTGCTCATGACCCCCGAGAGGTTTCGGTCACTTGAAAGACTCGCAATTCCCCTGGAAGTTCGCGGTTCTCAGGTTTTCAATGTGTAAGACACATCCTCAAGGGAAAATGAACCCGCGCAGGACGTAGTCCCACGATTGTGGATCAGCCCCTTTCACATGGGAGCGCGTCACGGCACATGCTGGGCTCAGCCCTAGTGCGCGATGAACAAGCCTAGGAGAGAACATTGTTCTACTCCGCAAATGGGCATAGGAGCGCAATATATTGCCGCATCCCGGTCAGACGTCAGAGTGACGCGGAGTATTGTCTCCAAGTCCCAGCACGCATGGGGGCGCAAGAAGGACCCATAAAACGACTACGTGTCGTGCCCCAGAAACACTCTAAGCAAAATTCTCGCGAATTTCCGATTTGCGCAAGAATGCTGCTGACTTTTTGCGGTTTTTGTCAGGAAAACACGCAACTTGTTGATTTATTACTTAAATCCAAGCAAAAAAGTGAGAAAAGTCCACAAAAGTGAGAATTCTTCTCATGTGGTATTCCTTTCATGCATATAAGCTACCGAGCTTGGCAAAAAAAAGGAAAGAAAGCTAGTTGGCTTATGAATAGCCAAATGCACAACCTCTGGTCCGAGGAAAATAGAATTTAGAGCCCGAAAATATAAATTTCGAATTATTTAATTTTAAATTAAAGCGCTCGTTAGAGAAAAATCTTGATCAAAATTCTACTGTCACGTTAAAATAACCTGATATTCAAATACCTTGCTACATGTAAAAATAAAACAAAAATGCCAAGAAATCTTCTGGCATCATGAATTGTTTTCTCAAGAAGATGAACTCTTCTCCCACGTGAGAAATGTACACATGTGCCATGCTGCACTATTCACAAGCAATGGTATCAAAAAGCAACTGGAAATCAAACCATGTTGGGTTTCGAACCCCTGACACGGTGTTGCTACAGTAACAGTGAAAGCAAGAAGGACGTAGTTCCAAGCTTCCCCCATGTTCCAAAATTAGGAACATCCATATGTTTTCCTTACCCAGCTAGGCAGGTGTCAAACTCTTGGCGCACGCAGGATGGGTTCTTCCTACTCAAAAGGAAGGGCAAAGTCACACGATGTTTTTTATTGCACAAGCAGTAAATTCCTGTCAAAACACACTTTTCTGAGTACATGTTACCCAGAGTGACTAAGCCAGCATATGACCTCAGTCTTTGACAAATGCAAGAACTGAGTTTGAATTGTTCTAGATTTTCGAACAAATAACAACATAAAATATGTTAAGATCAATTTTACCTTGCCAGTGATAATTGATGCAAAGTCTGCAAAAATCTGTGAACCAGAGTTGAAACAAAACCTGGACACAACATACCAAGCACATAGCTAACCACTTAAGTGCAGGACTCTTCTTGAGCAAAAATACTCATGATCACAGAGCTAACCACTCCTGTGAAAAACTCCTCTGGGGGTTGAGTAAAATAGCAGACCTTCCAAGCTGTGTCAAAATAAAAGAAAAAGACACACACTTACACTACAAACTCAATTTCATACACGTTACTGAGGTTTCTCATGACAAGAGAAACTGTTTGATGAAGTTCAGTGTGTTGGAAGAACGTGCCTGTTTACCTCTATTTTTCGAACGAGGTAGGTTTACAGCCTATAAAGACAGAGCACAACCAGTCCAAAAGTCAAGTAAAAACAACGAGGACAATTTACCTTGGCGACTGGAGGGTTTCATTGACAGCCGTCGTCAGAACTGGCTGTACAACAACAGAACACCCAAACAAACATAAATTACTGTAAATCAAAAAGTGATTCTTAAAATAAGATATGGGACAAAAAGTTAGGAAAACTGTCTAAACTCAAAAGAATCCTTACAGTACTGTAGATGTTGCTATGTTCAACTCTGCAAACACCATAAGACTTCATGAAAAGTCAACAAATCATAGACTAGATACTGACGCATCTAGAACCCGTTCATGCCTAGAAACACTGAAGAAGGTTATACCTACTCAGAGCTAGCAATAACAATCATGGGTTTTCCATGTGCCTCACAAGCACATTCAATGGAGTCAATGATGGCCATACTGTTCTCAATAGAACTCATTTGGAGTAATATGATATTCTCCAAAGGCTAGCTTGAGAGACCACCTTAAACAAGGTTAGGATGGACTTACCAAGCAGCGAGTAAAGGTTTGCATGACAAACCAATACACAACATCTCTGCACAAAGACAACAAGGGCTTAATAACAGACCCAAAGTCTTCTCATGGCAAAAGCACCATGCTTACAAGCAGATGAAAACTCGCTAAAACATTCGCCCATACAGGGAACTCACATGCTACTGGGTGGTCCAGTACAAGGGAGAACCTTGGGTAAGACAATATGATTGTCTCGCCTCACTCACAACTGGAATTGTAGAGGAGGAGGTACACCGTACACAAAAGAGACACATTAATGTTAGACATTTGTTACCACAACAAGTCTAGAGCAACACCAACTCAGGTTGGGTATGCTCGCATTCTAGTACAGCTTGCTGAACTTAGAGTGCATATAATACACAGAATAAGAGAAAATGAATCCTTGACCATGATTAACATTATTGGATTCAACAGAACTGTGTCTTACTAGATAATGGTCTCACTGAGACTCAATGACTAGTACTTGATTCTCTTGTGAGAACTTCTGACGGTTTACCTTCAGAATTATCCATGGAGAACACATATGGTGTCCATAAGGAAGGACTCATAGAGTCACCGAAACACGTGGGTCTTTTTGCTAAAGACAACGGGATGACCATAGGTAGTGCACATATGTGTTGCACAACAAACCATAAAATAAGCCTCATAATCACATGAGCACATGAACAAAAACGATCCACAACCTTTGTTCTTGTAAAACCACAGCATATAGAATTGTGAGTATCCCTAGTTAAACAGGAATAACATCTCACACAAAGGATAAGTCAAACATGAACATCTCTACTGAGAGACATGTAGCACCTTGTTGGCATGCAATGCAAAACAAATGCAACACAAGCAGCTATACACAGAAATGTAGTATTGCTTCACTAGCTTAGACAAATCCAAAGAGAAACACAACTATTACGTTGTCAACATATCATGGAAAGTTCACTTCTCCATGATGCTTGCTGTGAAGTCACAATATGGTTCCATAAACCATAAGATTATAGTCAACAACTGTCTTTCAAAATATAAAAATAGGTACGCACATGCACATTTAATTATGTTGCAATGTCATTACCACCAACAAAAGAGTTATACATGTACAGACCTCCCCGAGGATCCTTGCTACAAAATACAAAAGGATATCATAAACACTGAATCCGTACTCTTCATGGTACAAAAAGACATAGACGTTGATGCTTGGACCTTCCAATGATTATAGTCAATACATTATGTATGACTTGACATTGTTCACTTGCCGGTAGCTGACCCTTTGGGCAACTATTCCCATGGATACATAGGGGTGACAGAGCAAATTGAAGGACAATATACCAACACAAAGGATTGCAGAAGATAACAAACAGAATATCTGTACTATCAGCACCTTCGTACCTAGACCTGGTTCAATATCCACATTGTACACAAATTGTGACAATTAAGGTGCAGTTTCAACACTACACTTTCGGACCATATGCATTTCATTTGGCTTCCCAGTGTAAGTCAACCAGAGTCTTCAAATATCAAAACCCAAAAAGTGAATAACTATCTAGAGTTCAACATCAACCAAATCATGGAGATGCTTGGCCTGCTGTACCAATCATGGTCTTGTCAGCAGCTTCTAGTGGCACAATGTTTACCTAAACAAACACTCAGATGCCATTCACTCATACCTACTATGCAGTGCCTATCGCCTAAATGTAGTGTAGCAATCATAAGATGGAATTGTTGTTCGGCATTCCACTTTTGCACACACAGACAAAATCAATAGGAGACACCAGGCAACACCAAACCGACCCAAAATTATCCTCATCAATTTATGGTCACATGGTCCGTGGAAAGCAATGCTTTAGTAAACAAAGGTCTTTTACCCGCACAAATATTCAGTCGGTATACCAGTGATAATTGGACTATCACAGACAGTATACGATAAGACAATCAGGGTTACACGCGGAAGTAAGTCAGAATATAAGTTTGACTTAGGAGAGTACAAACAAACCAGCTTTATCATAAGCCATGACAAATCTCCCTCTCCACAAGAACTTACACTTCATATACTACATAAAATAATATGTAGGTACAAATCGTCACAGGCAGCTTGCACATTTTCAACCTCAGCAAAAGAAGGTTTTTTTGCAAGTCTGGCTCATATTCGGATTTTTCCTCACCGAGGTTTTACTTTTCCGCGAGCCACGCTAATTCTCCAATCGTGGGGCGAGTGACATAGGCCAATTATCTACCTTAACTGGTAAACCCAAAGAGGTTCCAGGTGGAACCTCCAATGGTCCTCTTCCCTTTGTGTAACACAAAGGAAGTACAATAGTCATAAGATATTGTTTCTGAGAAACAATATTCAAAAGACAATTTCTTTCTTGAGAAACACCCATATACATTCTAGGTGTTTCTTAGACAAAATATCCAAGAGAGGATTTCTTTCTCAGAAACCTTCTCATGGGACAGTTCCTGTTGGCAGTTGAGAGAAAGGAGCAGTCATGGAACTGCCCTAAAATCACCTCCAATCTCTAACAGGATCACCTGTGCTTGGTGATGCATGGATCACCTAGTGTACCATGCAATACCTATTTCAGTAGTGTAACTCTCATAATTAATATCTTTCAACAACATGTATCTACCCGTTTACTACATAGTAAAAACTACATCAAAACGGCTTAGGTTATCCACTGTAATTTCCTGTGTCCGAAAGTCTAGGACATTCTAACTCTTTCAAGGTATTACTACCTAGAATGAGGTCAAACCCTGGTTTGGTCATGTCATCTTCCCTGTATTCCACAATGTCAGGTTGTAGAAGAAACTCCTTGGAATTAGAGTACTCAAAGAATTTGACTCTGATCTTACCTCTTCCAGTTGTCTGGAAGCTCCCATTTGACGTATGCCTAGACTTTGGCACCTGCCTAGCCAGGTAGGGAAAAGGCTTGTCTTTTCCTTTTGGAAGGAAGATAAGGTCTCCATCAGACCCAGAGTCCAGTAGGACTTTAATTTTGTTACTGGGGCGATTCCGCAGAGGTTGTTTGTATGCTCTTGTGGATTGACTTTCAGTCGCTGGTTCCATAATGGCTACTAGGGCTGTGACACCGAGGCGGTCCTTGGTGTTTGCTGCAATCACTTCCTTTTTGTTATTGATACTATAATTCACACTGGGTATGTTAATACTGGCCTCAGTATGCTTTGTTTTATTACTGACAACTTCTGTGTCGTAAGATTTTTTTAAGTTAGATGATGTGGTTGACTTCATTTTATTTCGAATTTTTAATTCGGGCTTTTTTGTTTTGGAACAAGATTTTTTTGATATCTTGCTTTCAGTGACAGTTGATTTAATTGATTTTGAATTTTGACTTTTATTAGTCAGGATAGCTTTACTCGGACTGGGGGTAGTGTAACTGTCAATTGCAGTATTTTATTTACGTTTCTTACATCTACTTAATTCCCCAGTGCTATCCGACCCGCACCTTCCACGAACTGTCGCGGTCGCTGTCACTTTCAAGTCATTAGCACGACGTTTCTTGGCGCTTTACTAGACTTCTTGCAGAGAGCTTTCTTCAACTCCGCCGGACTATCTGGGCGAAGTTCGCGCCCTCGGTTTCCTTTCTTTTGAACCGGGCTTACCTGCTTAGTTTCACAAGTCCGCGGCGTCCACCTCCAAAAATTGTCCAAAAAGACACGTCTGCAGACATGTCCTGGACGCGTCCTGGACACGTCCTAGACACGTCCTGGACATTGTGTCTTTTTTCATTTTAAAACAAGGACACAGGACACCAAAATCTGGACACCGAGGACACGAGAGGATGCAGATTTATTTGGTTGATTAAGGTATTTTTATTGTACTTTTTAGTAGACATTTTCTCCTGTTTTACCAGTGGCCATCTATTGTTACTCACAAAACACATAACTCAAAATTGTTTAACATTAATATGTAGCCGTCCTTCTACATATAAGTACTATTTATGTATGCATTGGCAGATGAACAGCGAACATCATTCTCAGCACCACACCCCAAGCTAGAAGTCTTGTACAGCATGTAATTGTGGCTGATAAATAAGCAATCAGTCAATTATTGACTGCAGTTTGCATTACATCATATCTGGGTCAATTATCAACGGCAGTACGCATCACATCACATCTAGCAGGGAAACATCAAGACTGAATCACATGATGTCCTTTTGCTACACATGATGGCATTTAATAAAGCAAAGCCTGCATGAGCATTGCTTTTTGTGCTCCATAAAAAATATCAGATATATGTAGATGATTTGTATTTGTCTTGATATACTGGCATATGGTATGGGCAAAGAAGTTTTTATGGCAGTCTACAAATATTCCCATATCATTATAACCCAAAAGTAACTCATTAAGATTGAACATTTAAGATTTGATTACTACACTTGCCCCTGCTCTGTCTGGTACACAATTTGAATATGGGCTCGCAGCTGTTCCTGTGGGCAGAGATGTCTGTGGGCAGAGATGTCAACTTGCCCTTAGATGGGGAATAACAATGTAATTGAAAAAATGAATTAGTGGCTGTCAAAAATTCGAAAGCAAGCAAAGGAGGGGAGTAACTCACCTGCGTTGGCGGTCTGTTCTTCTCCTTGTGGTGGAGAAGAGGGCGATGGTGGCGGCGGCTTGCAGCTGTTCCTGTAGGCAGAGATGTCAACTTGCCCGTGGATGGGGAATAACAATTTAATTGAAAAAATTGAATTAGTGGCTGTCAAAAAAATTCGAAAGCAAGCAAAGGAGGGGAGTAACTCACCTGTGCTGGCAGTCTCTTCTTCTCCTTTTGGTGGAGAAGAGGGCGATGGTGGCGGCGGCTCTCAACTGTTTCTGTGGGCAGAGATTTCCAATTGCCCGTGGATTGGGAATAACAATTTAATTGAAAAATTGAATTAGTGGCTGTCAAAAAAAATCGAAAGCAAGCAAAGGAGGGGAGTAACTCACCTGCGCTGGCGGTCTCTTCTTCTCCTTGTGGTGGAGAAGAGGGCACTGGTGGCAGCGGCTCGCAGCTGTTCCTGTGGGCAGAGATGTCAACTTGCCCGTGGATGGGGAATAACAATTTAATTGAAAAATTGAATTAGTGGCTGTCAAAAAAGTTCGAAAGCAAGCAAAGGAGGGAGTAACTCACCTGCGCTGGCAGTCTCTTCTTCTCCTTGTGGTGGAGAAGAGGGCGCTGGTGGCAGCGGCTCGCAGCTGTTCCTGTGGGCAGAGATGTCAACTTGCCCGTGGATGGGGAATAACAATTTAATTGAAAAATTGAATTAGTGGCTGTCAAAAAAGTTTGAAAGCAAGCAAAGGAGGGAGTAACTCACCTGCGCTTGCGGTCGCTGCTTCTCCTTGTGGTGGAGAAGAGGGCGATGGTGGCGGCGGCTCGCAGCTGTTTCTGTGGGCAGAGATGTCAACTTGCCCGTGGATGGGGAATAACAATTTAATTGAAAAATTAAATTAGTAGCTGTCAAAAAGTTCGAAAGCAAGCAAAGGAGGGAGTAACTCACCTGCGCTGGCGGTCTCTTCTTCTCCTTGTGGTGGAGAAGAGGGCGATGGTGGCGGCGGCTCTCAACTGTTTCTGTGGGCCAAGATTTCCAATAGCCCGTGGATTGGGAATAACAATTTAATTGAAAAATTATATTAGTAGCTGTCAAAAAGTTCAAAAGCAAGCAAAGGAAGGGAGATACTGACCTGCGCTTGCAGTCGCTTCTTCTCCTTGTGATGGAGAAGAGGGGCTGGTGGCGGCGGCTCTCAACTGTTTCTGTGGTTGAAGGTTTCCAATTGCCGGTGGATGGGGAACAAGAATTTAATTGAAAAAATTTTGTTTTTAGCTTGCAAAAACGGTTGAAAGCAAGCAAAGGAGGGGAGATACTGACCTGCGCTTGCGGTTGCTGCTGCGCCTTGTTATGGAGGAGAGGGTGTTGGCAGCGGCGGCTCAGTATTGCGTCTGTGGACCGAGAACATGGTCTTCACGTTGACGCGGCAATTAATCCCATTGTGGTAAGCCACATGATAAGGATTATTATGTTGGGTGAATGTGAGGTGTACGAGCGTGCTGTCAGAATATTATATTGTCTGTAAGTATGGTACTCGTAGGGTACTCGTGACTCCAAACCCCCGACACGGACCCGACACGTGACCCGAAATAGGCATATGTCCTCGTGTCCGCAAAAATATGGTGTCGGGCAAAATTCAGGACATCCGACACGTCCAAGGACATGTCCAGGACATGTCCAGGACATGTGAAACTAAGCTTACCTGCGCCCCCATTCCTTTTGATAGGAGTACCGTCCTGATATAGCGGCGGCAGTCTTGCGTATTGTGACTTTTGTGCGGCCCCCCATGTTTCTTACATAGCACACAGTGCTTTTCGGTCCAACCCACCTTCTTGGGCTTCTTGGGGATGCGGGAGTCCATTGACTCCATCTTCCGCTTCATATCAGCCCCTTTTGCCTTGGTCGTATTGGCGGGCTTGTTATCGAGTTCCGCATTGTTCTCGATATTCTCTAGGACCAACAGTAGGGCCCTAGTACTGGCCGGAGTGGTATTCTCCGTGAGGTCATACTGGGTTTGCCACTTGGCTGGACACATGCGCAATAGATGAGTCGCAAGGTCAGCGTCATCAAGGGGCAACATTTTCTTGGTAGCCTGATTAGCCTTCAGGCTGTAGTACAGGCAGGGCAATGTCTCGAGGTAGCTGTTAAGCTGTTCTACTCGGACAAAAAACTGACGGATAGAAACCCGGTTGGGCATTTTCAGTGTATTCGTGATATAATACTTGAGGGCCTCGCCCGCGTCATGACGGAACACCTGCAGTAGGTGAAACGTGACGCACTCATGAAATGAGTCCCAAGTCTTCGTGGGAGTCTCCGTGTGCGGTACACCCTTGATGTCTTCCCAAGGAGCTCTAGTCACTTGGGCCTTGATAATCTTCTCCCAAGGCTGACGAGCCTCGTCGGAGAGGAGGTTTCCATAAAGCTCGAAGGGCTTTGCTCCAGCCGTCACCACGGCGAGCTTCGCATCTTCTAGAGCTTTCAAGACCTTGTCATACGCGGCCTTGGTTTCTACTAGGGCAGGTGAAGCAGCCTCGGTGGTCGTACCGGGCGCATCTTGTTTATTGCCCTTCTTCTTTTTTTCAGCATTACGTACCGTCACGTACTCCTGCTTGGCTAGTTCAGCCTCAATCTTGGCTGGTACAACAGCCTTCTCGGCTGCCGCGAAGTCCGTGTCAAGCCCCATCTGCTTGCATGCGTGAATCGCGGAGCGTACATGCAGTAGAAACTGCTCGGGAGTCCTGGACGCCCATACTGCCACCTTTAACTCGTTTCCCGTATTGGGGAGAGTCAGCTTGAAATAGGTGTTCTTTTTGTCCTTTGCGAGGGTATCCTGCACGGGATCCTGCTCAGGAATGTAACGTATGGGGGAGTTCTTCCCTCCAACGCCACGTTCGCACTCTACCCACTTAAGCGAATCACTTTCACGGAGGACATGGCTCGTAGTTTCTCACCTAGGCTAGTGCCTAAGAAGATCTTCATGTAGGAACGCCTTGGTGGACAAAGAAAAAAATCGTCCGCACGGTGACGTGCGATGAACGTAGTACTCTGCGTGGTAGACCTTGCTTTTGTTCGACCGCCTGTGGGTCGACGGGATGAGCCTTCGTGTGGTTGAGATGCGAGCAACTTACCGTGTTTGGCTATCGTACGATAGTGACCTAAGCCGGAAGTAATTGAAAAGTAGTTGTAGATAAAGGAAGTAGAAAGATGTTCCAGCTGTTTGGAGTTTTATTTTATGAGCAAAAAAACTGATTGAAAATGAGGACTGCCTCATGGTAGTCCTCTCTAGTTTATCATGCATTTTGCATGTAATTTGAGGATGTTAGATTTTGATGCATCCTGTTGGATTCATGCATGCCAAGCTGGGTGTACATGCACCTGGTTTGGGCTGTACATGCATTCTTGCATGCCAACCTGAATCCAGTTGATTCTGGATTAGGCTGTAGATGTAATCCTGCCAATGGGTCCCCCAGGACCCAGTGGTCTTTAGTAATAAGCCCTGCAGGACTCAATGGTCTTGTAATGAGTCCTGCTTCTATCTGGTGGGATCCTACCCAGAGTTAGGAGAATTCCTATTTATCTGTGTACCCATGGGGCCTGATATTTGGCCCAGGGTGGGTCAGGAGTACCAGTAGGTATCCTTGGCTCATGTCATAGTCCACAACAACGTGCCTGTAGGTGATGGTATGGTTCGTGGTAAGTCGCATATCTGCGCGTGGGTCATGACAAACATTGTGTTAGTCCCTTTCTCACCTGTTTTTCTGTCACCTTGTGCCAGATTTCCAAATTCTTTCCCAAATGCGGTGGTCCATACATCCCAGAGGAGTGGGCATGCAATGAGTTTCTTGTATGAAGTAATTGTTTCTCCAGTCGTAGGATGTACCACCCCTGCGCACATGTGGTTAATGTCTGCATCCGCCCTGATGGCTGAGTCATAGGGACTTGAGGTGAGGAAGGCGCGGGGATGCCAGACCGCATTGTTGTCGTTGTATACTTTGTTGGTGACATGGACAACAGCTTGGAAGGCGATGATGTTCGGCGAGTGCATGGGAAGTCATTCTGATGAAGGGACAGTGTACACAGGGAGAATGGGTGCATCATCTGGAGCGAGTTGCATTGATCGGTGTGGTGTGTGGGCATTGATAGGGTTAGTGATAGCAGGTAGGCTGTTTGGGACGTTATGGCGAGTTGCGCGTTGGTGTGTTCTTGGTTGTGCTCGGAGCTCTTTCAGGTCAGTGGGGTTGGTACTTGTGGTGACGGTTGGATGTTCAACCACCCTCTGAATTGGTAGCGCATTTGCTGGGTGCTCAGTCGTGTCACCCTCTGTATCCACCCTCTGTTCTGGCGTTGTGTTCAAGATATCTAACACCCTTGCTATCTTTTTTAAGAATTTTTGCTTGATAGGCTTGTCGAGGGTCTGTATTGACTCAAACAGATCTCGGTGGACTTCGTTAATGTGTTGTGCTGGTGTGAATGTTGGAAGGATACAATGTTGAGGAAACAGATCATACGATCCAGAAACACGGTAAGCTTTAGTGCTGGGCACATAGAATTTCATGTTGCGATAGTGGTCAAAGGCAGGACCACAGTACCATGCATCCAGGCCTCGGGTGCCCCAGGATGTTCTTGTGGTAGGCGATTTGTAGATAACGGCCTTTGTGCCTGGTGGGGCTAATGGGTATGCATTCCAGTTAAATCTGTGGCCGTGTAGTTGGTGGTATGCGGATTTGGAGGGGTCAATACGGGAAGTACGTAGGAGATTGAGCGTTATAATGGCCTGTTCCGTCATGGTGTCCCATAATTGAAGAGGCCAGTTGCTGTTGGTGGAACATAAACCACTGATGAAGTGGTTCTTGAAGGTTTGGATGGCGCATTCCGCTGCGTTGACACGGTGGTTGTTTGGCTCGACGAATTGCCACTTGCAGTCTTCAGTGCCCAAGTATGCTTTGATGGGAGTTGTTGCCTGATTGTCGGTGACGTTAAACGTTGGTTTGTACCCCTTGGACTTGAGATCTTGAAAGATGTTGTCGAATGCAGTTATAATCGATTCGTCTCGTAGATTGCATAGGGGGGTGGCATAGATGTAGTTTGGGTCGTAGGCGTATGCCACGAGGTAGTACTGATTGCCTTCCAATGCGACAGCTGGTAGGGCGCCGGTTGCATTGGTGTACAGGGTGCCGTGGTGTTTATCTGCAAGTGCAGCAAAGCAAAAAACATTGCAGGTGGTGTCAGTGATGTCAGGCGGGATAAAATGTGGAGCCGTCGTGGGTTTGTCGGGATGTGCGTCATCTAGGACATTGGAGGGAGGTGCCACCGGTGTAGCAATGGGTTCAGTCATTGTTGGTCTGGTGCTTCGGATGCCAGCACGAGGCCTCTTCATATGGCCTTTAGAAGTTGCGGGGCTTGGGGCCAGGTACTTTTGCACTAGGTCTGCCTTCATTAGTGTAAACCCTTGCAGTTGGTTGTTGTAGAATGGCTTTGATTAGTGTTGCTATCGGTGGGCTGAAGAAGGCCTGGTGCAGAGTTGTTGCTGTTTGGATGGCAGCGTGTACATGTTCATGGCGGTGTGAGGAGTAGTGATGGGTGCAGAGTCAGGTTGTGAGTCCAGCTTGGATTGTTGGCCAGTGTGAGTTGGTCGATGTGGGTGGATAGGGACTTTCCATAGTCCAGTTGCATCGTCTCTTGTCCCAGATAGGACCAAGGCTCCTGGTTAGTAGATTCTACAGGCATGCCGGTCAAGTGTGATGCAACATCCAGCGTCGCAGAATTTTCGAGTGGAAATGAGGGAGGAATGGGATAACCCAGGTATGATGTGCACTTCAGTAATGGAGTGTGGCAACCATGGAAGATCAAGGTTGCATGTGTGTGTGGAGACGATGTGTTTTCAATTTGGTAGGCGAATGGCGAGTGGCTTGAGTGCCGGGCGCCTGTTGATGACATGGGCACTATCGACCAGGAAATGTGCGGTGGCGCCTGAGTCAAAGATGACGTATTGCTGGTGCCGTGTGGTAATAGGCTGTGTGACTGTGAGTGGTAGAGCTTGGAGACATGTGTTGGTAGGTGCCACCGAGGGATCACCATTGGATGAAGCCGTCGTGGTGGCAGTGAGCTGGTCACTCTTGTGTTGGCATGAGACATTGGAGGCAATTACTGTTGCCTCGTCATCATCGTCTGTGTCTTCGTATAGAGTAGTATGTAGGGCAGCATAATAGTTAGTATAAGTTTTGTTGGGGGTCGACGAAATAAAATCACAGTTATTTGTTATTCTTTTTGTAGTGTAGTGAACACTTTCCGTCGCCCCTCCCCGTCAAGCTTGGTGTGGGCCTGGATTCACAGGCAATGTTGTTTTGTGTGCGCCCCACCACGATACTTTATGGCCGGCATCTTTGTACGCCTGGGCATTCTCCCGAGTGCAACCGTCCTGGTGACCCGGCTTTTTGTTGCGGCATGTGGCGTTGGTGTGCCATCCCTCGATGTCGAACCCACAGGAGAATCACATGTTCCAGTTGTTTTAGTATTTGTCTGGATTGGGAGGTGTGCTGGGAGGTTGAAAGGCAGGAGGAGGGACGCCAAGTGTTGTTGATGGGATGTTGAAAATGGTGGCAGGGGTTGTTGGGGTAAAGTGTTGTTGTATCTGGCCTCGACGGTTGCGACTTCCGCGTCCTCTCCCATTCTGACTCCGGGTTCCTCGTCCTCCCAGCTGATATTGTTGGTATGGTGCCGCTGGAGTTGGGGTATATTGTTGTTGCCCTGGTGGAGGGGCAGGTACGTATTGTGGGATGGGAGGTGTGAATGATGTTGGCGTTGCCCTGGCAAAGTTTGCAAAGGATTGTTGGGTGACCTGGAGCTCTGCTCGTATGGAGGCAGTTTCAGCCCGAGCCGCCTGCAGGATGTCCTGCATGCTCTGGTAGTTGGCGTTGTTTGCCATGTGGAAATTTACAATGCTTTCCTGGATGGAGGCGATGGAGTTGACGTCGTTGGCTGTGGCGGAGTTGACGTAGCCATGGGTGCCTGCTGTGCCTTGGCCAGAGGCAAGACGGAGCTCGTAGGCCTCTTCGAAGTGGAGCTTGAGTTGCTGCCACGTCTTGTTGGCTTCGGCGAAGCCACTCCACTCAAGGAGGGCCGTTTTGTAGAGGCCTGTTAGTTGGATGGCAAGGACGGCTTTGTCGATGATTTGCTCCATCGTAAACTCCGGTTTACAGATGAGAGCGAAGATGAAGCAGTCTTCGATGCGGTCGAAGAGTGCTTCGATGGGGTCGGCGGGATCCCATGGGGCATCGAGGAGGACGTTGTTTCGGCGTTTTTCTGCCGGAGTGCTCGTGCCGTATTTGGTGCGGAGGTTCGAGAGGATGCCGCAGGGGTTGTCGCAGACGGTGTAAACCTTTTGGCCCATCTGGTTGCCGATGGGTTTGCGGAATGCGTTTGGGATGGCTTCATTGAGGGCATCGTTGATGGCTCGGCGGACGTTTTCCTGTGAGTCAAAGATGACACGGTTGGCATCGTAGATGGTCTTGACGTTGCGTTGCTCGACTGACGTGTTGGCGGTGGCGGGATGATTGCCGGGTTCGGGCCATTCGGCCCATGGTATCGCACATTGCAGAGCGTAAATTTGCTCTGGCATGACCATGCCGACGAATCCGTGCTCCGGTGCTTGGATGCATGGGATTTTTTCCAGGCATTGTTCCAGGAGCGTGGTTAGTGTGCGGATGTTGATGGCGTTTGGTCGTGGTGCAAGGCTTGGCAACGTGCCGATGGCTTTTTGTGCCTTTTCGTAGGTGGTGAGGGCATGTGCCATGGTGATGTGTTGTGTTACCACGGTGCGTGGTAGTGGTAGGTATTGCTAACAACTGTTGAACACACAACTAGAACAGTTGCGATAAAAGTGTTGTTAGCAATTTATGAGCTAACTAGTGTGCTAATATTGCTGCACGCACGCAGAACGGAGCAGCTGTTATTGGTTGGATGTGCTCCAGTCCCATATGCTGTCTGTCAAGTGGGACTCGGCCTAATCTGTTAAGTGGGATTCTCGGTAAAGGAGATGTCCGCATGTATCCGTTCGGTAGAGTTCCAACAACTCTCCCTTGAAGTTAAATTGAGGAATGCCAGCCACTCTTGGAAATCCATTGAGTACTGATAATGGAATTTGTAATGAGGTCAACTCCAACCATGAATCCCAAAAGAACAAATGCCAGAAATGAGATTCAAATATAACAACATTAGAAATGATTGGCATGGACTGAATGCCTCTTGGGAGTAACAAAAACTGTAGGGATGAGCGCTTCAGTGCAGGTCATACAGTCATTTTAACCTGAAGTACTCCCCTGCAGGGTCACGAATAATTTTTAGGCCTGATTTGGTTTCTTAAAGCTTCTAGAAGAGGCACATGCTCCCTTTTGTGGGTATCATCATGTTTTATAGCTACAAAGTACTATCAAATGCAAAAGTCAATATCATGGAAGGTAACCACAAGTAAATAACACAATGCTACATATGTGTTGGACCCCAAATTGGCACTGACCCCGTGCTGGAACTGGGACCGATTTTTTGTCCGTGCTGGAACTGGGATTCTGACATCCCCATACTGGCACTCATCGTGAAAATCAACCTAGAGTACCAATATGGGGACATGTCTTGATCAAGGTAGAGAAGTTTAAGGCCCAGTCCACCATCTCAATTGCCTCTTTTTTGTAGTGTATTTCCGGGGTATATTTTCAAATACAGGGGCAAAATTCTGGGGAAATGATTTAAAATTTTTAAATCATTTCCACGCGTATTTATTTTTAGGTAGTGTATTTTCGACGAGTCGTCCTCAAGCCAGTTCACACCCATCAACACTAGTTCTAAGCCTATCTAGGCCTAAAACCAATTCTAGTGACCTCATTAAGGGAAGCTTCACATTCAAATGACCGCTCGATCCTCATTCACGGGTGTGGAGGAGTCCCGCGCTGGCAGTCTTTTTCAAATCCGCAACAGCCCAGATAAGATGAGAGGTCATCGCTTAGCAAAAATTGACAAGACTGGTAGCGGAGCAGACGGGGGGAGGAGTATCTCATGGCCACAAGTATTACCATACCTATAATAAGTAGAATCATTTATCTTATTAACTACTGGCGTTCGTTGTAAAATACAGGGCAGATTTTCACTGGGTCATACGATTTGAAAAAATACAGGGTCTATATACAAGGCCAAAATTCGATACAAAAAATGAGGAAGTTAAGACAGTGGACTGGGCCTAAGAGTAGCAAGAACTTTGATTTTTTTTCTGAGGTAGGTAAATAAAGAGGAGTGGTTTCGCGCGAGTAATAGCCCTAGTGGTCAATTTGGGTAGCAAAATGACCACACGTGATCAGCCTTTGATTGCGCGATCTACGAACAAAACGACCGTTAGCAATAAATTAAAAATCTCAGTTGATTCCATTTAAGCCCGCTTAAGAAATATTGCCCGTCACCGAACCATGTTCGATTCTGTCTAAGGGCTTTTGACGTAGGCCAATAATCTGCCTTATTTAGTACCCCTAGGTACTAAAAATTTTAAGAATCCTTTATCTAAAATAGAGAGGTAAAATCCCAAGAGACAAGGACTCCCCAGATAAATGGCTCCATTGCCTCAGATCCAAAAGGCATGGACTCCCCAACACAAGAGTCCATAGCCCCAAACAAGGGAACACCCTTGAGAAGGGTATAAACATACCAGAACTGTATAGCTTCTACACAATGTTTGTTTGCATCACAATGGATGGAATGGTAGTTTCCACTGTCCTTCCATCCTCGCAATTGTAGCAAGATAAGCTTATAAAAACCATTCGTCAACACCTGCCAAAACTACCTATAATTTCAGGCTTAATATTGTTTTGCGACAACTGACTCAGGTCAGCTTTAGGATTTGCTTCCATATAGAGGATGTGTGGCAGCCTTCGTGATTGTGATTTTTGGGTGACCAGATTTTTCTGGAAATATCCTCAAATGAATATTTCTGTATTTTCTAAGAAGAAAATCCTAGTAACTGGTACTACAAGAACCTCGGCAGTAAAAGTCACCAGTTTTGAAGTCATGAGATGTCAGCACATAACATTAGGGTGATTACAATTTGTAGTACTAGAATGATCACAAGGTAGACACCATCTGTCACTTAGGTTGTCAAGGTCATCGATTCATCACCAGGGTCATCAAAAGATAGGCAGGGGTAGTCACTTGGGTTGTAACAAGAGTTTCACATGTCCGCTGTGTCCGCATCCAGAAATTGTAAAAAAGACACCATCCGTGACATGTCCTGGACATTCAAACAAGGACACAGGACATGAAAATGTTGGACGCAGAAGACATGAGAGGATGTGAGAGGATACGGAGTGTTTACTTCATTTAAGGCTCCCTTTTTGATACTTTCAGGTGAAACATACCAAGAGTGGTGGCCGTTGCATGCATGTTATATTCATTTTAGTGCAATCTGTAAAGCTTGTGGTACAAAAATACTTAATGTACATAGGTACGCACCTAGACTCTGTTTTGTAATGTATGTGAGTCAAAACTTCTGAGGACACTGGGCAGACATGGGCTGCAACACTGATGTATGTCGGCATGTCCACAAAAAACAGTGTCCCTGAGAAATTAAGGACACAGGACATGTCCAAGGACGTGTCCAGGACACATGAAACTAAGATGACTGGAGCCTTTATATCCCCTTTGCATACTTTCCACTTGCAGAAGGGTTGGTTTTGTATCGTTACTGAATTATAAGAACAATCATCTTGCCTTGTCACCACTTATTTATCCCTGCATTTTAAACTGACAAATGACTTTATCCCTATCTTATATGTGAGTTCTTATGAACTCCACCTTTTTTACGATTGTTTTGACTATAGCTATTTTCAATTACATATTTAATTTTCTTCTACCTTAAAGACCAAAACTCAGCCCACAGACTGAGTCTGGCCTCCTGCTCACTCTGCTGCTTGCACGTGTAGGTGCTTCCTTGTGTTTTTAATTATCTTTCATTTGAATTCCAATTAACTTAATGTTATTGTCATTATGTTGCAATGGTGTTGTTGGTGTGTACTTAAAATCAAGTCTTAGTGTTGGTGTGGATGGTCTGCTGTTGCGTTTTTTAGTGTGGGGCTGAAATTTGGGACTATGTGGCATTAAGGCTCGTTCTTTGGGGGGATGAAGGGGCAGGCCTAGAAGAGATTAGGATGTAGTATGTGTAATTATACTAGTAGAGATAGCTTGCACCTACTCCACCCACTATAACACTATACTGTAGTCTAACAGTGCCTACCAGACCCGGTAATCCTCCGGTACACCTCCGGTAAGCCTCGGGTACACTTCCAGTTATCCTCCTGTATACTTTGGGTAACTCAACCATACACTTCCGGTATGACACTGGTTAACATTTTTTTTGCTACTAAGTAGTACAGTTATAGCCACTACTTAGATTGATATCGACTAAATAACTTACTGAGAAGTCTGCTTTCCTGTAAAAAATACCAATTCCTATTGTATGTAGAAATAGTTGCGAACACTGGTTTAGGTCTGGAATTTCTGGTGACCCACCTCTACACTTCTGTAACACTCCCATACACAAGTGTACCGGAGTGTTACAGAAGTGTACAAGGAGGTTACTGCTAGACAGCGGCAATGTCAAGTGATTACGTAAACAGATCGTAACTAATTTATGAGCTAATTTCGGTAGCATTTGAATTGTCGTTGGCAGCGAATTTTGAAAACATGTAAAAATTCACAAAACCTCGAAACGAAAATATAAAAGATAAAAAATCCTAGCGCATCTCTCTACTGGGTACATAGTAACCTATATTCATATATAGGTAGTCTAGCACACCCTTGCAGTAGTGCCAGTTGCGCGGCCCCCACCCATATTTTGCAGTCTGCGTAGTGCCATCAGCACTTTGTGTGGTGTGAGGAGTTCTGGTCTCATGTTTCGGTGATGCGAGCTGGGTGGTGTTTGGTAAAGTAATCACCCCTGTTCGTCGTCCCCGGTCGCCAATAAAAGCGGAATTGTTTTTGATTCGCACGGTCTCGCAGCCAGTGAAATCGCATATCCATGGCTTTTTGTGCGTTTTGGCTGGACACGATTGTTGACGATGCCCTCGGCCGTGGAGTTATCGGTTTGTATGGGCGTGGGCGGTTGTTTGTGGCCCAGTTCCTGTAAAATATTTCGTTCCTCGACTGCCTTTCGTGCGTTGATATATAGCGCACCCGTCTCGGCTTCTGCGGCAGACGACATGACTGCTTTAATTATTTCTGCGACGTTGTGGATAGCGCCGTTATTTGGGGAGGGCACGTCTTCGGATAAAAGTGGTGCCCTCCGCTCTGCTGCGTGCATTTTCTTCATTTAAATACCCTGCGTCGCTATGGACGGCGAGGATCATGTCGCTTTTTCTGTAGGTGAGGACTGCCGGCTCTTGTGTTGCCATGTAGTCGAAACTGTTGGGATTTGTTCATCGTGTTTTGCGTTGGCTTGGACTGCTGTGATGCGAGTGCACTTAACGGCACGAGTGTCGTGGGATCGACTGCTCGTCCATACCATAAAAATTTCCCATTCACTCTCTGAATATGCGTTTGTCCCTCTTGTCCGACGTCAGGTGAGTCGTCGATTCGGGAGTGGACCTTTGCTCCGTATTTTGGTTCAGTATGTGGGTAAGGGGAGTCTTGTCTTTTCTTTGGTACTAAATTGTCGAATTGGCGGGCGCCTTGCGAAGGTAAGGTTCCATTGATAAGTGCACCTCTCCCTTTTTGTAATCCCAGTCTAACTCAATTTTTACAAATTCCTTCCCATGGATATCGACTGAGACGTCGTAATACCGTTTTAGTACTCCGACAAGATGGTCGAGGTCTTCCTTCTTGACATACTTGATTCCAAAATCGTCCACCACGAGAACAAATTGGATGTTCCTGGTTTTGTGCTTCCATAAGCCAGGCACCGTTAGGGTCTTGACGTACCCTTCGGCGTTGAGTCGCTTTTCTAACAGATCGTGGCTCAAAGAGCCCGCCTGGGGTAAACCATAGTGAGTTTTATCTGCTCTGAAGTAAACCCATTCGTCTTTTGTCGCTAATTCACGTAGTTTGTATTCTTCAATTATCTCTTCAGGGATATCACTGAGCTTTACTCGTCCAAATTCAGGTCGCGGCATCGGCGTGCACAGATAGAAGTTGGATAAATCAGCTGTTGCAAATCGCGCACCAGGGGTTGATATGACACTGTTCAAGAATATTTTGATGAGCAAAAGGTCTGCGGTTGGGGTGCCAACATCATCGGGGTAATGTATGAGGTTGCCCCCAAATGTTGCTTGCGTTGTACGGTTTGGTTCGTCTTTTTCTGTTCGGACTTGGCAGACAAACTTTATGTACGTGACATCCTTGAGTCGGTCAGGTGGTATATCACTTTTGGGTATGAACTTTATCGTGTCTGTTGCTTTTACTCGCCCTTTAATGCCTTGTGCTAACCTGCCAAACTCATTTGCTGCTGATATGTTCCAGGCCTCTTTGAACTTGGGGTGGCGTAACAACTGTCGGTATTCAAGTAGTTGTCCTGTCTCAGGGTCGAGGACGGGGAAAGCTGCCTGAGTCTGGTTCAGTTGGCGTTTGCGGCGCAATAACCGTTCTGCTATCGATTCGTCATCGGCCTTTGTGATGTTGGTTCCGCTGGGCTGTTGGGCGCGGCGTGCTTTGAGTCTTGCGGCTATGGAATCCTCTTGGACGGCGTGGGTTGGTGGCTTTAAAATTGGTTTTGGCTGGGGTTTTAGTGGCGACTTAACAACTTGCTCTTGCGGCGACGCGACAATCATCCGGTGGATAGACCTCCTGCGTTCTTCGGCTCTTCGAACTGCACCCTTGGAAGTGATGGCTCGGATTGAGCTAAAGGCACGGCTTGTTTTGTATTGTTCACCCTTGGAAGTCGGCGCTGTAGTTGTTGTTCTATTTGCAATTTGTTGCCTGGACTAAGTTGGTCTTGAATTGCTTCCAGCGTTAGCATTTGTTTTGAATCACTCGTATTTTTCATCCCTTGTAGTGCTGCCTTGAGATCATTATACGCTTTGATGATGACATCGGCTGGCTTGACTTCGGGCTGTGTAATGTATTTGTGCTTAAAAAATACTGTGTCGGTGACTCGTTTTGCTTGTGTTTTCTTGACAAATACGATGTGACACCTGTAATGCTCTGGAGATGTCTTGAGATACCACCCGTCCATTGAATGTTAGCCCCATGTTTTGCGCTTGTCTGGTTTAATGTGAAATTGTACTGCGCAACCCATTGGGGCGAGGGAGCATCTTGGTTATGTCGAAGGTGCCGTGATGATATGCATAGGCTGATATGTTTGGTGCTACATTCGATTGTCTGAGCAAATTTAGAGTCAGCACGCGGTTTGTGGGATTAACTCGTCCCATTCTCTGATTGGGAAGTCGTCTGATACTCCTGCAGTACTGCCTTGAAATGCCCTTTAAATGTCTGCATTCCTTTTTCAGCGAGATTTCTTCGATGCATGTCGGCTGGAGTTAATTCAACTCTGCAACCGTTCTCACGAATTGCTTGCTTGAATTCTTCAGGCGCCGTTGTCGAGTATATGTGCCAGTTGGGGCAAATGACTCCTGTTGCCTTCCACCGTTTGTAAATCCGTTGGTAAGCTCGGTAAGATCCTTCAGCCTTGCGTGTTTTCCAACGGTTCTGCATCGATGTAGTTTCCGTCTAACTCAACAGCTATCATGGCGTACTGGTTGTTTCTCCTTGATTTGCGTGGGAGCGGGGCCAGATTGATCGGTGTACATCGGCTTCTTCGTCGCGTCGAACCACGTAAAGTGCGCGTCCTTGTGCCTGACTCCTGGTGTTGGCTTATGTTCTAACATTGCGTCCTCGTCAGGAACTTTAGTCGAGCGCACACCTTGTCGTGTCTGTCGCATGTGACCCTTTTGGGTTTCGTCTGACTCGGGGAAGTGCCTGTTAACATTGTCTGGGGTGAGACCGGAAAGTGGCGAGGTTACCGTTGCGAGCTGCGGCCGAGTAGCGTCGCTTCGATGGGGAAGCCCAAGGCTGCATGCAAGAACCTCCGCGACTTCTCGTGTCGATGGTAAGTCATATACACTTAAGGCTGTTTCTTCAACATTTAGGCTTTGGCTAATTGTTGCATCGATCCTACCAGTGGTACTGTCCACAATCCAGCGCCATTTCTACACCCTTGGAGCACTGGTGGCGAATTTAAGGTGAGATTGAAGCTGCCTGTGTCGTGTACTGTGACTCCCTCATCATGTGGGTGAAAGATTGTTGTGTAGCCGTTGTTAGCGGAGGACTGACACTCATTAGTGCTTTTGGTTTCAGTCCAGGTACTACCAGGGCCTCACGTGCTCCTTGGCGTAATGTAGTGAGGGCAAGCAGGCCTGTTGAGCTTGCCGGCATGAGGCCTCCATCAGCTGCGCGTACCATTTTGTCCGATTTTCCGGTGAGTTTATGCGTCATGTTCTGATTGCACAAGCGAACTTGTCGCCAGAATCTAATAATGCTTCTTCTGCTGTTCGAAGCTTACGTCGCGTACGCCAGCGTGCGAGCGTCGGCCCACCTTATGTGGTTTTAGATGGTAATAGCGGCGGCGCAACAATCAATCGTGTTGTGGACTCCGTCTTGGCCTTGTGTGTCAATATTCGGTGGCGGAGGAAAGTCCAGTGGTGGCGAGGTAAGAAACCTTTTGTTATCTTATCGATTTTAACGTACCCGGCCCCACTGCTCTGGCGACTTCTCCTCCCCAACCCGTCATTCGTCCTTCTTAGGTTCCGCGTGCCTTCTTGCGCTCAGCGGCCGGCTTCCAATTTTGCGGGCGTTTCGATGCATTCTTTTCCAGCTCCCAACAGTTGTCGGGCTTCGGATGGCGAAGGTTGCAATGGGGACATTTTGTAATCGTGTTCGTGTTGCCCCCTGCAGGTGTGTTCGTGCCTTGTTGTTTTGTCATGGCTTCCATAGATGCCTTGAACATTTCCATCATCTTTTCCATTTGCGCGTTGTTTTGCGCCTGTACTGCATTGACGATTTCTGCCATGGCTAGTGCGTTGAGCTCTTCCTCGTTCACAGCGTTTGCGATTCCGCCCTGCCGATTTTGCCGTTTGCTTGTCACGTTTTGTGCGCTTGGCAAATTCGCTTTTTGAATGTATCACGCGCGCGCTGATAATGTTTTGTTAGCTGTGGGTTTTGCTTCCCAGAGCTCCAATGCACTATCGAATTCGCCTGATTGTTGAAACCAGCACAATGGCGTTGCGAGTCTCAATTCATGTTGTCGCGGGAATTCCAGCTTTTACTAACTGCTTCTCGATCTTATCTTGTCGCCCGAATAGTGTGGTAGGGGCTTCAACTTGATCCCAGGGTTTGAGGAGCTCTGCTTGGAGCTCAGTAACATCCATGAAATCAAGTTCACCTCCGACTGCTTCAAGGTGCGTGAGGAGGTCACTTGGCATCAAATGGTTAAACCCGACATGTGGATTCCTTATTTCGGATATCCATTCTTCGTCTACTACTCCCCACGATTGCCTTTGCGTGCCCAACTTCGTTACTCCAAGTTGCATTTCGTATTCACGTATCTCTCTGCTTTGTGCTCCGCAATTTGCCCTCTCTCTCGCGCGGCGTCTGGATCGACTGTCGTGGGGTAAGGTCCAGGGTTAGCCAAGATATCGTGCGGCGCATTGTTGTTGAGAAAATCCGTGTACTCTGCATTTGGAATGATTCATCCTTGCTTGCAAATTTTGTTACCCCGGCAATAAAGAATTTGAGAGTTCTGGGTATCAACATCTGATCAACACTTCCATCAGCAATAAATGATCCACCATCTGCAAAATATATTTCGACTACCTCATTCCATTTCAACATATCATTACCAGACATTGCATAACTAGGATACAAAGGAATAGGAACAGGGAATTCCATGTCTTTGAATGACTTCATATGAACCTTATCAAATCAACATCTTCTACTTCGTCACTGTCTTGTGTTCATCTGCCCACAAAAAGTTGTGAATCTCAATCAAAATGTGCCGTTTGTTTCCATGCTCTTGGCAGCAGGTGAGTCTAACTCTGGGTTAAGAGATTCACTAGCAGCACAAAAGAGGCAATACGTACTCGGATCCATTCCACTTGATCCTTGACAGTATGAACACATGATATGTTTGCATTTGCTACAAGTCGAGTAACCACTGGTAGCAAGAAACTCATGACACACACCACCAACACCTTTGCAAATCAACACAAGAGGCCCGTGGTTGATTACGGTGTGTGGTGCAGTGAATTCTCTGCAGTATTGAGAGAGGTGTTTGGGCACTTGAAAAAGAAAAGTTTGCAGTTCATCCTTTGCATTTGTCAGCTCACAAACAAGAACAAGAGCATTGATATAAGTCTGCACAACCTCTTTTGCTTATCAATATCTGCAACGTTTTCTGACTCCTTCCCATAGACGACTATTACATCTATCAGGCATGACTTGAACTCTTTCTTCATGATTTGGAGGAGATATTGAAACAATACACTTTTGTCTTGTTTTGATAGTGTAGTGATACCACAGCCTTTTAAACTACTGGTGTAAATGTCACACCCAAGAATTACCATCATCAATGCCCGTTGCCGATGAATAGATATACCTTGAAAGATTGGGTAGTCAGCATCCACCATTTTTGCATTTTTGCCATCTGGGATAAACTTCAACACCTTCTCAAGATTTGCTTTAGAAATGCAGACAATTTGCACATTCTTATGTGAAAAGCCTTTGATGCTATTACAACAATCCCCAGACAACAAGTGAATGCCAGTATCCATAGAAAAACCATGACTGCCCGTCTTGCAAGTATTTCACCTGCCATGAATGCATCCGCTTGCTACTGAGCAGTAACCACGTCTAAGACAATGTCTCCAGCGCTGTTCATTATGTGTGCTCCTAACCCCCTCTCAAGCTCATCTTGCAAATTTGGTATAAATGGCTGCGTTGATGCAGCCTCTTTTGTCTTCCTCTTCCTTTCCTGCTTCTTTATCTCCTTCAGTAACGCCTTGTGTTGTTGTTGGTTTAGATAGTCTTCCGCTAGAGACTTCTTCAACCTTACTTTTCACCGCAGTAAATAATCTTCTGAGCAATTCTTCTCTTTTCATGCACAGAGGAGATTTGTAGCCTTTTTAAATTTTGGTCTGATATCATTATCACAATGGTTAATCCAGTGGCAGCCAAGTCAGCAAAAATATTCTGCGGCTGCCTTTATTTTTTGATCCAACTCCTACAGGATATTGCTAACATCAGCAACAACTATTGGTGGAACCTCCTGCGCCTCTGCCCATCCTCTAGCAATGTGAGCTAATTCTCCCCAACTCCAGCCTTTAACAGAATGCAACACCTTGATTCCACTGTTTAAACCCATGATGACAAGACAGATGTCTTATTTCATGTCTGAGTGATGTGTAATGCAAGAACACAAGCAATGTGATTGTGCAGCATGCACAAGCTGACAGTGGTGAAGAGTGAGTGTGAGCTGGATGGGGGGAAGACTATTATGATATTGACAGGGTGGTCTGTCTGAGCATGATTACTTAAAATATAGAGTGATTATATAGTGTGAAATGCGAGATCATGTTGTGATGATGTGCACACACACTATTTGTAGTTTGGTTGTGTGGGGTGTACATAGTGTTAACTTTTTCTTCTGGAAAATAAATTAGGAAAATTTTTAGTGGCATGGACAAAATGGGTGTTGTGCACAAAATGGGTGTTGTGCACAAAATGGCCATACATACTCAGTCAATTGCTTGGTATTGTATTAGATTGTATTGTACAATTATGTATGGTATTGTACCTTTATTGTACCACAGTCTGATTTTGTCAATTGCTGATGTGCATTATCTGTATCGTACTGCAGGAGCCTCCCCAAAATTTTTTTGCATCCCTCTAAGAGAGATTCTATTATTTTTCTAATCCATTCTTAAAAATTTAGGCAAGAAAATTTTCCCTGTTCCCAAAATTATTCTCAATTTAACAGACTTTTTGAAACCCTATTATGTCATTACTTCCTGGCCCCTCTATTAGCAGATAACAATACAATGCCAAACCGGGCCCTACTCTTCAATGAAATGATAAGTATCAGCATGTGTGATAGACCATAGATTTCATTGAAGGAAACAGCAGTCCTATGTTTTATGTCACATCTGAGGAAAAATACTTTGAGGCCACTAATGAGGTTGAGGGAAACTATAATATAGCCAAGCATAAGCACAAATAAAGAAATAGTGTTGGTTGATGAAAATGTGTAGGAATCTTCCATCAATAAAATTAGCCCCATTATGACCAGATGTGTCTGGACTTTGAGAGGCAGTCAATGAGTAGCAGAAAGTCCCTTCAAGTTAAATAGTGCTGTCTCATTCATGTAGATCTGTCAACCAAACTAAGAATTACTGTTGGATTGAAATAAAGCAGCATTGGAAAAGAAATTTGAAATTTGTAACACATTTTAAACAATGACAATATTTAATCAAAATTGAGGCTATTTTTACATAATCTCTTGAAAATCATATTACTGTTGAAAATGGCATTACGTCAGATCACGTCCAAGCAAGAATTGTATCTTTCCTACATATAGTTTAAAATACTGTTGTGTCTTGAATATAAATTTGCAGTTATGTCATTTCTTAAAATAAGTTTAAAATAGTTTTTCTTAACAAAATTTCCTCATTTCTAAGGGTTGCTGCTATTTTCATGAAGTGAAATAGTCCTTAGAGCGGTACATGATGATCAATCTGAGAAAGATTTTTCAATCAAAATCTAATGTCACTACTCAACCAAATCATGGTGCGTATTTAGAGTGTTGTCACAAAAATAAAATTCTCTTGCAAAAATGAAAATTGTTTTGGAGTAATGCATGTCCCAGATCATTCCCACTACACACCATTTTATATTGTATTATCTTTCCCTGACATGAAGTGTTTGATATCGCAACTTTTGTAGCCTCTTCATTTTATTTTTTATTTCCTTTTGGTGACTTTGTTTGTGATGTCTTCTCATAGAGGCACTCTCCATTGTATTGTATCATACAATACATAATATTTTATATTATTTATCTTAAGAGCTCTAGTAGACCTTTAAAATGGCAAAAGCATACAAATCATTGCAATATTATCTACCTATATCTACCAACTAACCAATGTAGTGTGATTGATCCACATCTGATCGAAGCATGTGCAGTGTTGCGAGCACTCAAACTGTTCTGTTACAACTCGCTACCCAATTCGCTAGTTATTTTCATATCCTCAAATTGGCGAAGATTGGCTAAGATACCTTGTAAAGAAAGAGATAGCCTACGTTTGCAAAATGCACTATATTTGAGAAATAAATGGGCATTATTCAAGAAATATGTTATATTTGAGAAATAGGCTATATATGTTGGATCCCATTAGGGCGCCGTCCCAGTTCTAGAACTGGACGAAAAAATTCGTCCAGCTCTAGAACTGGACGTTTTTCTCCCCATTGTGGCACCGTGCCTCAATGGGGCACCCAGTTCTAGAACTGGACGTCACAGTTCTAGAACTGGGATTGCTATGAAATAGTATCATAGAAATACACTACCTAAAAAAGAAACACGCATGAAAAAATTTTAAATAATTTCTCCCGGTATTTTCCCCCTGTATTCAAAAATACACCCTTGAAATACGCTACAAAAAAGAGGTAATTAAGATGGTGAACTGGGCCTTAATGTGTCGCAGACAAGGACGCAGAGCATGTTGCTCTCCTTTGAATGGGCTATCAGCCAGCAATTTTGATGAGAGCAATTTGCTCTACATCGGCTGATGCAGAGCAACTTTTGAGCAGAGCCCCAAGTTTCTGGATCGGTACACAACGCATGAAAAATTGCAACTTTTAATACTGAGTTCCTACCGCCGAAAAAAATTATGAACAGAATTCAAATTAGCACCTCCTGACCACAACAGTGGTTCTCAAAGTCTTTTCCCTCAGATGAGATCTTTTCTTTTTTCCTATAATAGCCAGGAAATTACTTAAGGGCACGTCCATCAGATTTCCTGCCAAATCTTCTCATCACATCTGAGACGGAAACTACCACTGCAAACGAAAAACACCGGTAACCTCCCCGTACACTCGAGTGTACGGGAGGAGCTCCTCGGTGGTCTCCAGCAATGCACTCAGGATGATTGTTCCAGAGAAAGAAGGCAAACAATACCAACTTCTCCTGATATGTACGTGCTGAACTTCAGAAACAAACCTTCTCAACATTCTCTGCTGTAACCCGTGCATCAGCAGCCGTAGAAGTGATGGTGGAAGAGACCAGCGGCAGCTGCTGCTGCTGCTGCAAATGCGGCAGCTGCTCCTGTTGTTTCTGTTGCATTGTTGAGAAGAGTGCCTGTTGCATAAGAAACACATCCAAAAGTGGTAGCCAATGACAATGCTTTGATGCAATGTAGAACTTCATGTTTGATGATTGATGATGCAGAGAGATGCAGAGTGATGAGCAAGTATGACGATGAATGACAATCTGATGAGATAGATGATGTGAAGAGATTAGATGTGACGATCATAGAGATGATCGATGAGCAGATGAATCATGATCTGACATGATAGATGATAGATGTCAAGAGACGAGAGACATGAAGAGAGAAATGGGAGGGCTGGAGCAGAGGATTTAGGGCGATGAGTAAGCGATTTTTCCTATAGGAGGAATTAATATCGGCTACATACACTGTCCCGTCGTAAAGTACGTGATGTAAAAGTTACATCGAGAATTATAATATTTGGGCATATTCACGATTACGAGAAATTATGATAATGATAACGAAGATCCCTGTCTATTATCTTTTCAATTTCGATGTAATATTTACATCAGGATATGATTTGTTTTGAAGGGGAATTAGTGTATACGCACGTATGTTACATCAGAATTTTCGTGACCTAGCTTTAAAAATGGGCGCGAATAGCGCCGAAAGTGCCGTGAGGCGCCGCGACCCATTTGGCCACTTTATTTTTTAAGTATGGCTTCCTCTGTCTCTACGAATTGCATTCTGTCTAGCTTGCTACAAAAAATCTTGCAGCGGCTGCTAGTAATTGACGACGTTCTCGAAAATCTTTTTTTTACTGAGGTCAAGAGAAACTAAAATAGCCAAGCATAAGCACAAATAAAGAAATAGCGTTGGTTGATCAAAATGTGTAGAGGAAACTTCCATTAACAAAATGAGCCCCATTATGACCAGATGTCGCTGGACTTTGAGAGGCAGTCAATAAGTAGCAGAATGTCGCTTCAAATTAAATAGTGCATTCTCATTCATGTAGATCTGTTGACAAAACCAAGAATTAATGCACAAGATGTCAATATTAGTAATGGGTGATATGAATGGAAATAACGCAGCATTGGAAAAGAAATTTGAAATTTGTATACTTCTTAGCAGTGACAATATTTAATCAAAATTGATTGTATCTTTCCTACATGTAGTTTAAAATACTTTTATGTCTTGAATATATGTTTGCATTTTCTTAAAAATAAGTTTAAAATCGTTTTTCTTGACAAATTTCCTCATTTCCAAGGGTCACTGCTACTTTCATGAAGTGAAATAGTCCTTAGAGGTACATGATGATCAATGTGAGAAAGATAGTTCAACCAAAATCCACTGCCACTACTCAACCAAATCATGGTGCATATTTAGATATTTAGAGTGTTGTCACAGAAATAGACTTCTCTAGCAAAAAATGAAAATTGTGTGGGAATAATGCCTGTCCCAGATCATTCCCGCTACACACGATTTTATATTGTATTATCTTTCCTGTCATGAAGTGTTTGATATCACAACTTTCATTGCTTCTTGATTATATTTATTTTTCCTTAAGTGACTTCATTTGTGATGTCTTCATAGGGCATCTTCCATTGCATCAGATAATTGACCTGAGCCGAAAATCCCTAAAATATATCAAAAAATTATAGGTAGTTTCGACAGGTGTCGAAGAATTGATTTTATGAGCTATATTTTGTGCTATTGTGAGGAAAGGCAGTGGAACTGCACTCCAGTCCAAACGATGTAAACGAACATTGTGTAGACTTCTACACAATATGGTATGTCTATACCCTTCTGAAAGATGTTCATATCTTCCAAAAGTGTGTTCTCCTATTTGGGGTTCTGAACTTCCATGTTGGGGAGTCCATGCCGTCGGGAGGTGGACTCTCCTACTTGGGGTCCTGAGAATGCTCCATTTAGGTTTTGTACCCAGGGTGCAAAAAGGCTGATTCCTGCTCTATTTAGGTTTTGTACCCTGGGGTACAAAATGGCTGATTCTTGGCCTATGTCACTTCCCCCGAATGGAGTATCAGGTAAAAGGAACAAAAAAAATGTGTTTTAGGTGAAAAAATGGGTTCTCATGAGAGTAACAATAACCTAAAGAGTTTGTTAAACGGTGTAACGAGTAAATGTTGTGAAGAGGAGAGTCCGTTGTTTTTTGAAACCCATTGTAATACGGTTTTAAGTTTGGTTGTTAAAAAAGGTGTAACTCTTCAGATATTCAGTCTTTCTGATTTGGTTCCGCGTTGAATCCTGATGGTGCCCGTATGAACTGATGTGATAGTCCAAGGATCACTTTCATATCTACTTTCACCTTTGCAGAGTATACCATCTTTTCTAAGAAGTACTTGATCACCAACTTTGTAGTCCCAATCACAACGAGCTATTTTCTCTTCTGTGTTTTGGTCTGTTTGGTGTTGCCTATATTCTCCAATTTTATTCCAGTCGGCCAGGAAGGGGATGTCGAACAACATGTCCCGTCCAAAGATGGCTGCACCTGGGAGGCTTTTAGTACTGTGTGGTATGTTGTTTAATGGCCAAGCGACGTTCGTCACGAACTTGTCTATATCGCTTGTCTCTACTGAAGGGGCCATGTCTATTTCAGCTGTTCGAGCATAGATGATATCACCTGATGCCTGTTTTAGAATTACGCTGGATTCTTGACACTGGTAGGCTTACTTGTGATCCCATATGAGTCACATAGGGCTTTGAAGTGAAGTTTGAATTCGCTTCCATTGTCATAAATTATGTATTGACAACGGGATACCTACTAAACCAGGTCTTGTTCACTAAGTTGCTGATCATTGCTGATGACTTATCAAAGTATAACTTAGGTTCCTCATGGGTCTTTTACCCTTCCTCCTTTGTATCCAGGGGAATAATCGCCTCAGTGATTACCGGTAGTTCAACTATTTCAAACCAGCTAGAAGCTGGGTCAATCATAGTCAGACACATGAAATCAATTATCCCATCTTTACCTTTGATTGTATACGGGCCAATAAGGTCCACACATAGTACATCCCAAGGGTTTGTGATGGCAAATTTAGTAGGAGTTTCCCATACTTATGCTTATGCCTCTTGTTGACTTGGCATGCATGACAGTTTTGACATTTTTACGGATGGTATTTTCGCATACCTTTCCAGTACATCGCAGCACGAAGGGTTTTTCGAGTCTAGTGTGTCCAGGGTGCTGTAGATAGTGGTGGTACCAACTAACTGCACGTTGAAGATCTTTGGAATGACCATTTTTCCTTACATAGGAGATGTGTACTTTCGACCAATTGTGTCGAGTACTGGTCTTTCAACGTCTTCAAGCTGGCATCAAGCTTTTGTGCTTCTGCAATCTCTCATACTGTTAACGGGTAGATTACATCTTCTTCGCTGCGGTTTGCAAATACCAGATTCATTTCCTCTTGGTATGCAGAGGTGTCTATCGCACTCTCTTCTTGCATGGTGTAATGACACCAGCATTTGGTGAACGTCATCCAGTTCTCGCTCACCGCATTGGTCCGATGTCAGCAAGAGATGGGCCGGCAACAGTGTTATGTATGCCTTTAATGTAAACAATTTCGGGGCCAAACTCCTCGAGGAGCAATCTCCATCGGTAGACACGGTCAGAGGTTAATCCGAGGGCGTCTTGGATTAGATTTTATGGTCTGTGTAGACTTTTAATCTTTGTCCCCACAACATGCCTTTGAACTCCTTGAGTGTTTCCACTATGGCCAGTAGTTCTAGTTTGGTCACGCTGTACTTCTGTTGCGTTGTCGACAGCTTCCTGCTGAAGAACCAAGGGGCCTATTACCTGGGTGATAACTGATCCTAGTTGTTTAGACGAGGCATCAGTATATATCTCAAATTCCATTGAATAATCGGGATAGGCTAAGACTACATCCTTGGCAATTGAAGTCTTAACGTCATCGAATGCTTTTGATGCACCGTGTCCCAGTACCTGCCCTTGTTGGCTCTGGTGACCTTGGTGTGACCGCACTCTCCTACCAGTGAGGTGAGTGGGGCAAGCACTCTGCTGCGTCTTGCCCAAAGATCTCTATAGTACTGGACCATGCCCAGGAACTTACGGAGGTCTTTGACATTTTTGGCGAAATCGCGAGAATCGCTTGTACCTTTTCTGCTGTGGTTTAATCCCTGTTCGTGTGAGGGTATAACCTAGATATTCTGTTTCAAAGGTACAGAATGACGACTGGCGTTGATTCCAAGCCCGCCTCGTAGCCTGGTAGGCACCATTTTCAATTTGTCAAGGTGGTCTTCCAGGTTTGCCTTTGTGATGCATAACAAATCATCAAGGTAAGCTCGTACGAACTCTAAGGCTCCCATTAGTGTTGATGCTTTAGCTTGAAAGATGTCTGGTGAACCTGCGATGCCCATTGGCAAACAGAGGTAGGAATACTTGCCCCATGGGAAAATGAGGGTACATATTTTGGATGAATCGATCCAGTCTAATGGTATAATAACCCATGTTTAAATCTAGGGTTGTAGCATAGGTAAATCCTTCTAGCTCTTGCAGGACTGTACTGATTTTGGGTAATGGAAACGGCTTTCGACTAGTCGTTTATTTACTTCTCTAAAATCAGTGAGAAAGCGTACAGTTCCGTCTTGTTTTCCAGTGATAAATGATGGTGACGCATTCCATTCGGCTGAAACTCTACCACTCCCAGTTGCATAATCTATTCAGTTCTTTGATAGTTGTTTCTTTGCGAGATTTTGGTACTGGGTATGCCTTGCCATGATATGGCTTTGCCCCTCCTTAAGTTCACAGGCTCTGTGTTCCAATCACCTAGTGTTCCAAAAAGTTCCTCAAATTCTGTGAGTAACTCCAGCAACGAGTTTTGGTCTTGGAGACTTAGGTGAGTAATTGGTGCTAACAATTGATTGGAGGTCTGCCTTTTATAATTTGCATCTAGGATTTTAACTACCCGCTGTGTGCCTCCTGCATACTTTGGTTCATTTGCCATGCTGTTGTTAACAGCCCAGGCTTTATCCAAGTTTGATGAGGTCAGACTATTGATGTCTCTCATTGGCAAAATGATGTGATCAATGGTTATTTTTTGTTGAAAATCTAGAACAATTCGAGCTCTTTCATGGTTTGACATCCAAGAATGAGGTCGAACGCTGGCTTTGCCATCTTTTCTTATCATACTCTACTACGCCAGGAGTCACTGTGTACTCCTTACTGTTCAATACTCAAAGAACTTTAAGTTGACTTCGCTCCTTCCTTTGGTTAGGAAGCTCCCATTCGACGCGCGCCAAGACTTTGGCACCTGCCTAGTCAAGGAAGCGTTTCTCCGTTCCTTTTGCATGGAACAGGAGATCACCATCAGATCCACTGTCTAGTAGGATCCTGATGACTGTGTTACTGGTACCCCCTGTAGAGTGTTCGATATTCTTACGGGCTGGATTTTCAGTCGCTTTATAGCGTGCTTGTGCTACTACAGTAGTGACCTGCCCTTCTTTACCTGTCAAGGGGGTTCACACTATTGAAAAGGTCACCCGACAGTTCGGGTCCGACAATTCGGTTATTGTTTCACTCTGTGTAAGGTTGACTGGAAGATTTCCTAGGTCTTCTGCCAGGTTTGAACATGTCTTGTTTGAACCAGAAAATGTTATGTTGGCACGTGGGGAAGTCTTAATCGGACTAAGATAAGTGTTAATCATTTCATTACAATCGATTTTACTACACAATTTCTTAGTACTCCCCAACCCATCATCTCAAGATGAGTCTGAATCATCACTGTCACTCATTTCGTGATGCTTACGCTTTTTTTGATAGCTGCTTTCATTTTCTTGTTGGACTTGGTAAGTTTGTCGATTTTAGCGGATAGCTGCGCATAGCTACTTCCTCCTCAAGCAGGTCTCTAGTCCACGAGAGTTTCCATTTGGTTTTCTCCTTGAAGCTTGACTTCGGGTCCCATTGAGTCATACTTCCCGCAATCCGAGTGTGTGGGTGGTATGTGCGCCCCCATGTTTCTTGCAGAGAGAACAGTACTTCTCTGCGACGTTTCTTCGAATCCGGTCACTAAAAGAGACCATCTTCTTCCTAGATGAGTTTAGCCTTGGCTACGGTCTTGGGTCCTTCTCCAACCTTCTCGGTGGGGTAGGCCTTCGATGCTCAAGGACTTCGAGAAGTTCCCTGACACTCTGTGGTACCAAAGCTCCACTGAGCTCATATTGGTCCTGCCAGTTCCTAGGAACCATCCTGAGGATGTGGCTTGCCAAGTCGGCATCATCAAATGGCCCGCATACTTTAGACTTTGCAGCCTTGAAGAGTAAAACAGGCACGGCAAGAGTTCCACATACCCGTTAAGGCTGGATCCTCTGCACAAAGTCCCTGGTGGGTACCCTGTTTGGTTTCTTCAGCCCATTGCTGATGTAGAAACGTTCTTGCTCCGCTGCATCAGTCCTGAAGACGGTCTGCAGGTGCAACTGGACACATTCCTGAAAGGAGGTCCAAGATGCCGGCGTTGTGGGATGCTCTGTCCCATACACATCGGTCCAGGGTTCGCAATTGATTTGCTCCCAACGATGGTGGTCCAAGGACGACGGGCAGTCTCCGACAATTGAGTGGAGTACTGCAGGAAGATCGCTGGCCAGCGGACACTAGGGCCTCACTGGTGTGGATTTTAGCAGCAGTTGCTTTGTTCCACGACTGGAGGACGGGGAATTTTCATCCGTCCCCTTGAACTTGGCTTTGGCCGCAGTGGCCGCAGTCAGTTTTGCCTCAGCCTTTGCATCTGCCTTACAGGCTTCCTCGTAGTCCGTGTCTAAGCCTCTCTGGGAAATTATTTCCATCGAGGTCTGGACATGGTTGAGGAACTGTTCAGGACTTCCCTCGAAGACGGTGACAGACAAGGTCATTTTGTTGGAGACCTTGATTTTGTTGATTACCTTCGGGTGTCCATGGCAGTGGGAATGTAGGAAATGGGTGGCTTGGACCTCCCTGAACTCCGTTCACACTCCTGTGGCTTGAGTCCTTCTGGGCTTGATTTGCTGGTCGACATCCTTAATTGCCTCGCCAAGGGCGTATTATAAAACAAGGCCTTGAAGAAGGTCGTGGGTGCCCTGTTGAGGTTAGCTTGAAAGAATTTTTTTATTTTTTATTTTTAAATTTTTCTTCGTCGGCTTTTATTTCTTGAAAGTCTTGCTCCAGGTATTTCAGAATTCTCGATCACGAAATTAATCCGACTCGTAGGAATCCCTGATCGCAGAAGTCGATCGCCAAGTTTATTGCTGATGCTCGCTGATCGCGGGATTATTTTGAGAGCTCGTAGATCGAAACCGTGGGAATTCCGATCGCAGAATGATTTTGATAAATCGTCGATCGCAAAAACGTATCGCTGGTGCGAAAAGTTAAAATTGCCTCGCGATAAAAAATTGTTAGCGCATTCCTCGTGGTCGGAAGGTTTGATGTCGATGGCTTCGGTGCCGGAAGGTCGCACCACGGTTATCTATAGATAGTGACCTGAGCCATTCGTCGTAAAAATATCACGCGAAAATTATAGGTAGTTTCGACAGGTGTGGAAGATTTGATTTTATGAGCTATATTTTGTGCTATTGTGAGGATGGAAAGGCAGTGGAACTGCACTCCAGTCCAAACGATGCAAATGAACATTGTGTAGACTTCTACACAATATGGTATGTCTATACCCTTCTGAAATATGTTCATATCTTCCAAAAGAGTGCTCTCTTATTTGGGGTTCTGAACTTCCATGTTGGGGAGTCCATGCCGCCGGGAGGTGGACTCTCCTACTTGGGGTCCTGAGAATGCTCCATTTAGGTTTTGTACCCAGGGTACAAAAAGGCTGATTCCTGCTCTATTTAGGTTTTGTACCCAGGGTACAAAAAGGCTGATTCTTGGCCTATGTCATCATGTAAGTATTAACATGGATTACACTGTCTTTTTTTCTGCATAAGTGGTGTGAATTCATCTTGTGGTAATAGTACTTATGTGCAGAAATTGTGACTATGCTATTTCTTATGATGAAAACAGTAGAAGTATAACAAAGTTGATCAATTTGCACAAGGCCAGATATCATAGCATTCTCCTCATTCAGATGTAAACAAGAAATTTTCATTAGTTATATATCCCTATATAAATCTCTCAGACCATTGTCAGTTTCTCAATAATGAACAATTTTACATAGACTTACAGATCTACATGAATGGTGTCCATAGCCATAACATAAAGTTTCCATTATACATTGAAGCTCCTCTCATTTTAATTACAGTTAAAGCTAACATTATGATGACAAGAAAATCAATTATTACTCTAATCAGTTGGGTTTGATCTGAATGAGCCACTTCACAAGAACAAAGTCTCAGTTCTTGTCTGTGTTGGTATTGATGGGCTCATTTTTAACATTGAATTTCACAGTAAGGACAATGATATTCTTGCAGCCCACATCCATATCATTGGTAAAGATGTCAACTATCCTGGTATGCTTTTTGGTGTGTGTTGCCCACCAGCCTTGTGCCCTTGCCTCCTTCGTCATAATTAACCGTTCCTTGTTTCCTTCCATTAACAAAATCCACTTTTGCAGCCTATGGATCTGCTTTGGCAGGTATGGTTTAATCTGTTTAATGGCTGCATGCATTCCTGCACAGCTTGGGTGGCAGGTAGCAGTTGGTGCAGGGTGTACAAATGTGTGTGACCAGCAGAGTGAAGGGCACAACACTCACTTGGAATGCCAAATTATAATTATGGCACGTATTCTCCTTTTGGAGCCAGTGCACATCAACAGTTCACCTAACTGAAAAATGAATCATACAGGGAAATGGGTATATCACAATTTCAGTTGTTTCTTCAGAATATCAGGAGGTTCAATTCAAACTCGCCGTGTGTCAACCGATCATGTATGGCATCTCAACTTCACCTCCCAGCTGAGAGTGATGCATAACTGGTTAACCTCATATGAAACGCATCAAATTGATCTAAAACTCGTGATCAAGCATAGCTTAACCATGTTCTCAAAAAGTGTAAGAAAAATTTTATTCACAAATTGGCTATGATTGGCTTAAATACCTTGTAAAGAAAGAGATAGCCTACATTCGCGAAATGCACTATATTTGAGAAATAAATGGGCTATACTCAAGAAATGGGCAATATTCAAGGAATGGTCTATATTTGAAACTCGACAATAGCCTATTTCTTGAAAATGGCCTATTTCTCGAAAATAACAATCTCGTCTACATAGGAACAATTGACCAACATGTGGATCTCAAACATAGCCTATTTTTCGATTTCTTGAAAAATGCCTATCGAATAAGCTATTTTCAAGAAATAGTCTATATTTGCGAAATAACCTATTTTTAACAAGCAAATCATACACACACTATTTCAACATCTCTATACAACATTAGACATCATATTTAGGTATAGTATGATGTGAGTTCTACATTTTCAAACAAACAGGTCTAGGAATCATATGCATACATAATAGTGGTGCACACTTTACAAAATGCACACTTGAACCTGCACCCAGTTTTCTTAAGTGTTGTGGCATAGATAGATTCTTGGTGAAATCAACCCCCAGTACCAATGAAGTTTATTTTGAAAATGATGTATTTTCATTGGACAAGAACCAAGCCGTCGCCTAAAACTGCCAACAAGGAAAAGTCAAACCAGTCATGTGGATCATGAGTGGACAAAAGATTGTATGGGGTCTGCATGTAGATCGTTGGTGGGGTCGTTACATATAAACCTGAAATGATGTTTGAAAGACTTTGTTTGGGGTATCCAGTGAATAGATATGCTATACTCTTTGTAAAGGTCATAGTCTGAGGCTGCTCAACATGTAATGTTAGGCTTCATTAGACACATGTCATCATCATTAAAGAACAAATGTTCAAATTGTGGATGAATGAAAGTATCACTTTAAGCTTTGTAATAATAAAATGTCCAACTTATTCTATTCCATTTTTTAAATTAGGTATCGCATCTATCTAAAATGCTGGCAGCTGCATTTTTGCACACACCTGACTTTCTTTTCACATCCTTTTTAGAATGAGCATCATATTGACTTTGACACTGTGTCTACTAAAGTTCCAGCGACATATATACAGTCATTTCAACAAAAATATACCATTTTCAATCAAGTTAATATTATTCCTTCAATGATTGAACTTTATTTTCAATAGACATGGCTAATATTTATCAGCTAACAATAAATTTCCCAGTCAACGTCATGTTCAGAACCGAAAAAGAACATCACTTGTCAAAACTACATTATCATCTCATGAAAACAGGATTATCTATCAATATGAGTATTTTGTCACATAATAATATTGCTCCATGAAGACTATTTTTCTGACTTCCCTCAACCTCACTCTCTACCTTTCAAGAGAGAGAGGTTAAAATATTATTAGACCTGTTAACTTACTAGCCATAAGCCCATGTGTGTTAGGCATTATCCATTTCAAACAAAATAATTTCAATGTCCTTTTTTCCTTTTTTTCCTTTTTTTCCTTTTTTTCCTTTTTTCCTTTTTTCCCTTTTTTTCCTTTTTTCCTTTTTTCCACTGGAGAGTTGCCCCTTGTCCGTCATCCACTGTGGTGGATTTTTTTGGTTTGAGTCCAGGTTGGTGTTGATGTGGACTAAAGAAAAAAATCACCCCTTCCTCTGTCCTCTCTAAATTATCGATTCACGACAAACCTTCAACTTACCGCAGCTACAAAAGCAATGCAACACAAGAGATATCATATATCAACATAAGGACCAGGCACACAACTACAGACATTGCAACCTCCAAAATGGATGCAAGCACTGCAATTCAATGATTTATGATTCCACATATTGTTAGGCAAAAAGACAGACTTGTGTTGTATCATACCATACGACAAGGGAAAAGAACCATGAATCCCTCTTGTCGGTATCATGACATGTGATGTGTTGAAGCATCATAAGTGAGGAGTGATAACCAAGGGGGTGCAAAAAGAGAACATGAAAAATAGCAGGTAAAATGCATCACCCAAAGTCTTTTTGCAATGGCCAGGGGTTACCACCCTAAATTTCCCCTAAAATCAGGCAAATTTCCAGTGGAATGTTTGCAATGGATACTGTCTTAACAGATGATCTGTAGCAGCTGCAAGATCTTTTACATAAAGGATAGTTAGAGAGAGGGTATAAGGGAAAAGGGAGAGCTCAGTGCACCTCACCTCGCTCACTGTAAGACTATTCCTCACTGGCTGTATAGACAGGCAACTTTGCCAACTGAGAGTTTTTAGCTAGATAACTTGATGACATGTGACACCGAGTGGCAAATTTTGAATTTTGTGGCTCTCTGAGTACCTTACACTACATTGTTACAACTTTGTTGTCCTTGACAAAAATCGTGAAGACATTTTGACTACACTGATGACATACAGCAAAGACATGTTGTTACGATTGGTGGCAACCTTTTGATGACCCATCATGGCCACAATCACAGCCATTATGATATCAATGAAAGCATGCTGCAATTCTTAGACTGAATGGCCACCCATCCAGATACAAGCATAAAATACTCTGCATAAGACTTTATCCTCAGTGTACACTACCTTACATTCTTTCTTTGTGGCTATAAAGCCCTCAGCAGAGTGGCAGGATATTTTTCTCAGTGCCATTCTCCAAGACAGACAACCAATCAGACTCAACAATACCACTAACATTCTCTACACAGTCCTGCACTTTGTTGCATCATCTGCTGCAGAAGCCATAGACAACACACTGTTCTTAGTATAACTCATTCTGGAAGAACTTTTCCATCCACAACCCACCCACTTGTACACACCTACACTCATCCAGAATATGACAACAATGGGGATTGTAACAAACACCTCTGAGAGACAATTTTGAAGCATTGTCATGAGCCAATTGGAAAAACTCTTTCACATCAAACATCACTCAGGTTTTGAAAAGATTAGTACACTATTCCATCAAGAATCATCATGGGAAACACCACCAGTTTAAGGAATTCATATACAACTCAGAACTCTCTCTTCTACCTTACTCAAGCAACTTAACATCTAAACACACCTCTACCTGTCCTCATGTGTGTTCCATGTCACATACACAACTCTCCAGCAAACACCTGTTCCAAGAATCCTGACAATTACGTCACACATGATCATAAGATTATATTGTGCTGCTTCTCAAGCTATGGATCAAGTTTCAATTGTTGCTTCTCAAAACATTTCACAAAAACTGTTTCTTACGCAATCCTACTTGTGTAGGAAATAAGGTATTACATCCTGTTGATTCTCAAGCTGTTAATCAAGTTTCAATCATTTCTTTTCAAAACATTTCACAAAACGGCTTGTTACACGATCCTTTATGTGTAGGAAATAATGAAGTATGAATGCAAGTATTCCACAAATGAAAAGACAGATATTCTGTAAAAATGCTGGGTGGAATTATGGTTTCATTGACTGTCCTTCTTTACAGACAAGAACAAACATGTCCAATAATAAGACAAATGACTGCTCCTTCAAATCAAACAGAAACATTAGATTTTAAAAATATTCCTTCACAGGATTGAAATCCAATTTGTTCTTACTTTTTAATGGTCAAAATAGCAATACACAAGTAAGAGAGCTACCATAAATACTGGATTATAAGAACCACTAAATGTACAGTCAATCTTAGAAGGTACATTATGTGGTTCTTATAAGACAAGGTAAGTCAGTCTCCCTCCTGCGATGAAAAAATAAATGTGTCTTAAAATTTACCCTATTTACTTCAAGGTAGCCACTATGTTCCCTTTCAACCATTGATTGTCCGTGATATTGGTCCATCAACCATGGGAGCAAGATTGTGGGGCTCTCTGACAACATCGGAGTTTTCTTGACAACTGGAACGAGCTATAGAGACACATGCACATGGTGTGTTGTTCCTGCTAACGTGGAACTAAATACGCAATGTCTAGAACATACAGAGTGTGTTAACTGGCCGAAAAAAGCAAATGTCACTCAAAATGGGTCATTTTAGCCCTGTGGATCTTATATATGATCTAGTGTTTACGGTAGAGTGTTTGGAGTACAATTGCAGTGTTTCAGACAAACTTAGCTATTCGTCCATCAGGTGCTTACCAACAAATTGCTCGCTAACGGCAAAAGTTTGCTAGACAGGAATCATGAGAAGGGAATCTAGATGAACATTTTACTCTGGGAAATTTGTCTAAAATAAAAATCATATTAGTTTTGTACTCTTAGATAAAATTCTGTAATGCTAAAGAATAATTACTCCAACTTAACAAATGTGCAAATTACTCACAGAAGTCTTTTGGGAGATGCATCAAAATGATGATGTACATGCACTGAAACAGGGACACATAAACAAGAAAATCAATACATTTTTCCGATAGTGGTACATTCAGGTATATTGGGAACGGTCCTAATACTTTCAAAATGTACCAATTTATTGGTTGGGGCATGTTCTGATTCCAGTACCTCTCACCTCACCGTAGAAACAATCATTCAATCTATGAGAAATAAGAATAGACACATTTTCTATTATAGGGTGTGCTTTATCGCTTGAGGCTAATGTCAGGGACATCATAAAACACAATAAAGGCATGTAGTACAGGCTGTGAAATTGGGTTGTCTTATGTTTGTAATGTAAAATGTCATTTCCATTTAAATGATGTCTGCAACCCTTGAGCCCGATGTGCCCCAAACTACTTCGTATATATATGGATGATAAGCCATGCGATTGAATCCGAGAAGTGAACTCATATAATGAAGATAGAGTTATTTGGATGATTTTGTGAGGCTCTGTCTGAAATCGTGCACATGTGTGAGGCATCAACTTCAGCTGGGCCTTGCGGCAATGGCAAGTTGTTGTTTCAGTGCATCCAAATGACATACATCACATTGTTGCGTCAATGTCTGCGCCATCTTGACAAAAGCGAAATGGTGTTGTTGAACATCTCAGTAACAGAAGTTGCACTCACAATTTAAATTCGCAGGATTCCAGAAACAGCATTTTGTTGCAACACAAGTCTTGGCGTAAGCCATTTCGGGATTGTCCGTCAACTATCACTACTATAGCATCATATCGGAAAGCCATATTCAACATGCTCCAAACAAAGACCATGAGCCGGAGCAGTTTCCACGAGCTCTTTTGGAATCATTGGCTTCTCCTTGTCGTCGCCATTGTCATGTGCGTCAATGCATGATGACAAAGTATTCAAATCAGCATTGCCGCTGCCAACGGAAACTAACATTCCAACAATCCTCCTCATCATTTTGTAGAGGAAGAAATCACAAGTGGCAGTGACTTTGTACACCTTTGCACAAGGCTGACTATATTCCAAGAAGTACGGCATAGAATTCGCTGCATTGTTCGATGACATAAAATGCACCTCCTCTACGGCCAATTGTATCGTGCGACGAGGATCTCTCAACTCTCCCTGTTGAAGAACAGACAACCATTCGAAATTATGCTCCTTCCCACTCAATAACTGTGCGGCCTTTGCCATGGCATCGGCGTCGAGCTGTTGTTTTATTCGCCACGCATGACGCATCCATGCAAAAGGAAGAGGCTGTCCACTATTACAGTCTGCGTCAGAGCAATATAAATAGTAGACGTAGCGCTTCCAAAGAGCCGAGTATCTAGCATCAAAATCCATGGGTACGGGAGAAACAGAACTGGCAGAAATGGAACCAAATCTAGCCAATGCCTCCCGCTCTGATACCCCGGTGCTGCACGCGAATTGTTTCAATACCCCATGCAAAAACAGCGCCGCTTGTTGCACTGCCTCGCGTTCGTCAAGGGCAGCATGATTGGACCGCCCCGTTCGTCTCCTCCACAGAGAACGCACCTCGTCACCGGTCAAATCGACCGACACCACGGCTCCCCGCGCATGCACCCCGGCATCCGTCCTGCCCCACGCCACGATCCGTACCGGGCGTTTGAGCAAGCTGCGCAGACGATGTTCGAGCTGGTCCTGGATGGTGTTGCCGTAGGGCTGCGATTGGAAGCCTTGGTACGTCGTGCCGTCGTACGAGAGGCGGATGGCGAAGCGCTGGCGTTGCGATGGCGATGGCGACGAGGTGTCGTCGGTGGCGTTATTGGTAGCGTTGTTGCGTGGTGCACGAGAGGCGACGGCGTTGCAGTCTCGTTGATGTGGCATAATCTTGTGGCATGTTGCTCTCTAGAGAGGGGCAACTGTTTGGAAGGACCTCGCATCGACTTACGGGAATAACATTGCACACAAAAGTATCACAATATTTTTAAACGTTCCCGCATCTTTTAGTGGTCGAAACAGAATGGATTCCTGAAAACACACGTATGGTACATTCATCAAAGAGATTCCTCAAGCAACAAAAGACACCTTGACACACCCCGCCCGCCCACTTCCACCACAATGAGTTTGCCTTCTCGACAGCGGCTCCTGCTCCTCACTCCCAGCATATCGGCCGTTCGCGCGCCACTCTCACAACGCTGCATCAGCGGCATGTGGGGCGGCAGTCGAAGTCGACGACGGCGCAGTGTTTTCACGAGACGCGTGAATCGATTCCGGTCGAAGCAGCGAGCTCTCGGTAAGGAGGATTCTAAAGAGTGAGTGCCACGAAATGTTTATCATTTTGACAACAACGGGAAATCGGGATTTCCATGCATTTAGTAGATCGGCGAGATACGCATGGATTGAGCGATGCAAGATCGTCGTGAGTTGTCTCGTAGAACTTGGTCAACGATGGATGTGTCGAATTCAATTTCAATGCCGCATTTCAAAGTTCGAAGGGTTACTTGTGTGAGGCTATCGACAATGTCGTACACATGTTCTGCTTTTTCTTCGAGTTCTCCATGGCGACTCTTGTTATTTGTCATCGGTCGTTATTATCGACCTTCGAGTTGGTTTCTGCTGTCCGTGTCATCGACTTCAAAGAACACGGCTCATCTCGTCCAATCCGCGCACGCAACTCTTTTTCAAACGACCCAGCATCATCCCCACCGAAGATCGATTCTCCCTCTACCGCTTCCTCAATCCATGGAACGATCTTTCCCGCGTTCTTCCCACCGAAGAATTGCTATACGACCGTGTGGAATCCACCACGCGCACCTTTGGTATTGTCGCGGCCTTGATGGGGAGTCTCGCTGCCGCATTGCTCACCATCAATTCGTATGATGGGTATGATGCCGATCATGTGCAGTTGAAACGATCGGTGACTGCGAAAGGTGGATACATGCATGGAAAATACGACAAGGAGGATGAGACCAATTCGTCGACAGGTGTCAAGAGGAGAAGTACCGTCGGTTTTATTGAGCATGTTACCTTTACTCATCATGTTTCCGGGACGTCACTGTTGGTTTCGTGGGGGTTACAGCAGGATAAACTTGATCATTTTTACACAGCTTGCTGTTCTGGAGCGTTTTATTCAGGGGTGTTGACTACTGTCATTTCTTCCGTTTTGGTGAGAACAATAATTTTATACTTGGAACGTTTTTCTAGAAGTCTAGATGCGGAGTCATGATAAATGTTTCCATTTTTTGTCTGTTTCTCTTCCTCTCGCCCCATCGCTTTAGAATGCATGGATGGCGGCAACTCCAGCAGTAAGCTTGTGCAATTGATTGACATTCTAATATTCTTTTGACAACTCGAGGCAAAATATATGACAATGAAATCGTTAATATTTCATCTTGACAAAAGGGCGGAATAAGGCATTTTGTTCAAATGCACAGTTGGTTCATTGTGTCCATGCCCGCCTTGTTGGGCCTATCGACGACTTTGGCGGGCACTGCCTTATTCATTGGGATAGATAGAGAGCATGGCACGCCTGTGAGCTATGTTGGACTGGGTGGATCAGTCCTCGGAAGTGTTGTGTTGGGAATGGTGACAGGGAGGGGTTGGTTGTGTACTTATCGTGGTTTAACAAAGGCTGTCCTGAGAAAGGAGAGAGAAATTAAATGATGTCAATCTCAAAAAATTACAGAGGGCACCCATGAACTCTCACGACGCAACATCATAATGAGATGGCCTAGCAGTCATAATCTTTGTCATAATTTTGTACAATTCCCTTGTGAATAAAATTTTCTTATACACAATTTTTTGAGAGACATGGTTAAGCTATGCTTGATCACGAGTTTTCGATCAATTTGATGCGTTTCATGTGAGGCGTTAACCAGTTATGCATCACTCTCAGCTAGGGAGGTGAAGTTGAGATGCCATACATGATCGGTTGACACACCGCTTGAGTTTGAATTGAACCTCCTGATATTCTGAAGAAACAACGGAATTGTGATATACCCATTTCCCTGTATGATTCATTTTTCAGTTAGGTGCACTGTTGATGTGCACTGGCTCCAAAAGGAGAATACGGGCCATAACTATAATTTGGCATTCCAAGTGAGTGTTGTGCCCTTCACTCTGCTGGTCACACACATTTGTACACCCTGCACCAACTGCTACCTGCCACCCAAGCTGTGCAGGAATGCATGCAGCCATTTAACAGATTAAACCATACCTACCAATGCAGATCCATGGGCTGCAAAAGTGGATTTTGTTAATGGAAGGAAACAAGGAACGGTTAATTATGACGAAGGAGGCAAGGGCACAAGGCTGGTGGGCAACACACACCAAAGAGCATACCAGGATAGTTGACATCTTTACCAAGGATACTGATGTGGACTGCAAGAATATCATTGTCCTTACTGTGAAATTCAATGTTAAAAATGAGCCCATCAATACCAACACAGATAACAACTGAGACTTTGTTCTTCTCAAGTGGCTCATTCAGATCAAACCCAACTGATTAGAGTAATAATTGAGTTTTCTTGTCATAATAATGTTAGCTTTAACTGTAATTAAAATGAGAGGAGCTTCAATGTATAATGGAAACTTTATGTTATGGCTATGGTTTGCACCATTCATGTAGATCTGTAAATCTATGTAAAATTGTTCATTATTGAGAACAGCTGACAATGGTCTGAGAGATTTATATAGGGACAATATATAACTAATGAAAATTTCTTGTTTACATCTGAATGAGGAGAATGCTATGATATCTGGCCTTGTGCAAATTGATCAACTTTGTTATACTTCTACTGTTTTTTTCATCATAAGAAATAGCATAGTCACAATTTCTGCACATAAGTACTATTACCACAAGATGAATTCACACCACTTATGCAGAAAAAAAAGAAAGTGTAATCCATGTTAATACTTACATGATGACATAGGCCAAGAATCAGCCTTTTTGTACCCCTGGGTACAAAACCTAAATAGAGCAGGAATCAGCCTTTTGTACCCTGGGTACAAAACCTAAATGGAGCATCTGGGACCCCAAGTAGGAGAGTCCACCTCCCGGCATGGACTCCCCAACATGGAAGTTCAGAACCCCAAATAAGAGAGCACTCTTTTGGAAGATATGAACATATTTCAGAAGGGTATAGACATACCATATTGTGTAGAAGTCTACACAATGTTCATTTGCATCGTTTGGACTGGAGTGCAGTTCCACTGCCTTTCCATCCTCACAATAGCACAAAATAGCTCATAAAATCAAATCTTCCACACCTGTCGAAACTACCTATAATTTTCGTGAAATTTTTTACGACGAATCGGCTCAGGTCACTATCTATAGATAACCGTGGTGCGACCTTGGCCACCGAAGCCATCAACATCAAACCTTCCGACACGATGCGCTAACAATTTTTTATCGCGAGGCAATTTTAACTTTTCGCGTCGTTTTTGCGCGATCGAGCGATTTATCCAAATCGGCTACGCGATCGGCGAATTCCTACGGTTTCGCGATCTCACGAGCTCAAAATAATCGCGATCAGCGAGCATCAGCAATAAACTTGAGCGATCGACTTCTGCGATCAGGGATTCCTCGAGCGAATTAATTTCGTGATCGAGAATTCTCGTGAAATACCTGGGAGCAAGACTTTCAAGAAATAAAAGCCGAGAAAAATTTAAAAATAAAAAAAATAAAAAAATTCTTTTTCAAGCTAACCTCAACAGGGCACCCAAGACCTTCTTCAAGGCCTTGTTTTATAATCGCCCTTGGCGAGCCATTAAGAGGATGTCGACCAGCAAATCAAGCCCAGAAGGACTCAGGCCACAGGAGTGTGAACAGAGTTCAGGGAGGTCCAAGCCACCCATTTCCTACATTCCCACAGCCATGGACACGAAGGTAATCAACAAAATCAAGGTCTCCAACAAAATGACCTTGTCTGTCACCGTCTTGACGAGTCCTGAACAGTTCCTCAACCATGTCCAGACCTCGATGGAAATAATTTCCCAGAGGCTTGAACGGACTCACGAGGAAGCCTGTAAGGCAGATGCAAAGGCTGAGGCAAAACTGACTGCGGCCACTGCGGCAAAGCCAAGTTCAAGGGGACGGATGAAAATTCCCCGTCCTCCAGTCGTGGAACAAAGCAACTGCTGCTAAAATCCACACCAGTGAGGCCCTAGTGTCCGCTGGCCAAGCGATCTTCCTGCAGTACTCCACTCAATTGTCGGAGACTGCCCGTCGTCCCTGGACCACCATCGTTGGGGCAAATCAATTCGAACCCTGGACCGATGTGTATGGGAGAGCATCCCACAAAACGCCCGGCATCTTGGACCTCCTTTCAGGAATGTGTCCAGTTGCACCTGCAGACCGTCTTCAGGACTGATGCAGCGGAGCAAGAACGTTTCTACATCAGCAATGGGCTGAAGAAACCAAACAGGGTACCCACCAGGGACTTTGTGCAGAGGATCCAGCGCCTTAGGGTTATGTGGAACTCTTGCCGTGCCTGTTTTACTCTTCAAGGCTGCAAAGTCTCGAAAGTATGCGGGCCATTTGATGATGCCGACTTGGCAAGCCATCCTCAGGATGGTTCCTAGGAACTGGCAGGACCAATATGAGCTCAGTGGAGCTTTGGTACCACAGAGTGTCAGGGAACTTCTCGAAGTCCTTGAGCGCATCGAGAAGGCCTACCCCACCGAAAAGGTTGGAGAAGGACCCAAGACCGTAGCCAAGGCTAACGACTCATCTAGGAAGAAGATGGTCTCTTTTAGTGACCGGATTCCAAGCGTCGCACAGAGAAGTACTGTTCTCTCTGCAAGAAACATGGGGCACATACCACCCACCACTCCGGATTGCGGAAGTATGACTCAATGGGACCCGAAGTCAAGCTTCAAGGGGAGAAACCAAATGGAAACTCTCGTGGACTAGAGACCTGCTCGAGGAGAAGTAGCTATGCGCAGCTATCCGCTAAAATCGACAAACTTACCAAGTCCAACAAGAAAATGAAAGCTATCGGAAAAAGAAGCGTAAGCATCACATAAGTGACAGTGATGATTCAGACTCATCTTGAGATGATGGGTTGGGGAGTACTAAGAAATTGTGTAGTAAAATCGATTGTAATGAAATGATTAACACTTATCTTAGTCCGATTAAAACTTCCACGTGCCAACATAACATTTTCTGGTTCAAACAAGACATGTTCGAACCTGGCAGACCTAGAAATCTTCCAGCCAACCTTACAGAGTGAAACAATAACGGTGTGGACCCCAAACTGTCGGGTGACCTTTTCAATAGTGTGAACCCCTTTGACAGGTAAAGAAGGGCAGGTCACTACTGTAGTAGCACAAGCAGCTATAAAGCGACTGAAAATCCAGCCCGTAAGAATGAACACTCTACAGGGTCGTACCAGTAACACAGTCATCAGGATCCTACTAGACAGTGGATCTGATGGTGATCTCCTGTTCCATGCAAAAGGAACGGGAAAGCCTCCCCTGACTAGGCAGGTGCCAAAGTCTTGGCGCCGCGTCGAATGGGAGCTTCTAACCAAAGGAAGGGCGAAGTCAACTTAAAGTTCTTTGAGTATTCGAACAGTAAGGAGTACACAGTGACTCCTGGCGTAGTAGAGTATGATAAGAATAAGATGGCAAAGCCAGCGTTCGACCTCATTCTTGGATGTCAAACCATGAAAGAGCTCGGAATTGTTCTAGATTTTCGAACAAAAGAAATAACCATTGATCACATCATTTTGCCAATGAGAGACATCAATAGTCTGACCTCATCAAACTTGGATAAAGCCTGGGCTGTCAACAACATGGCAAATGAACCGCAAAGTACACAGGAAGCGACACAGCAGGTAGTTAAAATCCTAGATGCAAATTATAAAAGGCAGACCTCCAATCAATTGTTAGCACCAATTGTACTCACCTAAGTCTCCAAGACCAAAACTCGTTGCTGGAGTTACTCACAGAATTTGAGGAACTTTTTGTGGGAACTGGGTGATTGGAACACAGAGCCTGTGTCCTTGAACTTAAGGAGGGCATAAAGCCATATCATGGCAAGGCATACCCAGTACCAAAATCTGCAAAACAACTATCAAAGAACTGAATAGATTATGCGAACTGGGAGTGGTAGAGTTTCAGCCGAATCGGAATGGCGTCACCATCATTTATCACTGGAAAACAAGACGGAACTGTGCGGCTTTCTCACTGATTTTAGAGAAGTAAATAAGCGACTAGTTAAAGCCGTTTCCATTACCCAAAATCAGTACAGTCCTGCAAGAGCTAGAAGGATTTACCTATGCTACAACCCTAGATTTAAACATGGGTTATTATACCATTAGACTGATCCGATTCATCCAAAATATGTACCCTCATTTTCCCATGGGGCAGTATTCTTACCTCCGTTTGCCAATTGGCATCATGAGTTCACCAGACATCTTTCAAGCAAAAATGTCAACACAAATGGTAGCCTTAGAGTTCGTTCGAGCTTACCTTGATGATTTGTTATGCATCACAAAGGCAAACCTGGAAGACCACCTTGACAAATTGAAAATGGTGCTTACCAGGCTACGAGGCGGGCGCCGAAAGTCGTCATTCTGCACCTTTGAAACAGAATATCTAGGTTATACCCTCACACGAACAGGGATTAAACCACAGCAGATAAAGGTACAGGCGATTCTCGCGATTTCGCCATGAAAAATGTCAAAGACCTCCGTAAATTCCTGGGCATGGTCCAGTACTATAGAGATCTTTGGGCAAGATGCAGTGCTTGCCCCACTCACCTCACTGGTAGGAGAGGTGGTCACACCAAGGTCACCAGAGCCAACAAGGCGAAGCGTCCATGGTACTGGGACACGGTGCATCAAAGAAGCATTCAGGATGTGGTCGATATTATCTGAAATCTCAGTGGAAAATCATGTAGTCCAATTATCGCCAAATATTATAAAGTTAAAAATTAAAATTAAAATCTGACCATAAAAATAATCCATTGTCTGATGGAATTGCTCACCGAGGAATTTGAGAATTGTTTACATTAAAGGCATACATAACACTGTTGCGGCGCCATCTCTCGCTTAGACATCGGACCAATGCGGAGTGAGCACGAGAACTGGATGGCGTTCACCAAATGCTGGTGTGTCACACCATGCAAGAAAGAAGTGCGATAGACACCTCTGCATACCAAGAGGAAATGAATCTGGTATTTGCAAACCGCAGCAAAGAAGATGTAATCTACCGTTAACAGTACGAGCAGAAGCACAAAAGCTTGATGCCAGCTTGAAGGCGTTGAAAGACCAGTACTTCGACACAATTGGTCGAGTACACATCTCCTATGTAAGGACGGAAAAATGGTCATTCCAAAGATCTTCAACACCGTGCAGTTAGTTGGTACCACCACTATCTACAGCACCCTGGACACACTAGACTCGAAGAAACCCTTTGTGCTGCGATGTACTGGAAAGGTATGCGAATACCGTCCGTAAATATGTCAAAAACTGTCATGCATGCCAAGTCAACAAGAGGTATAAGCATAAGTACGGGAAACTCCCTACTAAATTCGCCATCACAAACCATTGGGATGTACTATGTGTGGACCTTATTGGCCCATATACAATCAAAGGTAAAGATGGGACAGTAATTGATTTCATGTGTCTGACTATGATTGACCCAGCTTCTAGCTGGTTTGAAATAGTTGAACTACCGGTAATCACTGAGGCGATTATTCCCCTGGATACAAAAGGCGGAAGGGTAAAAGACCCATGAGGAACCTAAGTTAGCATACTTTGATAAATCATCAGCAATGATCAGCAACTTAGTAAACAAGACCTGGTTTAGTAGGTATCCACGTTGTCAATACATAATTTATGACAATGGGCGAATTCAAACTTCACTTCAAAGCCCTATGTGACTCATATGGGATCAGTAAGCCTACCAGTGTCAAGAATCCACAAGAATGCAATTCTAGAACGAGTGCATCAGGTGATATCATCTATGCTCCAACAGCTGAAATAGACATGGCCCCTTCAGTAGAGACAAGCGATATAGACAAGTTCGTGACGAACGTCGCTTGAGGCCATTCGCTCAACATACCACACAGTACTAAAAGCCTCCCCAGGTGCAGCCATCTTTGGGCGGGACATGTTGTTGACATCCCCTTCCTGGCCGACTGGAATAAAATTGGAGAATATAGGCAACACCAAACAGACCAAAACACAGAGCGAGAAAATAGCTCACGTCGTGATTGGGACTACAAAGTTGGTGATCAAGTACTTCTTAGAAAAGATGGTATACTCTGCAAAGGTGAAAGTAGATATGAAAGTGATCCTTGGACTATCACATCAGTTCATACGAATGGCACCATCAGGATTCAACGCGAACCAAATCAGAAAGACTGAATATACGAAAAGTTACACCTTTTTTAACAACCAAACTTAAAACCGTATTAAATGTCAGTTTCAAAAGCGACAAAACGGACTCTCCCTTCAAACAACACTTTTCGTTACACGTTTAACAAACTCTTTAGTTTGTTATTGTTACTCATGAGAACCCATTTTTCACCTAAATACACTTAGGTTTTTGGTTCCTTTTTACCTGATACTCCATTCGTGTGAGGCGAGTGACATAGGCCAAGAATCAGCCTTTTTGTACCCCTGGGTACAAAACCTAAATAGAGCAGGAATCAGCCTTTTTTGTACCCTGAACAAAACCTAAATGGAGCATTCTCAGGACCCCAGTAGGAGAGTCCACCTCCCGGCGGCATGGACTCCCCAACATGGAAGTTCAGAACCCCAAATAAGAGAGCACTCTTTTGGAAGATCTGAACATCTTTCAGAAGGGTATAGACATACCATATTGTGTAGAAGTCTACACAATGTTCATTGCATCGTTTGGACTGGAGTGCAGTTCCACTGCCTTTCCATCCTCACAATAGCACAAAATATAGCTCATAAAATCAAATCTTGACACCTGTCGAAACTACCTATAATTTTGGTGATATTTTTTACAACCAATTGGCTCAGGTCACATGATCACTGTGTACACATGAGAAAATGGGAAATCATATTCATTTGAAAAACAAAGAAATTGTGACATATTTTTTTATATTCTTGATACGTAAGTAACAGGAAATCGATTGTTTATTTTCTGTGAGGAAAAACAAATTAACAAACAAAACAAAACCCAAACTTATTTGCCACCTCCTAATTTCCTTTGTCATCGGAAGTTACAACTGCAGCTTCAAGGATGCATGTTAGGGATGTTGTTTTGGGTGTTGTAGCAGAGGTGGTAGCTGGAATGAAACTCTAGCACAAGGATCTTACCCAAATTATACTTGGTGAGCATGCTTCTGATCATCTTCATACGTACCCTCTGAAGGGAAGACATCTTGCTTGTATTGGTTAGGAGAGTTTTGATTGCATGGCAGAATTTACCTGGATACACTCAAACATCTCCATCATGATCACCCTTGATATGTGTTTTCACTGGAAACCCATCTGTGGTGGCACTGTCTACTACTTACTTTCCCACATTTAAGTTGTTTAACTTTCCTCATCAGTATTTTGTGGTAGCTGAGGAGATGACATGAATTTTAACAGAGGGAATTGGGGCGGCTCTCCCCCCATTATGCAGACCAGGAGATGTGTCATCCCCACCAGAGCCCAACCCTCATCAACTACTCTGAACAAACCCATCAAGAAGCGCACCTCTATTGTCAAGATTAAAGTACATCTCAACAACTTTAGCATCATGCAGTGTTCAAGAATGAGAGTCATGACTGAAGTAACAAAAACAAACAAAGGAGCCAACCTTGTCATGACTAAGACACTACTTAGATCAAGTGAGAAAGAATTAGCCAGTGATTTGCTCCCAGAATTTGACATAAATTGCCTGTAGACAAAATTCTTAGATAGAAAAGCATAGATATAGACCAAATATTGTTGATGGAAACAAACTCTGAGCTTCTTTGGTGTTTACAATGAGTCGCATCTGTCCAGTGTTTGTGATAGAAATGTGGAGGAGTCTATTCATTCATGAATTGTCATCATACCATATCTTCTCCCATTATCTTGCTTAGACTTCAAGATAATCTGTTAGTTTGACCATATGTTATAGAGATCCAGCTTCAGTTTTTTTAGCAAGAGGAAGTCCTTGCTGTTTGGTATGTTGCACCTATAAATGGGGGTACAAAATAAGGAATACCTTTGGGTCATGATACTTATCTCCCAAACATGGAGAGTTCATGTGTGAAGAATGGAAAAAAACTCGTGAGGAGAAAATCAGACCCATACGGTGATGAATACTTGTGAGTCTAAGACTTATTAAGTAGATGAAGATGGTGTTCCTGACATGGTACTTACGTCTTGTACAAGAGCACCTTCTCATTATATATTCTACCTCTCTAAATTTGATTTATGCTGAACCCTGATTGCCGCATTTGTATCAACTGATGAAATTACCAAAGGATCATATTCACAACAACTTTCTCTTTTAAGGAGGATGCCATCACTTCATAGAGTAGAAGTATATTATCACGTATGATATTCTCCCACTAAATTTCTGAGCAGCTCTGGCCAGTAGAGGGGTGAGATCTGTTTGTTCTTCCCTATGTTTGTGAATTTAGTTCCAGTCGGCTAGGTAAGGGATGACGAACAAAATATCACCAAAAATATGCAAGACCTGGCAAGGTTGGAGTACAGTTTGGAGTTTGGTGGATAAAGGAAATCTAAGCATGCAACGTCTGTTTGACATGTCTCTATGACCCTGGGTGCTATTGATTCAGTCAGATCAATTTCATTGAAGGTATTTTGATGCACTTGATCCAGTATTTTATTTGATTGACAAGAATTTTGAGTTATGCCTTCATGCCACATGTCCTACACTATGTTTAAAAATGATGCTAAAATTTACAGTGTATGTCCAACATTATTAGTTATGATCTTGTATACCAAATAACCCTTAATCATCTAACTAATCATCACAAAGGAGTTGTCCAAGTGCGGTGCCTTGATGGTATAATGACTCTTCATGCACTCTTGCCCCATGTATCGCAAAGGGTATGATAGATCGTCTGTAACTGACAACAACAATTTTTGCAAGCTGGTTTCTGGGTCAATCAAAACTGAGACTCGTACATTTAATTCCGTCCTGCAGTGTCCATTGAGGGTGTATGGAAATGATCACAAAGTTCAACACACAGTGGCATTCTTGACAGTTTTTGACATGATGTCCTCTTTTGATAACTGTGGTTTGTTGCTCTGTTTACTATGTGCTACCGCAAGTAGGGTGTATCGATTGAATCAGAAGTTGTTGTCAACGACAGCAACGGAAGAGTAGTGGGTACTACTGTTTCCAGGTAGGTCGTGACACAAAAGTGCCTTGTGGTAGAAATTCTAGAGGATTGACTTCTTGATGCTTCTAAGAAGCCGTCCCAATTGCACATAGTCCTGTGCGTGGCCAATGGATTTTAATCGCAAGGAACTAATTATTATTACTTGATAATTGCATCTCGCAGATTTTTACTCACGAATTTCTTTGTGCAAGAACTGCCTAATCAGAATCCCTTGCCTTATGTGTAGATGATATTACAGTTCATAGGCTAGGGAAATTAAAGATCGAATCAATATATTTATTTGAAACTTCATCCAAGTAATGGCAAAATTCACAATCCGCAAAAATGCACTACACATCCAGTAACTTGTTCAAGACGCTTTTGAATGGTAAGTAACTGAATATAATTCTCAGCTCAGCGCAAGCCCACCGAAAACGATGTTGTATGCAATATGAGCGTCATTCCAATGTATTTTTGCTATCAATGCGAATTAGGCACCATAGGAGTGGAGTTTAAATGACTTTTGCATATGGGACTACTTCATAGTGGCCATTATGCCGTCTGCCATGGATGCGGATGGATCGCTGTCGCCCGTCTTGGTGGAGTACAACGAGGAAAAAAGAAAATTATGCCACCAAAAAGGCAAAACAAAAACAATCACGAAAAAGTTGTGAATGCGACGGTTATCACCAATCATAACCATGAACGAAAACAACAGATCTTCATACCGGATCATCTGGACCCTCGCTCACATTGACAGCTTTGATAACTCCATCAACAACATGCATCGCAAAGCGCTTGCAACGACCAGGTCCAAGAACCGATACGGGACCAGGATGGGTCAACTCAAGGTCCTATGTAAATGGAACGAGCCACAAGAACAACAACATTAGTGCGATCTTCATACATTATTTTTGGCAAGTAAATCACAATCAGAATCACAAATAAGACAATTTCTCTCACCAAAGCCCTGGTAAACTCGCTATTTGGGTCCCCTAGGAACGTCAACATGCTCAACCCGACCTTTTGACTCTTGGCCCAATTCATCATGACGGCACCATCATTAACAGCGAGGATAATGACTTCTTGAACCCCCTTCGAGCGGAGAGCGTCTTGTTTCTCCTTGTAGTCGGGGATTTGCTTCGTGGATCAGGTGGGAGTGAATGCTCCCTTTGATGCGGAAGAAATTGTTGCATGAGAAAAATAGCAATAATTCGACGTGCAACGAGATTTGTTGGGATGAGGTTAGAGTTTTAGCAGAATGCAACAAGGCAGATAGAAAGCATACTTCTCACAGGAAGGCCAACAAACACGACGGACTTTCCCTTGCAATACTCTTGAATATTGCTGTAATGAAAGGACGGTCGAAACGGGAGAAATTCGTAGGTATGGTAAGTGACATGGTGTGTCAACATAACGTCTCTTTGCGACCAATAACTCTACGAAACTCACATTTTTTCGGGTGGAAAGTTTTCTATGCACGTAAAACGAAGAGATGGGATGAGTTAGCGATGGAGCAACGAAAGAGCGAATGGAGCGGTGTGCGACGATAGCGCGAGAAAAGTGATAAACATGGGGTGAAGCAAGTAAACGAGTAACATTTCGAGATACGGCGGGTGCTAAAACATTCAAGTCCGAAGGTATTACGCCGATCTCTGCGACTGCGCAGATTCATCAAAATTTATCTCATAATCCGGCGAACCACGCACAGCCAGGCGGTGCTAGACACAGCAAACCGTTTATCACTCAACTGTGCAGCTCCACACTTGGAATCTGAGATCCCACCGAGGCAAAAGAGCGGAGTAGAAGGCGATTTCCCGCGGATGCGGCGCGAGTGGTGATAGAGGACAGCATCGTCGCTTGATTTGATCTCTCAAAGTACTGAGGATTGTTGCGGATGGCTGGGGCGCTTCCCTTCTTAAGGTTTATGGCTGCACGCTGCTGCGTTGATGAGAACAACCGAACCACTGGTATAATAATTCTGGGGGAACTTACGAATCGCCAAAATTTTGGTAAATCAGTCACACGGGAATCTCGTTAAGTCGCCAAACAATCCCTTTTCCTGACAACCTGGTGCATCCCGCTTCCTCGACATAACGACATCACAAGTCAACAAGCAATGCGTCAAGACGACGTAGTTATAGTGATGTAGGGGGGACGAAAAAATACCGTTAGTATTCAAAGTATTTTTGTCATTTTATTCAAAAATTTTATGAAGCGAACACCTGACCTGAAAACCATTTTTAAGGTGAATTTGAAAGATCCAATCTATCTGTTCCTACGTATGTTCTCCCTAAGATATCGTTTCGCCTCACATCAATATTCTTCCAGAGAGCCTATGCGAACTCCCACGAAGCCAGCACGATAGCCATTATTTATGGTATGGTATGGTATGTATTGCATTGTACAATACTTATACCACACGAAACAAGGTGACCAATCAAAACCAACCAATGTAGCGCCGCCATAATAATAATATGGCGAAAGGGTTTAGCGTCTACCGTATGGTACGGGATAAATTTTGAATCGCTGCGGTTCTTTGAATCCACCCATAGAACATCTCTCGACAGAGTCTGCGTTGTCCCCTTGGACCTTGGATTAATATTAGATCTTATATGATTCCGTCATTTTTGTGCTCCGGCGTCGTCCGGCAATCATCCAACAGCTTCATCAACCAGTGTTTGCTGGCAAACACGTCGATATCAAGACCTGGCTCGTACATTGCACGAAGTCGACATCATTTGACGCTCCCGCACCACTCGGCTCCATGCCAAGCGAAGCCAATAGGTGCGTCACGTGCTCACAGCGGTGATACAATAATATGCAGGCATCAGCAATTTAACAAACCGAAACTCGCACGGTATCGACTTGCATGGAGCTCATCATGTTCCGGCGCCACACCAACCGAGATAACGCACAATAACAGCAACATCAACAGCATGCAAAATAATAGCGATGTGCAGATACAAAGATTAGAACAGCAATTGTCCACCCTCCAGTCCGAAGTCAAAAAACTTACCTACTTAATACAACAATCTCAATCCCTAAACATCCAAACGCAATCCCTTGCACGTCGCGCCGAAGCACGAGCTTACATAATCGAAAACAAACTCACGGAAATTCAATCCCACGTCGTCAAAATCCCTTCGTCGCTTCAGGCACTGGAAACCATGGCACAAACTGTGTCCTCCCAAGTAAGAGGATACCTCCAAAACAGTCGATGGAATGAAACCTTCAAACACATGGGAGGGAAAGAGTTGCTCACCAACAAATACACCGCATGGGCAATACTCGGAGGGTTGATCCTCTTTTATCAATACAGAATGACTATGTATCAACGGACCAGCGAGGAAGTGGCCAATGTCGCAGCCATGACATTACGGCAAGACTCCTTGCGGAAAACGATTCAGGAGACATTGACGACTGTGGCCAACAGTCCTGAGACATTGGAGAGTTTGAGTCTCTTATTCCAAAGATTGATTCGGGAAGAGAACACAGAGCAGCACTTGATCAATTTGATTGTTCTCGCATTAAATTCCGAGGGAGTGAAATTGGCTGCTATACAGCTCTTGGATATATGTTTTCAGAACGAAGCATTGCAAACGCGTGGAGGAGACTTCTTGAAAGTCGCCGCGACGAATGCAGTGTTGGATGAGGGGGTGCAAAAGAGTGCTGGTGTGGGGATACAGAAGGCACTCAAGAGTGTCATTACTTTGGGAGGCCATTTACCTTGGAGTAGGAAGCCGAAAGAAGAAGATCAGCCGAATGATGGCAATGGAACTGATGATACTCGTGATGCTATCCGGAGTGGAGAAAATGAAAGCAATGCTGTTGAGTCAATATCTCCAATAGGTGATGGCATAACAACCAAGCAGAGTGTAGCAAAACAATAGAGTGAAACAACCGTAACAAAGGTATTCATAGGTATTCAAATACTAATGAAGGTTCACTTTCGAATATTAGTTTGAAGGTCCACTCTTCACTAGAGGACGTTTCATCCGATACCTCTCTCTGTTTGTAGTATGAGGCAATCCCGGACAAGGCACCCCATCACCGTCCCTATCTAAATTCGCAACATCTCCGTAATAAGGAGCGTACGTTTCATACCACGCCAGTGCTTCTTCATAGGTATTAAAGTCGGAACATCCCTTAATGTCTCCCGGGTTGTTTGGTGGCAAGGTCGAGGAGGCTAAAGATGATTGGGGTACCACGACAGTTGTGCCACCATCGTCTTTCCATTGGGTTTGAGTGGTATATTCCAGTGGTTCAAATTCTGCCACGAAATCAGAGTTTGTGATCGCTGTGTCGTCATTGTTATTGTTCACATCCTTTGTACATATTTTGAACACTCCCAACCCTTCCTGTCTCGCATTCTGTTCCAATAGATTCAATTGGTGTATTACTGGCACCATATTGGCATCGTTGATGACACTAGTCGCGCTACCCTTCCTGACGAATGCGTATCCGGTTCGTACCAATTCTCGATTAATTACAAAATCATCATTGGAGCGGACAATCCAAACACGTCGAGGCGTTGTTCTAGCGCCAGCCTCACCGGCAGCATTATCAACACTATTGAAGTCATAGACTCGAACCTCCGTCCCCTTAGGTAAGAACTGCTTCAACTTGTACGCAGGTGTTTTATCCATACATTCCGGCAGCGAATATGTGGATCCAGCTCCACGAACAGTGTCTAATGTCACGTATCCGGAAGCGAGTTGTACGGTGGAGGAGTCAATGATTCGTTTGACTGTATCCCTTCTTGGAGTTGACGTGGTGAGGAGTTGTTGGATTGGATCGTCAGCTTCCAACTCTGATTGAGTATGCGCCAATAACAAGTTTGGAAATACTGCATCGTTGCTTGTTGGTTGGCGCTGTTGTTGCTGTCGCAGCAGCCATTTCTTGGTGCTTAACTCGAGATAGCTGGATGGATGTGCCATGAAATCGTTCGATTTACTTGCAACCGAGACTTGTGGGTGCTGCAATGGCAACGGTGCCGGAGGGATCATCGCTATTGTTGATGGCCATTTAACGAATGCATGACTGCTGGAGGAGGTAGTAGTCATTGTGTGGAGAAGCGACGACTAGAGATTGATTAAGTATGAAATGTGAGGACCAGACGATGTGGCATTTTGGTTCTTTATTGGGAAGGGTAAAGGAACGTTATGCTATTGTAACGTTATGCCTGAACTGCGTGTGCGCAACGCATGAGGTGCTGTATGATAAGTGTATGATAGATGATAGGTGACGGAAAGGGCGGGTGATGAAAGATCTTCGTGGGACAATAGAATACCTCGACGGGGCCTCCACGGGTTTTTGTCTTCGGCGACTTTCCCGTGACAACTTTTTTTTTTCGAAGACATTCTTTTCAAATCGATTACTGTTACGATGAATGAGCGATGAATGCCTGATTGCCTCTCCACCCCATCAAGAAGATTGATTCCACAACATCACATATCACGTGGTCGCATCATGGATGCCTCCTCGACGTCCCTGCTGTCCTCCAAACGCCGCGAGCTCCTCGCACTCGACACCCAGAAGAAGTCGCTGGAGAGCGAGGCAGAAGCCATCGTGGCAGAGCTGACGGCGGAGCTTCCTGACGGGGTGAGTGGAGCCAATGTCCGTTGTTCTCTCGTTCGTTTCGCTGTTGTGCGGCAATATGATTGACGATCGCCCCAACTCGATTATCGCACAGGGTCCACCGATCGGAATCAGTACGCCCCTCGTAGACGACGAAGGGTTTCCCAGAGCCGACATTGACATTTATCGCGCTCGGACCTTGCGAAAGCGATTCAAAGAGATTCAGAATGATCACAAGGACTTGCTCAGGAGGATCGACAGGGGTTTGGTGGAGGTTGCCGCTTTGATGGTGAGTTTCTCAGTATGTCAATGTCGTTTCTTCGTGCGAGTTGTTACACAATAACGAATTGTGCTGCCACACTTGACCCCACTTGTCGAGGCAGAAGAGCAACAACGATGAAGCAGATTCCGCGACCAACGACGAGCAACAACTACGCAGCGCACCCAAACCGGCGCCCAAATTCGACCCTGTCACAGGAAAGTGGGTTGTTAAATCGTGGGATGGGGCTGTGGCCGGTGTCCAAGACGGAGAGAGGAGAAGGTTTGATGATTTGATGGGGACGAATGACGCATCTGATTATGTTACTGGCACCGCCACTGGAGGTGGTATCAATGCTGCCAGTGACGCCGTCACTTCATCTCCTGCTGCCACCACTCCTTCCAATGCCACAACAGAGTCTTTCATGCGACAGCAACAACCGACGGAGCCAGTAGTCGCACACCTAGAACCATTTGCAATCATCGACCAAGTTTTCTCAAACTCACCCGCATCTTCGGCAGGCATTCAAGAAGGTGACGTGCTACTACAATTCGGCCCCATCCACAGCAATAACCATGAAAATTTCTCGGCCATTGCAAAACTGGTGCCACAGATCGCCGGAGACAAAAAGAATGTGCCCATCAAGGTGAGGAGGAAGAGGGAGATGGAATTGGGGGAGATAAGTGACGTGATCGACTTGGAGTTGTGGCCGAGGGTTTGGGAGGGGAGGGGGTTGCTTGGTTGTCATATTTCCAAGTATGTAGATAATGGCCGCGGGAGTTGAGTGCTTGATGTAGACATGAACTGATTGAGAGCTTGATTTTAGTGTAAAGGTCTGCTTGTACAATATCAACGGGTTTTATTATCAATGTTGGAGGCGACACAGATCTGCAGACCTTGTTCTTGTTTGGAAGTCTTAACATATCCTACTTTTTCAAAAGGTGTTGCTGTCGCGTCTTTGTGATGCATTTTAATGAGACCGAAGAACAAAGACAGAATTACATGGCAGAAGCCCTGACTATTGCTTACGTATTTATTAACATAGTAAAATACAGTAAATTCTCAGTGTGTCGTATTATAACACTGCAACAGATTTTGCATTCATAACGTTGCGACGTATAGCTAATGCAATGATTCTATCTGAATATACCATCATTCACTGGCACCTAGTAGCGATCGCAAATACCCCTGCTTCTTGGAACTGTCATTCCCAAATTTATTCCATTCCCAATACGCAATAGATACGATTGGAATTTTATCAATCGCAGTCACTTGTCGATGTTTTAAGATAGTACCGCCGTTTACAGTCTTCCCAATAAAATGAGATGGCCCATCCACTTCGATACCAAGCCTTTTCCCATCAACTATAACAAGTGCATCAAGTCTGTACCCGCTCCCAGTGAGAACTTCTTCTTGTGGGTTTAGCCCCATTGAAATCAATTCTTCAACGGCATCTTCTTGAAGAGCTGATGTTGTGACATGATAATTAATAAATGCGCGACGACACCGCTCCTCGAGTACTTTAGGCAAGCCAGATTTCGACATCTCTCCGGTTTGCCATAGATGCCATTGATGAAGTTGGCACAAGTTCTTTCCGAAAAAATCATCTTGTTTCGTAAGAAGAGCGTCAATAAAGTCACGATTGAATAGCGAAGGAGCATCAACGTTGGATATAGCATACGACCATGCAAGGTTTGCAAGTCCCCGCGCAGTGAATGAATTCAAGTCCTTTGATTGAACAATCGCATCTCCAATCTTTTCAAATACGTCAGGTCGCAACTCATTGGCTGTAGCGAACGCCCATACTGTGTTGACAATATTTTGAGGAGTGAACATATTCCCGTCGTCTCTAGCAACTATAGTGTCTCCAACTCGTTTGAACAGACCAGGATGCGACTCATTGGATTTTGCGTATGCCCACACTGTATTTGAAAGATTTTGGGGAGTGAATGTGCTCATGTCAGGCCGTATAACAAGTGCATCTCCGATCTTTTCAAAGAGAGCAGTGTTTTTCACTTTGGCAGTAGCCAATGCCCACACTATATTCGAAAGCTCTTGGGGAGTAAATGCATGCAAATCATTACGAGCAAGGATAGAACTTCCGACCTTCTCGAAAAGACCATTATGCAATTCATTGGCTTTACCATATGCCCATAGTATATTTGAAAAAGCTTGTGGTGTAAACAATCTCAAGTCGTCCAAATCCTCGATGGCATCTCCAATTTTCCTAAAAAGACGAGGATTTTGTCGACCGACCGTTGCGTAGGCCCACACTATATTCGAAAATGTTTGAGGAGTGAACGATTTCAAATCCGCCAATGAATCGATAGCAATACCAACTTTCTCGAACAAACCCGCATGTGATTCATTCAGAGTGGCGTAGGCCCACACTATATTGGAAAGTTCTTGTGGATTGAATGCACGCCAATCATCCAATGCAGCAATTGTATTCCCAACTTTCTCAAACAAAGCAGGGTGTGATTGATTGGCTGTCGCAAAAGCCCAAAGAATGCTGGAAAGCTCTTGGGGTTTGAATGCATCCAAGTCAGGCAAACCCACGACAACATCTCCCACAGAACGAAAGAGAATCGGATCCGACACGTCCAAAGCTGCAAATGCCCACACCATATTTGAAAGATCCTGGGCATTGAATTGATGTAAACGGTCAAGCGATTCCATGGCAATTTGTTGAAAGAGCGTGCGATCGCTCTCTAATTTGGGATCGTAACCGAGCAATGCGTAGGCGTAGGCAAGGTTGGACAACTCTCGCGATTTAAATCTTGGCAGGATATCACTGGCTGCTTCTGCTAAATCCTGAAAAATTTCTTCCTTGGGATTTGAATCGCCGTCAAGGAGGAAATGACGAAAGGCTCGATGATAGGCCATGTCCAACCTGCTCTTTCCGCTGCTGCCCCGAACGCATTTCGCAGTTTTCGCCATGCCAAGAATGATGGTTGTTAAATCTCTCGGCCTGGATGAGTGGAGGGAATTCATGGTGTTTTCGACGATGGAGAATACCTCCAGCTCGCATCGTGCGGCATGCGATTCATGAGTTTGTTCGTTCGCCAAGTCATCGTATGGACCCGCCGGACGCTGCGACAACAGCCGAGGGATTCTAGACCAGACTGCTGCAACGGCAGCAAGTGGCAACTCTTCCAGATTATCTGTTGCTGCCTGCAGAAGCTCTTGTGCGGTTTTACAATCGGCGACGTTTAAGAATTTACGTTTGGATTGCGGAGTGTAGGAGCGAAATGCAATGTGCGGCGGAATGAGCATGGAAGGGTCGTGGCCGATCGACTGCGAAGCTGTGCGTCGACTCGACCACCTGAATGCCACACGATCGACCAAGGAAAACAGCGAACAATGAGCAGGACGCGAAACATCCCGGCGAACCGGACTTGTTGGCAATCCAATGAGTGAGGCCAAGTTGTCTCGCGGACGGACCGTGTCCAAAGCCTTCCATCTAGCCGTCCGCCCAAGACATGACATGCTATCAGATATAATATTGGGAAGGTCACCAAAACTGACAGATTGGTGGATCTGTTTTATGCGCTCCGCCAGGCTCCACCACAAAAAGGAATGTACATCTGGCATTGTGTATACCTTTTATGATGTATTATTTCGCTTGATGGCAAAGATACATTTAGATATTTGACTAAAGATAATAAAAGATATGACGAATCACTATTACCAAGTAGAGGTAAAGATTTCCTCTGATGTGTGGCGATAGTGTAGCGATACATGCACACCATGATGTGAAATGAGATTCTTCTATCATCACCCAGAGCTCGCTGCCATTTGCAGTCATCAAAACAATAACAATCAAGCGTCTCTCTCTCTCTCCACGCATGTCGCAAAGCAATGCGGCATTTCAATCGGTCCCCGCAGCGAGCGACGCCACATCGCTTCTATGCTGCGCGCCACTTCCCAATCTCCTCCCAATCAATGCGTCACGCGGGCAAGCCGCTCCTCCCGACCAACCGGCAGCTCAAAGCACCGTGCTGATGCCGTGGGTGGGATACGGCACCTACCGGCTGGGACACAAGCACGCCCGCGCTGCCGTCTTGGCGGCGCTGCAGACCGGATATCGACACATCGATACGGCCTTCATTTACGGGGGGCAGACCACCGAACTGCAAGTCGGCAAGGCGATTGCCGATGCCTTGCAGCAGGGCATTGTAGCTAGCCGGGAGGAGATATTCGTGACTACCAAGCAATGGAGGGAATATCATGGATACGAACAGTCCACCAAATGTTTGGATTTGAGTCTCGAGCGGCTGGGGTTGGACTATGTCGATTGTTGGATGATGCATTGGCCTGGTCCATGTTGGGAGCACAAACCGCCGCAATCACCAGAAAACCACGACAACCAAAGCCAACAAACTCTCGAGCAAAACGACAGTCCATGGGCGCACGCCAAAGCCGGAATGGGCCAGTCGGAGATGGCGCAGCTACGGTCCGAAACATGGCGTGCCATGGAAGACGCCTATCGATGCGGCAAGGCACGATCCATCGCCGTCTCGAATTTCACAATTCAACACCTTCAAACCTTGAAACAAACGGCGACGCTCTGGCCACCGGCGGTCAATCAAATCGAATGTCATCCCTATTACCCCCAGAGTGAATTGGTCGAGTATTGCCAAAGGGAAGGGATTGTTGTGCAGGCCTATGCTTCGTTGGGTGGACAGGATGGTACTAAAGCCAAATGGAAGAAATTGGGAGGGAAATTGATGGAGAGTGCTCCGGTCGTAGACATATCGAAACGTTTGTCCACCGCGCAAAGGACAGTGACACCCGGACAGGTACTGCTGCGATGGGCATTGCAACGAAATTGTGTCATAGTCCCCAAAACTGCTTCTCTTACACGGATGAGTGAGAATGCTCGAGTGTTTGACTTTGAATTAAGTCAACAGGATATACTACAGATAACGAAGCTTGAGGATAATGCTGTGGGGGACGAGGGGAGACTATGCTGGAGGACAGAACCCTTGCGGATGCTCAATTTTTCATGACATGACATTTTCTATGGAAAGGGAGGGAGTGCAGGTTCACTGACGATATCATGTTGGGCATGAGCACTCTCCAAGAGAATTCGGAAGCAATGCAAAATATCTTAATACAATGGGAGCCACAAACCTCCGCCTGTCACCTGACTGGTGGGCTAAAGTGACATTGTGGTTGGATTTGACATATACGTATACCCTGATATTGCAATGCCCAGAGCTGGTGCAATAGTTGCACCAACTCACTTTGTACTACTCGTCTTTTTTGAGTGAGGATGACTAGGGAATCTGGTCAATAACAGTGCACAACCTAATATTAATGTACATTATCTGGTAACAATAAGAACTTTTGTTGAAAGTAACGTCATCTATTGCAAACATCGTTGGAGCCTTCCTAATATTATGAGAGTTCCTAGACACTATTTTGCTACCTCCATTTTCTCAAAAATAGGCTATAAAATTGTTTCCATACCTTGTAATTCTATCAAGACTATTTTGAATCCCCTAGTCCACCCTCCTGTTCATTCAATATTTGAGTGTCTCTTTCTTTGTTGCCTTGTGTATTACTTGACGTCACTTCATATCATTCAAAAAACAACATGGGTATGACGAGCACAAAGAATGGAGAACAAGGTACAAAGAGTAATGTCATGATTGTCGTTTGCAGTTACAGATGCATCAAGAGTCAATATGTTAACAGGCTCAGTTTATGATAACAATCATGTTGTCTATCCCCGTACCAGAAATTAACGCATGCATGTTCATGTGAAGTTTTAGATTGGAAAAAAAATCTATCTACAGTCATGCAACAGGAGATCCAAGTGGTTAGGACATCAGTATAGATGTGTCTCAGGGTGTGTATAAAGTTTTTTTGCTTTAAACTGTCCATTTCTAGCAGCTGTACAACCCACAAGTCGGGGCATTTTTTCGGGCTCAAAAATTGCTATTTCATGAACGTTCACGGCTTAACACAATTCATGCATGTGCACGGCTTAAAATTTTGCCATACTAGCTGCTAGCTAATAAATCATGCGTATGAATGTATTAAAATTTGTTAGTCCATTCTACTAGTAATTCATCCCCTTTTCTAAAAATTATTAATCTTCGTTATTATTGGCATGCTTTCTCTTCTTCCCACTACCTGTACCACTTGCTGACGGAGACTTCTTCTCTTGCACTAGCTGCGAAAGATCGCTCACTTGATGAAATCTTTCAAAGCATGTTGTCTTTCTATTCCCAATCTTTTTGTTGCATAGAGGCACAAGACAAGTTGAACAAATTGTTGTTGTTTGAGAAATTTTAGCATCCTTGTCGTCTGGATCAGCAATGGCAACACATAGAATGCAACGAGATCCACTCCTTCTGACTTTTGATACTGTTTCCGTATGCTTGGCATTTTTACCATTACATGTTCTCTTTCCGGTCTTTGCATCTACGTAACTTCCAACAGAATGAGGTATGTGAAACAATGTCCTGTCATATCGAATTTTGTTAAGAGTTGGGTCCTCAATATATTTTTTCAACTTGTACCTACTGTCAGGTTTGATCCGCTCCTTAACATATTTGGTTGCTTCCTTATACCATGTTGACCTCTCGCTCTCCAATTTCTGATCGACGGCATCATGTTGAATTCCAGAATCACCGACAGTACGTGCTGGTGAGATTGGTACAACTCCACGTATTGGGTTTATCAACTTGTACGAAGAGGCAAGTTGGTATAGAACATCTTTCATGGTGACACCTGACTTATGATTTAGACGTTGAATCGTTGAGTATCCACTCCCACGTGTAGGTGATTTTACTGGAAAGCAATGCTTCAAAATGAATCCGACATTGACGGCCATCTTTTTGAACTCTCTCATTACAAGCACTTGCTTTGCTGAACCTTTTGTGAAAGTAAAGTTCATAGAATCTAGTGATCGTGTCATTTCATCAATCCTACCTTTTGACCTATTCCACCTTGCAACTATTTCTGGAATTATTTTCCTTGCTTTTGGAAGTGGCAATTGAGTAGTCCGTATCATTGAGAGAAGCTTTCTCCAAATTATCCAGTTAAAACAGACGCACTCCTTTGTAATGGAGTAACCTTTAGATGAAACAATTGCATCCCGAAAATCTGGTATATGTGACGATGGGTTCTCTGTATTCAATGGAATAGTATACGCCCACTTCAGACTGCGATTATACACATCCCTTAGGATTCCTTTCATCACTGTCTTCTTTGCTTCAGGAAATCGAATGAGTGTAGCATAAAGCACTTTTGTTTCTCCTGCCACCACAAACAAAACATATGGAAGGTTTGCCACAGTGGCATGATGTAGGACTTGACTCCTATATTCCGGTTTGTACACGAGCTGTTTAAACTCTATTGTGCCGAATTCACAAAATGAGAATGCCCCATGCAAATCAACAGCTTCCCTAATGCATCCTTGGATTAGCTTTTTGCTCGAAGGGGTTTTGATTTCTAACCCGCAATTATACTCTCTTCTCTCTATGGACGTGTCATCACTGTCGGAATCAATATCATTTTTATCATGCCAATTTTGTCCGATGAACTTAATGATTAGCCATCCATCTAATGACGTTGCTAGAAACTCATTCATTTTATTTTGAAGCAAGCCGCATTCGAAAGAGTCCACCAGTTCCCAACCAAACTTAGACATAACAGAACCAAGAACTGTGCAAACTTTTTCTTCATTCAGACTTCCAAGCTTGTGTGCTGACCTATCCTCTTGAGACAATGGCTGTAAAAATGAATACTTGATTATTTTCTCATATTCAGTGATAGACAAGTCTTCCTTGGGACCCATACAAATTGTGTCAATTAACGGTTCCTTCCTCTTGTTCGAATACGGACACCCATACTTTTTACAGATGGTTTTGAGATGCTCATTACCGAGCGCTTTCAATTCTTCGATAGGTTTATGTTGCCACATGTCGTCAGCATCAATCTCTGTCTCATCTTTCAGGACAAGTCCTAGACCGTTTTCCAATAAGTCTACTTCTTCTTCATTTAAGAACTGTTTCACACAAGGAAGAATTGCATGACACAATGTGGATGTGATAGTGAAACTTTGCAAGAACCTCCACTCATCACCTCCCTGGGCTTTGTACCCTTGATAAACACAGTGACGATCAAACAACTGTCTAAGGTAGCAGTCTCTCTCAGAAAGGAAAGTTTCAGGTTCATAGTCATCTTCTTTATATGATTCCTTTTTCAAAATTTGGCTGAATGTCTTTGAGTAAGCACACTCACTATAAACTGGTATATAGTCAAAACATGGATAGGATAAGGACGGGATTGTACTTTAGAGAAACCTCACTCTGCCTGTGCCATTACGATATGCCACAAAATATGATGTTGCATCACCAACAGTTCTTGTGGCACCCAAAGACAGCATGGGGCCATGCTCAGGGATGTCCCTTTGCTCACAGGTTGTATTATAGCGAGTGTTTCCAAACTTAAATGCCAAGGTTGGACCCCTCTTGGTGGTATTTAAAAATCCCATATTTGCATCTTCAATCAAACTGAAACACTCGTCATCGTTGTACCCTCTGTCTTCATGGATGACTGTCCCTGGAAAACGAATACTGTTAGGATTGTTGATACCTTTTTATGATCATAAGGCTTGATGTCAAAATGTCTTTTGATGATTCTCCGTGATGGCTCATGTGACAGGAGAGAGAAATTCCAGTCGCAATGGAATTTACACAATTTCCAACTGGACCAAATGCCTTGGCACTTTTGTGTCTTGAAAGAGAACGATCATTAGCTTTGACAGATCTAAGGCGTAGTTTTTCATCATCAACGATAAGGTTTGAATACCCCTCAACAAAAGCAATAGACGAAGTTCTGCCTCCCACATCTCTAAACATCTTCTCAAGCTCACGATCAAATCCATACACAGGCTTCCAAAATATACCATCTTCATTGTCATCCGGAGAGTTACTCTTGGTCTCGTAGAAGTTCCCCTCTAAACTACGAAGGAGGTCATTTGCACGACAAATTTTGCTCTGCAATGATTTATATCTGGAGGGTAGCCTCTGGATGGCTGATGTCAACAATGGATATGTCTCTGGGTGTTTTTCAACATCTGCCAGGCTACACCGATAGAAACAAAGTCCAAAGAATACTCGGACAAGGCACTCATACTCATGAAAGTCGATGGTGTGTTTATTTCTGGAGGAGAGGGCTTGGTTCTGGAATGCAAGGACAGGAAGTAACACATCTGCTGTATAGATGGCGTTGAAGATCTCAACAGCATTCAACCTTGTCAATGGCTTTTGTTGTCAGACAAAAGTGTGTTGAATTCATATAAAATCCTCTTGCGAATCTGCTTGGTCTCCTCAAAGTAACCATGCTCAAGATCTTGATCCACCTTGTCAAAGTTGATCTCAAAATCACTTTGCTTCATGGGGATTCTTTCCATGAAATCAATTCGAGTACATCATCGTCCTCATCTTGACTGTCCTCGTCATCGATAGAAGGAGTCCACGTTTCATCTGATGATATGGAGTCTTCATCATTGGAGGTATTTACTGTAGGTGAATTGCCTTCATTTGTGCGAGTAATAATCAATTCTGTGTGTGATTCTTGGTGTGGTGATGTTAAGGAAGATGCTTCACCAGAATTGAGGTCAAGAAGAACAGAAGTAGTTGTGTTGTTGGGTGGAGATGCTACCAAGGAACGAAGAACACGTCCACCTAGCCTTTCGTCCGATTCATAGTGGTAGTGATAGCTCTTGGCATCATGGAGGAATGTGTAGAGATGAAATGAGGAACTAAGATAGATCACAGTGGTAGGGCTGGAATGATAGTAGCGATGAAGTAGAAAATGAAATGGTTGGTGGGAAAGTAAACCATAGAGTGCTGGTCTAGTGTGTGTGTTGACAAATGTTATTATATTGATGCATGGAGAAGAGGCGGATGAGCAACTCCACGTGATTGGGGGATGAGTGATGAAAATGATGACAAAAATGGCAGGGGCAATACACAGTTGCATCATGAGAGCACATATGTCAGTAGAAAAAAACAAGCCATCACACTCTTGGCGCGAAACTAAGAAAATTTCAATACATTAAAATGAATGTAGGAATTAGTATAAAAGTGATAAAAATCTCAACCGACTCTTTCCACTCAACAGCCCACATAAGAGGCAATATTGAAAATTACGATGCGGTTTTCATCGGGGGTCTTCCTGAGATGTATTCACGTGGTTTTTATGTGTTGGATTGGTGAAATTAATCGTTTTTTGTCGCGAACGAAGCAGCACAAAAAGGGCAATATTGCGCTCTAAGCCATGCATATGCATGATTTATTAGACGAATGGGTTATGAGACAAAATACTTATTTAATGCATATGCATGTTTTAAGCGGTACGGGGCTATGAGTGGAAACATTGGTGCAATGAGTTGTCTCATTAGTCCAAATATACCTACAAACAATTGTAATCAAGGAGCAAGACAACTAGAGAAAGGCAAGCTTTAGGAGAGTCATGAGGAAAATACAAGCAATCACAGTGATGTTGATGGACGATGAAATGCATAAGGCTTGTAGTCCAATGTGTAATGTTTATTTACTACAATAATGTGTCACACTTCATAATGGGTGATAAATATTATTTTAATGCCGTCTACATACCAGGCAAGAATTCAGCATTTGAATCTTCATTCAATCACTGTCATTGTATGTAGAGAATTCCAATTTGATTGATTCCAACAAGTCTGGCTTGAAGATTATATGCAATTAATAGACACATTACAATTCTTTTTTGCTACCCATTGTGTTTATACAACAGTGCATGTTTTTGCAATTGAACAAAAACTTGGTGGCTCACATAGCCCATTCAGCTGATTGGTGCATCAAGGTTGCTATACATTTAATTGCAATCTCATCCAATTGCTAGTGAGTATTTCCTGCAGCTGCCCTCACTGTAACTGTAAGATTTCCTATGAAGACTTGATCAAAAACTCAATGTTTGCTGTGAAAGACACCGAGTCAACAACAAATTTCAAACCATTTTCATTGTAGGCCCTTTCCAATTTTCTTATACTGCTAATACAATCTACTCCGATCAGCAACAATACTGTCACAAGAACACCAAAGGATGTTGTGGAAGCATGCTGGTATGGTACCATGGATAGCAAAGAGCAATATAGAACTAACAAATTGATAGCTTTTCCATCATTTGTAGAAATGAGATTGGGTGCTATCATTGGGAGCTTAATCAATTCTGATCTTTGATCTGTCCATTGTACCCCACACACTTGAAGGGCAGGGTGATGCTGAGCAATCAACGTCATATACCCCTCAAGTTTCTTGAGTGTCGGCATAGCAATCTTTGCAATAGGATCTCATTTTAATATCTTGATCATGATTGTCTAGCAAATTTAAGGTACTTCGCTGGGTTTATTTTTTTGAGTAGGTACTAGAAAAACAGACTCCAAGGACTCAAAGAATATTACAGAAGCTTAATTGATTCTTACTTTACTTTCATTAAATCTTCATCATTATCATAAATTGCAGAAAATATTTTATGCAGCGTCATTGTAGGGGCCATCATTCTACTTGTTAGCAAATGACATTATAAAAATGTGCAGGACATCAGTCTGTAGATTGATCATCAAGAGGTAAGCAACACTCTTGTTGCCAACATGATAATTGGAAGCCTTATGGTCTGTTTTGATAAAGGCACATGGTTGATGTGGCATTGTTGAGGGAGGAAGGTATTTGCCCAAGAACCAGAGATAGTAGGTATTCTAACAAAGATACAACAAGGAATGAGCGTGAATTCATGAATTAGACAAGGGACAAAGCCAGAAATACGGCATAAATTCAAACATAATGATCACAATTAGACTAGTAGAAACATGCAGAAATTTGAATCCAAACTGTTTAAAAACATGTGAAAGATGAATAAAACACACCCAAGACAGAGATGATTTAGTAATGTCATCAGACATGGTGACTCGAGCATGCCATAATTACTCTAGTTTGAACATGTCAACATTCCTTTGCCTTTAACTGAATAATCTGTAGTCAAGCAGAAATTTACATTACACAGTATAGAGTAAGTGACAACACTGTAAGCAATGTCAACATGGTATTGCACAATGACATCCAATGAAATTAGCACTGACAGCATTGCATTCCATGATAGAAACAATTGAGTTGGCTACAATGAGACTGCTTCACAATGTGAAAAATATGGCTTTAAAGAACATACAATAGATAATGAATAAGGCAATCATCAGCAGACTACTTTGGAATTCAAACATCTTAAAGTGACCATTTCCGGTCCTCACCCCTGTGATGCAAAATGACAACAATCACACACTGGGCCCACCAAAAGTGGAGCAGAAGTAAACAGAGCACCAGAAGACAGAGATTGCTTCACTGCTACACAAGATGTTGGTATAGAAAAACTAATCATCTGACAACCTATGGTCAAGCAAGACAACAAGGCTCAGCAAACAGAATTATTGCACAGGTACACAAACAACATCCACTGGTTGGAGCCCAACTAATATGAAAGAAAGGATGTCCCATCCACGACAAAAACAAAAGAAACAATAACCAAGAAACAAACCTTCTGGAAAACAAAAGTTAGAAATCAGACTAGTTGCTGTTTTGTTCTATTCCAAATGGCACACTAGCTTCTTGTTATCTGAAACCAATGAACCGAAAAGATCTAGAAGCAACATAGGTACCAAGAGATACTTTTTGACTAACAAAAACCATACATTTGAAAGCTTCCTTGTGTCTTTGAAAGAGACACCAGTCAAAAATTATTATGATTCACATTTACTATTATGAATCATTTCTAAGCAGTCATATCTCTTTCTAGTTTTCCCTATCATCTGTGATTCTGTTCTCTGCAATGATGTAGGGTATCTTGTGGAGTGCAATGTTGATGGCATTTTTGCTGGCTTACAGCAAGTTCATAACAGAAAATTTCTTTCTACATTACAATAGACCAGATTATATGGGGTACTACTTTGAACTACATTTCTCCAACATGTTGTTGCTGTGATTTAAAATAATGGTGACTTTGAATGGATTTTAGATCTTTGCTGGACTTGAGGTCTTGACAGTGTCCTTGGGAGGTGCAATTTTCCCTGGACAATAAATCAAATCATTAAAATTGGGCAAGATAACTCATACATCAAAATGATTCATAACAATTTTTGTTGAGGAAAACTGTGCAAATGCATTTACATGACATTAAATAGCCTAGTACTAATACAATAATTTTAAAAAGGGATGTTTTTTATATATTTCCCTCAATTACAGACCATAAGATGAACTCCATGGCAACAACCACCACTGAAAGCAAAAGTAGTGGACTTCCCAATGAGGTCCCATATTGTGGTCTAAAAGATCAATCGACCCCTGATGCACACCTAAATCAAACTCAACCTTAGGATCACAGTATTGGCATTTTTTTGTCTTATAGTGAATTCTGTGTACATTACATGAAAACCATACCAGCAATTATACTATTATATTGGGCAACAAACTAGAGATCCCAAGTGCAGTTTGAATGAATTTTGTTATGTGATAATTATAGTTTAGCATGTCAAAGAGGGGGTAGGGGGATATGAGATCAGTGGGGAGAAGGGGAAGGGGGATGTCAACAAAAAGATCAATCTACTGAGAGTTCATGAATGCTGATATATTTGGATGTGAGCATGGCAGTGATGTAAGGGGATGGAGAAGCGGGCAGAGGATGGCTTTACTTCATGTGCAAAAATCAATAAGCAGAATAGAAAAAGCAGGAGGAGTAAATAAACCACAACTGCAGCATTTTAGCTTATTGTTATATGTGAAAATATTAGTTTTTTTCAGAAGCAATTGTATAGTAGTTTCCAATTATTGTCATTTGTCATTGGATAAGAAGCAATTAGAGTTTATGGAATAATCCAATTGAAGATTGTTGACTGTGTGTTGGGTAGTTTGATAATTTTGGCCTGTCACCTATGAGCAGGCACATACAGAACACATACAACCTGCCTTGTGGACATTCCTTGTGGTTATATCACACTCTGTTATTTGGATACTCCCTCACATCATGAACTAGATTGTTCTTTTTAATTTGTTATTGTACATGGATAGAAACCTTGATGAAGCAACTCACCGCACCAGAAAAGGCTACAGGGTAGATACAAACACACAGCACAAATTTGATGTTAAGAAATGGGAGTCCAGACACTAGATCATGTTTACCAAACTGTTAATTTGAGCTAGTGCCATTCCAGGTGGACTAGGCAAGAAATGGCTGAGGGGCATCTTGGAAGCTTCATCAACTACAGGCTCAAGATTGTTTTAGTGTTCTGGACATGGCCTGAGGTTGGGCTTGTTAGAATGAGGAGAGATCTGTAGAGCATGCAAGGAGCTATGCTAGGCATGGCATTTTTTGTACCAACTTAAGTGTCATGGCCACAGCATATTTGGCAGTGTCCACTAGCATGTCTGCATCCTTGACATCAGTGCAAAGCTCTTACTCAGGTCATTGGGCATTCTCATTCAACATCCTGAAGACTGCCTGCCAAGTCCAACCTTGTTCATTAATTGTAGCATCCCAATAGTATGTACTTGTGGATAGGAGTATCATGAGAATGAGTCAACTCACATTCTTTAAACAGGTGTTCTGTTGATGGACAAGATCCATCACTGCTCATTACCATAATATAGTTAATGAATTATTTAAGTCCATTACTTTCTAGAATCAAAAAATCTATCCTCTTGTCAGAACCCATGACCCTGGGTATGTCAGTGATGTCAGTGCAATAAATGTGCTGACACCAGCTTTGTGTTCAAACCAGTTTGGCTGTAAGATGGGGTAGCTGTCACCAAGTGTGGCTAGAACAGAACAGAGAAGATCCACAGGGATGCTTTCCAAGACTGAACTGCCGTGTTCAATGGAAAATGTCACTTTGGTGGCCTTTCCATGGTCAACGATGCTCCATGCCTTCTCCTCCTGGTGACCCTTGATGGGGCTGGCTTCAATGGATTTGCACATGCCAGGCATTGCTCAGTCTTCCTGCAAAAATGGGTGACTCATCCCCCCCAAAAAGAAGAGAGAAGAGGCATCAGAGCAGGGTATTTTTGTCTCTTCATAGGGTTGATGAGAAAGATGTCTAGGATTATTTTTCAAGGGACCCTTCTCACCAATCAAGGGAAACGTATGCAATGAACAGGGTTGTCAGACACAGCAACATCCTCCCAATAGTGAATCTTGGACCCCCCCCCCTATGTTGGGTTTGTCGGGGACACGACATGTCTTCGGAGGCTCTCAAAAGACATTTTTTTGTCACGTCATATGACACGAGTGACATGTCTCGAGATGTCACCGAGACATGTCGCGACATTAGGGGTTTCCAAGGTGGCCAAAAGAAAGCCATATGTCGCGACATTTCGAAGATGGCGACATGTCGTCACCTAGTAGTACTTACTAGTAGTAATTGTTAGTAGCAATATTGAGTGGTATAATCCAATAATCATCAAGTCACACTGAAAAATGATACATTAGACATGTAAATACCCATTGAACTAAATTAAAAGCAGCTACTCTTCTTCACCCTCCTCCTCTCTCCTAACGATCTGAATCCCCTCAGCTTGTGGTGTGTCCGCAATGTCATTACATAATTCATCCTCAATTGCAACTGATTCTGTCACATCATCTCCATCTGTTCCTACAAGGTACCACCCCCCATCGATTCCCTTCTTTCTGTTGCTCCGATACCACTCCAAGAAGGACTCTCACCTGCCTGGTTGGATGAATGGCTGGCTGTTGTTGTTGGCTAGGCGGCGCGGAAGGTGGCGTGGCCTGAATCAGTCTGTGGGCTGAGATGTCCATGGTAGTGTGGGAGGGCAAGTAACAATTTAATTGAAAAATATGTTAGTGTGGGTGCTTGCGAAAAATCAACAAAAGAAAAAAACCAGAAGGACTCTCACCTGCCTGGTTGGATGGATGGCTGGCTGTTGTTGTTGGCTAGGCGGCGCGGAAGGTGGCGTGGCCTGAATCAGTCTGTGGGCTGAGATGTCCATGGTTGTGTGGGAGGGCAAGTAACAATTTAATTGAAAAATATGTTAGTATGGGTGCTTGCGAAAAATCAACAAAACAAAAAAACCAGAAGGACTCTCACCTGCCTGGTTGGATGGATGGATGGCTGTTGTTGTTGGCTAGGCGGCGCGGAAGGTGGCGTGGCCTGAATCAGTCTGTGGGCTGAGTTGTCCATGGTAGTGTGGGAGGGCAAGTAACAATTTAATTGAAAAATATGTTAGTATGTGTGCTTGCGAAAAATCAACAATACAAAAAAACCAGAAGGACTCTCACCTGCCTGGTTGGATGGATGGCTGGCTGTTGTTGTTGGCTAGGTGGCGCGGAAGGTGGCGGGACCTAATTCAGTCTGTGGGCTGAGATGTCCATGGTTGTGTGGGAGGGCACGTAACAATTTAATTGAAAACTATGTTAGTATGGGTGCTTGCAAAAAATCAAGCAAACAAAAAAACCAGAAGGACTCTCACCTGGCTGGTTGGATGGTCGTGTAGCTGTTGTTGATAGCTACGCGGCGCTGAAGGCGGCGTGGCCTAATTCAGTCTGTGGGCTGAGAAATCCCATTGCGGGTTGGCGGCACGTAACAATTTAATTGAAAAATGTGTGTGTCATGTAAAAGCGAAAAATCAAGCAAACAAAAAAACCAAATGGACTCTCACCTTGCTTGTTGGATGGTCGTGTAGCTGTTGTTGATAGCTACGCGGCGCTGAAGGCGGCGTGGCCTAATTCAGTCTGTGGGCTGAGAAATCCCATTGCGGGTTGGCGGCACGCAACAATTTAATTGAAAAAGTGCGTGTCGTGTAAAAGCGAAAAATTGATGAAACAAAAACCAGAAGGACTCTCACCTCGCTGGTTAGATGGTCGTGTAGCTGTTGTCGATAGCTACACGGCGCTGAAGGCGGCGTGGCCTAATTCGCCTTGTGGGCTGAGATATCCCATTGCGGGTTGCGAGGCACGTAACATTTTAATTGAAACAATTAATTAGCGTAAAACGCGCCATAGGCAAAATCTAATGGAAAAAATAGTGATCTCACCTCGCGAGTTACACCCGTCGACAGAGATCGTTGAGGGCTACAGACTGTTGGCGGTGGCAAAGTCTAATTCCTCCTATGGCCGGAGATATCTGCGGTCATGGTGGGGAGGAGGGAGCTATTTAATTGAAAGCTTGCTGTTCTGGATTATGCAGTTCACGCAGTTGTGCCTGTTGTGTGTGTTTTGCATAATAATATATAGGTAACAGAACTGGTCTGCATGATACATACTTATCGCATAGCGGTGATGTAACAGACAGACTGGAAAAGACATGTGACTCACCCAAATGACACGTGACTGGGTGAGATTAGAGCTAAAAATGTCGCCGATATATAAGATGTCACCCAGATTTGGTGACATTGTCGTGTCACGGTGACATTATGCTGACATGTCCCCGACAAACCCAACATAGCCCCCCCCTTCCGGAGGAGAAAAGAAACAACAGCATTGGATGAACTCCTGGTAGGAAGCTCACAATCGTGCCCTTGCTGATCCATAAGATGCTGGGCTTTGAGAATGTGAAAGATAGAGAAGAGGGAACATCAAGAAGTGGCAACGTACTCAATGTCATGGCTGTTGAGGCCCCAAACTATGGAGGCATCGGAACAAATATCCTTGCAAAGGTGCAGCTACTGCAGTGAATTCTCAACTGATTTTAGCATATGATTTAGTAAACGAGTCAGAACTTACTTTGAACTACTATTTGGACTTTGACCACTTGTAATTCTATTCTTCTTTATGTTTTGCCTCATTTGTATACGTAATTCCTCCTGTTGTATTGTCAAATACTCTGTCCATGGTTTACTTCTATAATTAGAGTTAAATAGTATGGTCATGCACAACTACCAGATACACAAATACAAAAACAAACGCAGTGGACTCCACAAATGTGGATACAACAGTGGGCCCAACTAGCGTCATCACCTCAGCAACAGCTACAGTGCAACTTCAGAACTTGTATTCCACATGAAAATGATTTTAATGCAACCTATTTGCAGCATCATTGCAGAAGATGCTTGTGGTATCTAGCAGGGAACATTTGAAGCCCCTGACATATTTTGTCTAAGAAACACAACAAGCAAACACAACATTCCATTGCTGACTTTAGGTTGAAGACAACTTGTGATTCAGTTGTGACAATTTTAGTTGTACAATGAGAGAGCATTTATATGTATCCCTGGTACTTTGTCAGACAAAATAGACAAACCAATATTAGCTAGTGGTAGAGTTTTGGGGTGTACGTCAGCAAGATTGAGGCGTACGCAGAGTTCATGGGTGTGGGGGATGTGCCATATTGATGGCAAACTGTCCCACCAAGACGGAGTTCGCAATGATCGATGTAACAAATCCCACAAATGGACCTCTTGTGGAGCTGTGCAAGGCAAACAAGAAGCTGTGCACCATAATCGCGTTGGGCCAGGGAAAGAGTCACAGTATTGCCCTGTTGGGGAAGACAAAGAGCGATGATTATCCCAATGGGTTGGCTTACAAATTTGTTCGCGAAGGCCAAGAAGGCCAATAAGCCCTCTGATGCTAGTTGCAATGATAGAGTTGGAGGTAGAGCTAGACAAATTTTCAACTGAAAGGCGCGAGGGATTTCTATAATGACGTGGTTGGAGTGTTGGACAAGTACAAGGTCACAAAGACTGATCACAAACTGTGCATGTTGATGGCACAAAAGAATCACAACACGTTGTATGCAAGATTGATTTTGGACAAGTTGAAGTCCACAAGTCCCGATTTCGACGGGCTGTGCAACAGTGTCTCAGAAATACAAAGACTCATGAAAAGTGGGAGTAGAAGCATGCCAATGATTAGGAGGTACACCTTGCTTCCGTTGAAGGCGATGGAACGTTCAAGGGGAGGTGTAGGAACTGCGGCAAGGTGTGCGGATACAAGGCAGCAGATTGCAAGAAACACAAAGGGGAGTTGCACGGTGGTCGTGGTAACAGCGAGAGTGGGGGCAATACCAGCCCCAACAGTAGTGCAACTGTGGCCTGAAGGGGCACAAGGAGGCGGAGTGTTACAAAAAGTTTCCCAAGAAGGCTCCTGCCTGGTATAAGGAAAAGGCTGCTAAGTCGGAAGCGGCATCCTCAAGCGTTGAGGTATCCTTGACATCACAGATCCTGGGAAAACTGGGAATTGACATGCCGGCTGAGAATGGTGATGACGTGTTGGCAATACTGCGCCAGGAAGACGTGTGGATATGTGACACCGGGGCCAGCACACATGTGACGAGGTACAACACTGGGGCTAGAAACGTTCATGACACGATGGTATACAGCCTTGGGCATTCTGGTTTGGCAATGGAGTCAACGGCCTTGATCGACATCCCAGGGGTCTTTGTGAACAAGGATGGAAAGGCTGGGTTGAGGGCAGTATTGAAGGGCTGCAGTTTTAGTGCGTAGCACAACTTCAACTTACTGAGCATTTAAAAACTGTTGCATAAGCAAGGGTGAAGAATTATACTTGGAGACGAGACCCTGATGCGTATCGAAAATGGGAAGGGTGGAACTATAGATTTTGACATTGTAGTGCCCACTGAGAAAGGGGCAATATACGCGTGCAAGTTTGCCCGGTCCGTTGAGGTGGCAGCCGGCAGTGTGACAAAGGCCATGAGGCTCAATATCAATATGGCCCACTGTTTGTTGGGTCATCGAAATGAAGACTCTGTAAGTAAAACAGCAAGGGAACTTGGATGGACGATAACGCGCGGTACATTAAAACCATGTGAACGCTGCGCACAATCCAAAGCAAGACAGAAGAATGTCCAAAAAGAAGCAGTCACACCAAAGACGGACATACCGGGGCATAGGATATATCTTGACCTGTCCAAGGTGACGATCAAGGCGGAAGCTTCAGAGATGCCACAAACAACCAAGATAACTGGAAGGTCCTAGTGTGCGAAGCAACAGGAAAGAAATGGAGTGAATTCACTGTGACTAAAAGTAAGATGGTGCGAGCATTTTCACAAGTTGAAGTCACAAGGAATATCAGTACGTTACGTACGGTTGGACCCAGCTTGTGAGAATCACAAGCTTGCAAAGGGCACTGGGAGTAGCGAAGGGGCTGCGCTACAGACTTCAGACTTTGAACTTACTTCATGGGAAACACCGCAACATAATAGCCTCACAGAATTGTCATTCCCGTATCTTGCTGGGAAAGCTTGTGCTATGATGGGGGCCGCAATGGTACCTGAGGACAGCAAGTCCAAAGTCGCACTGGAGGCATTATAGTGCACGACGCAGCTTGATGGGCTAGTTGTGGTCGAAATCAAGGGCCAGATGGCAACGCGAGATGTGCACATGTTTGGTGTGAACCCCTTGTGGTCCCATAGGCTTCGTGTGTGAGGGTGAAGCGGGAGTCATAGCAGAGGGAAAGGACTCCAAGACTGGTGATAGAGGAGCTATGATGATGTTCGTGGGGTATGCAGAATGCAAAAGTGACAGCGTACAGATGTGGGACATGCACACTTCTAGAGTCGTGGTAAGTCGTGATGTTATATGGCTAAAGAGGATGTTCTTCAAGGATGACGCGTTGGGCGTCACAGACCTAGACACCCTGGAGGACCTGGAAACCGAGTTAGGACCAGAGTCAGCTATAGGGTTAGGAATGAAAAATGAGCATGACATCACATCCACAGGTCCAAGCAGCAATCAACCTGACAAGCCGGGAGGCAGAGTGACGTGGGGAAGCCCAATAGTCACTGGACCAGAAACAATGCTCACAAGGGCAGGGCGAGTGATTAAGCCCCCTGACAGACTCACGTACTCACCAGCTGTAGAGCTGAGGTACCTAGGTGAGATGGCAGAGCTAGATCATGGAGAGATCGCTAACATGTACATGACGTTGTTGTCTGAGATCCCGTAAGTCAGAGGTTGTTACTTAGATAGATAATAAATTTTAGTTACGCTCACAATTCATGTAAGTGCTCCATTCTGCGATATAATGTTAGTTACAAATATTTCTTGTATACATATTATCTCTATTTTGGATTAAAGACTTTAAGTAAGACGTCATATTAAGTTTAAGTAATCTTTTTTTTCTTTCAAGCCTTTGTAAATTCTCTTAGTCATAGAGCCCTATGTTACCATTTAACCTGAAATCTAGTATTTGTACTTATGTCTTTCTCTACTTTACTATAATTATCTGTCTGTACTTCATGAAATGTTCCATGTGTAACTTACATTTCACAGTAAATTCTGTCCAATCATTCTCCCCACTTGAATCCAGGCATAGATTCTTTTTGATCCCAGTCTTGCACTCTGTGGTTTGTACCTCTATACCAACACATCTCACGGTGTCTCCCAACACCAACACCATCTTGTACCTCTGGACCAACACATCTCACGGTGTCTCCCAACACCACCACCATCTTTCAGTTGAATTCCTATGTATGATACAGTATGTGTCTACAAGTAGAGTACAAGCATGTACTTACCTACATGCTTCTCACATACCATATGAATGGCACCCAATCACTCCTGAGAATACTGTAGAGAGGAGCATTGCAATCTATTGTAGAATAGTATACAACTGACAATTACTTTAAGATCACAATTTCATATCACTATCAATTATCAATTACATCAATCAATGTCACCGTACGTCACACTCGTACCATCATTACCAACTGGATCCCACCGCATTTTGTAATCGCACTCAGCTTGAATCGATCTGTCGCAACGATCGAATCGATCTGTCGCAACGATCAAGTACTTCTCCATCGATTCGAATCCTTTCAATTGCTCGTACCATCGTTACCGACTGGATCCCAACCACCACATTTTTTAATTGCACTCGGCTTGTATCGATCTGTTGCAATGATCGAATACTTCTCCATCGATTCGAATCATTGCCATCAGCCGTACCATCGTTGAAACCGGGATCCCACCACATTTCGTAATCGCACTCGGCTTGAATTGATCTGTCGCAACGATCGAATCGATCTGTCGCAACAATCAAGTACTTCTCCATCGATTCGAATCCTTGCAATTGCTCGTACCATCGTTACCGACTGGATCCCAACCACCACATTTCTTAACCGCACTCGGCTTGTATCGATCTGTTGCAACGATCGAATACTTCTCCATCAATTCAAATCATTGCCATCACCCGTACCATCGTTGAAACCCGGATCCCACCACATTTTGGAATTGCACTCGATTTGTATCAATCTGCTGCAACGATCAAGTACTTCCCTGTCGATTTGAATCATTGCCATTGCTCGCATCATCTTTGCCTACTGGACCCAATTTTGATACTGAAATCACAACCTTGCAAAGAAGTAGGGAACAATATTTTCCAATAGATCAATTCACATTCTGAATTGATTTGATTTGTGATTCACCTGCCAATCAACCATTATTGTTGGCATACATCTCCTTGCAATGTTCCATCACAATCCTCCAATCGACAAATCGCTTTTGGGAACCGTTGGCCGACCACGCAGTTCTTGCTTGAAATGCATTGCAGACAAAAAGAAATGTTCGCCGTTACTTCAACCCGGGGGGAAATATTCCAGTTGCCAACATTGTCAAGAAAATGTACACTCTGTTCCTTTGGACAGATCAATTCTGAGTAGTATGTTGAAGTAGCCTTGAAGGAACCCGAAGAAGAACTCTCCGAGAAACCAAGATCTCTCTCAGGTTCTACTGCCCGACCAAGTGTTCTCACTGAAAAAAGGAGAAGAATAATGGAATCATGCAACGGGGGTGGTGAAGCAGATGTGGTTGGCCGAGCTACTCACTTGCCATCGTTTTCCCTAAGTTGTGTTGATGAATTGAAAGACTAGGAAGCAGATAGGTGTGGCCGTGCTACTCCTTTGCCCTCTGAATTCTATTCTGCTGAAGATGTGTTCAATGTTGGTGATGAATTAGAAGACGGGATGCAGAAGGGAGTGGCAGCTATTCCTTTGCCTCCTGATTCTCTTTCTTCATGATTTGTGCAACATCTCCCAGCATCCAAAATTCAAGTCTCTTTTGGATGTTGCATCCACATGCAAGGGTAGTCGAATGTTATTTGAGTATGACTTTGGCTCCTCGATAGTAATTCCGTACAAGCTTAGTAACAGACTTCGATACACCTCCTATTCGAACTCTGTGTACATCGAGTGCACAACTTTCCCTAGCCACTCATTCAAAGCTGTTTGAATTGTTTTGTGTGCTTCTCCACAAATACTATGACTTCCTTCAAACTAGGGATTATTGAAGGAATTCATTACAACATAATGATTTCTCCTGATCATATTGTTGATGGTGTTCTCCAAGTACGTGGATGTGACGACAACTTGTTCCATAACACGAGCTCTTCCAAAAGCCACAGTTCATAAATTCATCTTGGGACAAGATGACTCTCACTTCTCCATGTTTTTCGTCAACAAAGTCATGGGTCCTCCATTGACCAGTGATAAAGAAGATGTCGTGAATGATGCTGATCATTGTATTCAACACTCATCCTTTGGTAAAGAATGGAATTCTTAAGTTGTCCTTGTTTTGTAGTCTCCTCTGACAATATCTTGTTTCTATGTTTTGCAGGTCCACTAATCATCAAAAAGTGTGTCCACCCACCATTACAGCGAGGAAAGGCTTCAAAGAGTATTTCATGACATATGACAATGTCGGCAGTCAATTTGTCAAAAATATATTCAAGGCGGCAAGAAAGAAGGGGCTTAATCCATTTGCTACGTGCTTCAGTCAAGCTGCGTACTACGTTCCCAACAAGTCTAATCTCAGTTCTTATGCCATTATCACTGGCAAACAAGATGAACCAATATCAATGTCGTACCTTAGATGGAAGGATCCTCTGTTCCAAGGTATGTTTGTCATTCCTAAACTTTGTGACAGCCTGAATGGAAAGACCTGCCGTAGATTTTTCGTAGTTCCTCGAGAGCAGTACTTGCGATTCAAGAAAGAGCATAAAATGGGGATCAGCAGCAAGAATGGAGAGATGGACCCTGTACAATACTTCGATTCAACTGTGAGTACATTGATATCAACTTCATATACAATGTTTTATGAAGTCGTTGTACCTCATTTGTTTCATTGTAATGTCTTCATCATTACTAGGTCGAGAGAATGAGTTCATGCTCATTTAAATTAATATGCCTTAACGATCTACGTGAAAAAGTCTCCGAATCATCTCCCAATGCACTAATCTTTGCTGGGACATCAGCTCCTGATATCACAAGAGATGGTATGAATTGGCATTGCCATAGTCTCAGAGGTGGCTACAAACTACGATGGACAGTAGCCAAGGCCGGACTGTTTCCTCTTCACCCGCCAGTGTCACCAAGCGTTTCATCAAAAGCCTTTCAAACTCGGCAGTTAACTCAGTTTGATGTCACAATGTTTAAGAAAGCACTCGCTGACAGAGGTAGTTTTCCCCTCCGGAAGAACTGTGATGGTCATAACAGCTATCCGGCGTCATTGAGAAATGACAATACAAGAGCAAGTACTTTCCCAAATGCTGGTCCCTCTACTCAGCAATACAATACCTACTATCCCAAAGGAATGGACGTACGCTATCTTCCTTATGCATGGAGAACATTTCATGATCTCATCCAGCTCATGGCACCAAGGACACGGATGATGTATAAACATTTGTTTTGCACAGATGAACTCCCGAAGTCCCCTCACAAATGGGTTTGTAAGACAGGCATCTTCACGGTGAACTTTTGCAATGAAATGCACATTGATCGCAATGAACATTAGAGTCCACTCTGGTTCCGTCCCAGAAATTGTAACCTTTGGCTATGTTGGCAGGGCATACAATTCTCTCGTCTTCAAACATAGTCATGAGTACCTCCATTGTGTCAAACACCACAACTCCAATGGACGTACCATATCTCCTTGTTACCCCGACCAACTTTGCTTTGAAAGCTGACATGCCGTGAATCTTCTTTAGCCTGTTGATAAGTCCTTTCCGAGTGGAGCTGAAGAAGGAATTGTTGAAATCAAAATTCCTCTGAGCACAATGCACAAAGATGACATCCATAATTTTGTCAAACATGTTGAGTGGAACACCCGAACATTTGTAATCACACCCAGTAGATGTACTTGAAATGCTAAATCAGGAGTGTAGCGAATCATGTTGTGTCTACTTTTAATTCCATTTCAAAATCAACCATGCCACCATCGTCAACAATAAACTGGGAGTTCTCATGAGATTGTTGGGTGGTACCTGCTTGTAAAGTGCCATTGCCGAGGTTACTGAGATTGTTTGTTTCCATTGGGATATTCACATCAAAGTCTAAACCATTTTCACCGATCTCATTTTCTTCTTCCTGGTTTCGCAGACGGGCGTCAACAAGCATTTGATTCATATTTTTGGAGGCAACATCAATGATTTGGATCGTCGAATGTCGTCTGAATCTTGACTATGAATCCATTCATCAAAGAGTTTTTCTGCATCACTTAAATTGTTCACATGGACAGGCGGCAGGAAGGTTGATTTCTTCAAGAATGTCTCGCCTTCAAACTGGACATAAATTCACTTCTCTCTTCCATAGCCGAGATGAAACGACACTTCTTCATATGTTTGTTTAGGTCCATTCCAATGAATTTACATCCAAAGCAAGAGTAAGGACACATAGACCCTTTTGCATATGTCTAACGGTATTGTTATAATGTGGTTTTCCTGGTTGCTTATACTTATACTTCGGCATGGTCAACAAGTTGAAATATGAAGAGGACCTGATAGCAATAAGACGGAGAGTACATAAAATGAGATGCAAGTGATGTGTATAATTATTGATTTCAAATGCAACTTTTTCATTTGAAAGGTATTTTCTACGTATATCTATTGAATTCCTATATAGAAAAGAATTAGAAGGCTAACTAGTTAATCGGAAAATTTTCGTGTGTTATATTATATAATAAGTACTCACTGTTAATTCTGCTTGCTATTATGGCGCGATTCCTTTTCCGACAACATTTGAGTTTTCATGTATATTATACATATGTATACATACATGAGTAAATTCTACTAACACAGAATGAATGTGAATGCGTCGGAAAATAACTAATAACTAGAACATGGACATTTCTATTATCCCATCCCTAGCACTAAAATATATTCATACAAAAATTTGTGGCGCGGTATCCAAACATCGAAAGGAAAAGGTATAGAAGGACTGATTAATGTACCTTTACAAGAAATATGTAAAAATTGTTTCAGATGCCACTTATGCTCTCATTGGAATATGTTAGTTATGCATCCACTTCATTGTTTGGATAGCCAACTTGAAACAACAAAGAGTTATGTCATATACACCAATGGCAATAAGGATTACAAGATGTCGGTAAATAATAGCAGTCAGTTTTCTCATGATCTTTCACTTGATGAAATTCCAGGTTTTGAAGTACGAAGAACCGCAACTCCAGGGACTGCTAGTGAGATTAGCGGGTTAAGCGTGACGAACTTAGAAGGGCTTATACAGCAAGATTGAGTGAGATGGAGAGAGAAATGAGAGAAGTCAAGGAACAGCTTGAGAGGACAATTGTCATGTCGTATGGCAAGAAGAATCCAAACACAGGACAGGACAAGGGTAGGTTGGTAAGAGTTGGGGGACAACGTCCACAGTACTGACGGCACTGACGCTGTGAACTACCAACGAGTAACAGCTTATGTCGCCGATATCCTGTTCCCACACATCAAATTTCTCGAGCGGGGATGGAATGAGTACAACGAAACGAAAGACAGTGTGTGCGACAAGATGATGAATAAGATGGGAATTTATGTTCCCCGTTGTCTTGAAAAATCTTGGTATTGGGAGAATACGATTACAGGAATGGTGCATATCAAGTATCGAAATCTGAAGTGTAACTTCCATAATGCTGCGGAAGGCTTTTCTAAGTAAGTCTTGACAATCATCATTTTTGAGTTTCTTTAAAACGGATTACTCAATCACAATTCTTTGCAGGTGAATTACAAAGAGGGGGCACAATACATGATCATGAAGCTCTACATATTGGTTGGTAGTGACGGTTTAGGTAAGCCTTTCTGGGAGAGAAAGTTGATTGGAGAGAATGCATCTAGAGAGGACATGCAGTGGAAGGAGTTCGTGGGAGGGTGGTACTACATTATCACTAGAATGATGAGTGCTTTGTACACAAAGGAGACTCTGAAGAGTTGGTACAGCGATGGTGAAAAGAAAAACAAGCAACAGTGGGAATTGTTCTCCGTGAGTGATATTGCATATACGATATTTGTTTTAGAGAATCACAGTGAGGTGTGGAAGCAAGAGTGGCGATTCCACACAGATAATCCCAATGCATCACAGATAGAGAAGAAAAAGTTCCGTGACTACAAGAAGTTGACATTATCGGAAATGTTGGACAAGGGGCTCAGCGCAGAAGATCGGAAACATTACCTCAAGGTGAAGCCTAAATTCACTCACGGTCAGAAGAAGATATCTTTTGCGATGCTGTGAAAGCAGAAGGTATCGAGTTCTACAAGCAGACTCATCGGAGATTGACACGTTTCCTCTACAATGCAAGTAAACGGGAAAAGATTTCTGTCCTTTGGAAGGATGATGAGGAAAAGGATGATTGGATGAATGGATTGACAAAGAACAAGAGGTTACGAACTACTGCATCGACTGATAATTCCTTACCTCCTTTGGATTTGCCGAGATGTGTCATGGCTTTAGTGCCTGGTGATGACGGATATGACAAAATGATGGAACAGATTAATGATGGGGATAGTGTTTGTTTGAATGAGTGAGAATTAATTATAAGTATTAACCTAAGTTAAGGCATAGCAATTCAATGTCATACTGGAGTAGCATACTGCATTGCGTGCAATAATTGTAAGTCTTCTCTCGTGACGAACATAATCAGTCAATCTTGATGCGAGTATGTAATAACTCTCAATAACAGAGATGTAAGACTTGAAATGAAAGTGATTTTTATCTCAGAACAAACATGAGTTGTCGCCAGCATGAACGCGATTCCTCACTCTTAATTAACATGATTGGGCACTATTTGTTAACCTAAGTATCGTATGACAAAAACAATGTGTTATTATATGCAATGATCGCGCAGAGTAACTAACTTCAAAAACGAGTGAATACATTACTCGATTGCATGTAGGTACGGACGATATGTCGGAAAATTACAATGTGACTCGTAGTACAACTTATGTGCTTTGTGTAAGTACACACACCGCTGTGACTTTCCCTGGTACTTTCCTTACGCTTAAGTTGTAACTATACTTACAGTAAAATAAATAGTATTACTCACATCCAGATGGAAATTCGCGTTCTCAGACAGTAAATCATGGAAGTGGCACTCATTGGAGCTTGCATAGGTGGTGGTATCAATCACACAGGCCAGCTGAAGGTGTTGAATTACAAGAAAGCCATGAGAAGCCCTGATACAGATGAATGGCAAAAAGAGATCCGGAATGAGAAGGCACGATTCGACAAATATAATGCCCTTACTGCCGTTCCAAGAAGTTTGCTACCAAAAGGAGCAAAGGTTCTCACAACTACATGGGCAATGAAACAGAAATCAAACGGCACTCGAAGAGGAAGGCTCAACATGCGGGGTTACGAGCAAGTAGATGGGTATCACTATGCATCAGACTCTATTGCCTCCCCAGTGACCAATCCCATCACTGCGCGAATCGTACTCATGCTGAACTGTATGAACAGTACATGGACGTCAGCCATCATCGATGTTGAAGGGGCATTCCTCCAAGGACGGTTTGCAAACGGGGAGCCAGATGGATTTCATGAATGGTATGAGGGTGACATGGTCTTGCAAATGAACGTGCCATTGTATGGTACAAAGCAAGCAGCGTACTGCTTCTTCAAGACCTTCGCCAAGCGCATCAAGAACATGACCTACAAGCAATCAAAGGCCGACCCGTGCCTGTATTTTTGCTGAATTAACTGTGACATGGTGGTATTTGTAGCTTGGGTAGATGATGTCATGGTACTGGGACCCCCAGCATTGGTTGAACAGGTCCAGCAAGATTTGGAAAAGGCTTTCACGTGTAAACGCAAAGGGGAACTCACTGAGTACGTGGGCAGCAAGCTCACATTCAATCGTGATGCAGAGGGAAAAGGCATGATCAAATACACCCAGCCGGTACTCATAAAGAAGCTCAATGAAGAGTATGAGGTACCCAATGCGCCGGTATCAAAGACACCTGCGGTAGCAGGGCAGGTGCTGGTTAAAGGGGAAGGTGACGGTACTGTGTCTGCTGACCAAGTAAAGATGTACCGGTCAGCAACTGTTACATGCATGTTCATGATGCAGTGGTCGTGACCTGACATCTTCAATGCAGTGCGAGGACTAGCTAGGCACATGACTGCACCTAGGGATGACTTTTCTAAAATAACTCCCTCACCACTGCAAACGAATTGTTAGTAAGGTGAGTATTACTGTTAGTTAAGCTGTAAGAAATGATTTTTACTTACAGAATAGCTAACAGAGCCAAAATCGTACATTTTTGGGCGGAGTCATACTTTCTTTCTTGTTTTTACTAACAGTTAGCAAGATCCTCAGGATATTTTCGTAACAGTTTAACTGCTTACAATTTTACTAACATGAGGTACTAAAACAAGATTTTTTGATCTAAATAATATGGACACCTAGACAGATTTTTTTGGCACTCTCCCATTTGTGTAGTTCCCTACCCTAGGAATTGTCATGACAGCTACTTAGACACAATACAGTGCGGTGACTTGACCTTTTGACAGCATAATAGTCTCAGCATCACGCAGAATATTAATATTGTTTTGTGGTTTGAAAATGAAGACCACTTGATATTTTTCAATTAAATTGCTCACGTCCCTCCCAACTCTACAAGGGGAATCTCGCCCCACAGAGGGAATTAGGCCGCGCCCCCGCCACCCACCACTAGCGAACAGCATAACCTGTCAGCGGATCCCGCGTGCAAGGTGAGACTGCTTTTGGTTATTAATTTCTCAATTTTCAATTAAATTGCTCACGTCCCTCCCAACTCTACCATGGGAATCTCGCCCCACAGAGGGAATTAGGCTGCGCCCCTGCCACCCACCACTAGCAAACAGCATAACCTGTCAGCGGATCCTGCATGCAAGGTGAGACTGCTTTTGGTTTTTTGTTTGCACAGTTCGCGTCGCATGATTAATTTCACAATTTTCAATTAAATTGCTCACGTCCCTCCCAACTCTACCATGGGAATCTCGGCCCATAGAGGGAATCAGGCTGCGCCCCCGCCACCCACCACTAGCGAACAGCATAACCTGTCAGCGGATCCTGGGCGCAAGGTGAGACTGAGTTTGGTTTTTTTGTTTTCACAGTTCGCGTCGTAAGATTAATTTCACAATTTTCAATTAAATTGCTCACGTCCCTCCCGACTCTACCATGGGAATCTCGGCCCATAGAGGGAATCAGGCTGCGCCCCGCCACCCACCACTAGCAAACAGCATAACCTGTCAGCGGATCCTGCGCGCAAGGTGAGACTGAGTTTTGTTTTTTTGTTTCCACAGTTCGCGTAGCATGATTAATTTCACAATTTTCAATTAAATTGTTCACCTCCCTCCCAACTCTACCATGGGAATCTAGGCCCACAGAGGGAATTAGGCCGGGCCACCAACACCCATCACTAGCCAACAGAATTCCCTGTCAGCCAATCCTGGGTGCAAGGTGAGACTATGTTTGTTGTTGTTTGTTTTCACAGTTCAAGCCATGATGACAAGTTAACAATTTTCAATTAAATTGTCCACCTCTCTCCCCACTCTACAATGGGGCACACATAGGGATTCAGGCTGCGCCCCCGCCACTCACCACTTCCCAACATCATTCGCTGTAAGCAAATCCCATGCACAAGGTGAGACTGTATTTGTTTTTTTCATTTCACTATTCCCGTTGCTATGACATATTAACAATTTTCAATTGCATTGTTCACCTTCCTCTCAACTTTACCATGGAAATCTCCGCCCACAGAGGAAATTTGGCCGTGCCGCCAACACCCCACTAGCCAACAGAATTCCCTGTTAGCCAATCTTGCACGCAAGGTGAGACTATGTTTGTTTGTTTTTGTTTTCAGAGTTCAAGCCACAAGGACAAGTAAACAATTTTCAATTAAATTGTCCACCTCCCACCCAACTCTACCCTGGGAATCTTGGGCCACGCTGCCACCACCCACCACTAGACAACAGAATTCCTGTCAGCCAATACTGCTCAAGGTGAGACTGTGTTTGTATTTTTTTGTTTTCACTGTTCATATCACGAGGATTCAACAATTTTCAATTAATTTTTTTACTTCTCTACATTGGTTAATCATTAGGTGACAGTTTTATAATGAGGCAACTCAAATAGAATGGTGAGAAAATATCACTGTTTGATGATGTTGCTGTTCTTTTCACTCACCATTTTTCAATTAAATTGCTTTGAGATCTGCAATATCAGATCCCACAGATGAAGCTTTGTTCTGCTGTCAATGTCACCAGCAGCAACCAAAAAGAATGGCTGGCCCACCACCAGTGCCCTCTCTCTTCCACAATGTGCCCTCTGATCTTGTTGATGTGATTCTTTCTGTTGTTTATTTTGTTTGTGCCTGTTTATATGTTTTGTTGATTGTTGTTTTACCTGGTTAGGGATAATGGTGGGACATTTTGATTTGAACTGATTTCATTGCATGAACTGGGATCGTGGTCTGACAACCGTAGTACTAGTGTCCTTTGTGGGCTTAGACTCTTTTGTGAAACGAGATTCTGTTCTTGCATTAAAATCTTTCACTTTAAAATTGTCCCCACTTATCTTCCAGCTACACTATTTACTCTCGTCTCTATTTACTGCCTCAATTTTATTTGTTTGTCAATGTTGTTGATTGTTCTTTCTCCATTGTCATTCTTGCTTTGAACTCTTTCAGATCAAAAACTATTCCTCTTTGCTCCTAGCGACCATACCTTCTGTCTTTACAGTTCCTGTTCTAGAACAGTGAATACTTCTTGATAATATGGTAAGATTTTATGTGGTCCATTTTTTTCTCCCAAAGACAAACCTAACCATTTTGTCATCCAACCCATTTGTACTGTCCATCTCAGTTAATATGGTAAGTTTTTATCTCATATTCTGAGACATTGCTTTGTTCATAAATTCTAATTCATAACGTTTAGCAAAGAAAATTAAATTTTCAAGTCTTCTTTATAGTGTAGACAGAAGATAATGACTAGATGTTAATTCATGCTGCGTTTTGTGAGAGTCAGAGAGGATAGTAAAAAGCATGCAATGTTTATTTTGCAGGGGAGTCTGATTGCCGATAATGGGACAGGGGCAAGATTAAGTTGGCCCGTGCCATGTTATGTGAGCTTATGTTGAGTATTGTTCATTTAACTGATCTTGCTGCAAGTTTGATCTAACATTGTTAAATTCAATTGTTGGAATCCCTCCCAACTCTATGTCAGGAAAAGACAACAACAATCTATATAGAAAAGACAACAACAATCTATATAGAAAAGACAACAACAATCTATATAGAATTTTTCGGTTCTGTTTTTAGTTTAGAAGAAATCAACTAGTTGTTTCTTCATACCCTTTGTGTGAGAGTCTGACGGGATAGTAAAAATCATGCAGTGGTTTTTGCAAAGGGGTCTGATTGGTGATAATGCAGCACTGGTAGAACCAAGTTGGCCTGTAGCAATATTGTGTGAGCCTATATTCATTATCGTTCTTTTCACCGAGCCTGCTGCAAATGATTTAACATTTTTCAATTAAATTGTTGACATTCCTTCCAACCCTATCTCAGGAAAAAACAACACTTTGAATGTTTTATAGAATGGTTCCATTTTTTAGTTTAGAAGATAACATCTAGTTGTTACTTCATATTGGTTTGTGTGAGAGTCAGACAGGATAGTAAAATCATGCAATGGTTTTGCAAGGGGGTCTGATTAGTGATAATACGGCAGAGATGGGATTAAGTCGGTCCATAGCAATATTATGTGAGCCAGTGTTTAGTATTGTTGTTTTGACAGAGCATGCAGCAAGGTTGATCTAACATTTTTCAATTTAATTGTTGATATCCCTACCAAGTCTATCTCAGGAGAAACAAACAATCTACACATGATGTTTTCTATAGTGGTAGAATTTATTCATGATAGAGTCACACAGAAGAGCATCATATGTGGAATGATAGTGTTTTTGACGGTGGTCTGCTATATGAAAATGTTGCAGAAACAGACCTGGTAAGATTAAATTGACCTGCAGCAATGCTATGTATTTCTACATGCAGTTTACAAAATAAATGATTCACATCCTTAAACTCATATCCTCATACTTCATTGAGAACAAGCTAACCACATATTCAGTCAGCAAATACAACTCCATAGGTAACCCTGTTTCATGATTGTTCTTTACAGTTCATCTAACATTTTCACATAAATTGTTGACATTTCCTCCACTCTACCAAAGAATAGTACTTAAAGCACCATCGTTTTGAAGAGTACTCTGAGGTGAGATTCTGTGACAGATTGTTGAAAATTATTGTTGCTCAACCACTCCTCTTATATCCATTGCACCTCCATTCATCACCACCCAAATCACATCCACTATGATTCATCAGTCCATCAACACAGGAACAGAAATGTACTGTTTTTGCTGGACAGTCCATCACATATTGAGATTTGTTATTGCTATCTCCAATTCACCTTCTTCCACCACCGCCAGAATCACATCCACTGTCTTTCTTTGGCTCATCAACACCGGAAAGAAAACATGAGGGGGTGACACATTGTCTGATTCGATTGATTGCTCTGAGTTAAACTGGGATCGTGGTCTTGTCACTGTAGTACCAGTATCCTTCGCGGGTGTAGACTCTTTGAACGAAACGAGATTCTGTTTTTTGCTGGGCAGTCCTTCGCAATTCCAGACATGTTGTTGCTCGTCTACTCCTCTTATACCTCCGATTCACCTTCGTTCACCACCACCGGAATCACATCCACCATGTTTCTTTGGCTCATCAACACCGGAAAGAAAACATGAGGGGGTGACACATTGTCCGATTTGATTGATTGCCCTGAGTTAAACTGGGATCGTGGTCTTGTCACTGTAGTACCAGTATCCTTCGCGGGTGTGGACTCTTTGGACGAAACGAGATTCTGTTTTTTGCTGGGCAGTCCTTCATAATTCTAGACATGTTGTTGCTCATCTACTCCTCTTATACCTCCGATTCACCTTCGTTTGCCACCACTGGAATCACATCCACCATGTTTCTTCAGCTCATCAACACCGGATAGAAAAATGAGGGGGTGACACATTGTCCAATTTGATTGATTGCCCTGAGTTAAACTGGGATCGTGGTCTTGTCACTGTAGTACCAGTATCCTTCGCGGGTGTGGACTCTTTGGACGTAACGAGATTCTGTTTTTTGCTGGGCAGTCCTTTGCAATTCCAGACATGTTGTTGCTCGTCTACTCCTCTTATCTCCGATTCACCTTCGTTTGCCACCACCGGAATCACATCCACCATGTTTCTTTGGCTCATCAACACCAGATAGAAAAATGAGGGGGTGACACATTGTCCAATTTGATTGATTGCTCTGAGTTAAACTGGGATCGTGGTCTTGTCAATGTAGTACCAGTATCCTTCGCGGGTATGGACTCTTTGGACGAAACGAGATTCTGTTTTTTGCTGGGCAGTCCTTCACAATTCCAGACATGTTGTTGCTCGTCTACTCCTCTTATACCTCCGATTCACCTTCGTTTGCCACCACTGGAATGAAATCCACCATGTTTCTTTGGCTCATCAACACCAGATAGAAAAATGAGGGGGTGACACATTATCCAATTCGATTGATTGCTCTGAGTTAAACTGGGATCGTGGTCTTGTCACTGTAGTACCAGTATCCTTCGCGGGTGTGGACTCTTTGGACGAAACGAGATTCTGCTTTTTGCTGGGCAGTCTTTTGCAATTCCAGACATGTTGTTGCTCGTCTACTCCTCTTATATCTCCGATTCACCTTCGTTTGCCACCACTGGAATCACATCCACCATGTTTCTTCGGCTCATCAACACCGGATAGAGGTTCTAATCTAAGTTATAATAATCTGAATAGCTAATGAAAAAGAACATACATTACACAACAGAAATAATTAATCTATCACATTATTATTAGTCAGCTATTATATTATGAATTGGAATGTCAATCCATATGCACATCAAACTTAACTCGTATCATAAGTTACTTCAAACAAAAGCAGTGTACTGCATTACACAGAGAGCACCCTAAACCGGGTACAAACATGAGTGATGGAATCAAATTTGAGACCAAAATCTTATCATCTTGTCAAACTCTGTTTCTACATGGTTTAGTCGGGTTTCTTGTTGCCTCCAGGATGATTACCGGCTGCATAAATGAGCAATCTGAATCAATTTCTGGTTCATGTTTTGCAAACAGAAGCAGCATGAAACCCGTACAAGAATATTTGTGATGTAAACATCTCCTCTTTCTTTTCTTACTTCAATTTATTTGGATATCACCCGGTTCCAACTAAGCATTAGCTTCAGTTCAATGCAACATGTAGCAAAATGTTGTTAATAAACCCATTGGAGATAACGCACTGTTAGCAAACAAGTTTTTATTTGTTGTCACCGTTAATACAACATTATTTGTTATTGAGCAACTTTGAGTTTTTTATCAAGTCTGTGATATTTACACCTGCCTAAGCAGAAAGATGGCATCCAGCCAGGGTGGGTTTTCTAATGAGATCATAACTATTAATCAAGTTGGCCAACTAAAAGAACACAAACTTATTCCAAATCATTTGTCAAATCAGTAGCTGCAAAATTCAAACCATTGTGTTGCTTGCAAAGCAAGTGAAGATCATGCATTGCTTGTTTGAGCACTGATGCAAAACACCAATTTCCAGTATTATCTGTCAAAAGTAATATTTCTTGCAGAGCTGAAGCACTAGAATTTTGAATGAGTGTTGATGACCTTGCCTTCTTCTTATTTGGTGATGAGGTTATTATGAGTTTTAGCCATTATCCTACTTTGTTTACTGCTACATTGTTAATTTTACCAATAGGGTGATCATTCCAATCACAAAGATCCACTCTTCTATTGCTTGCAAAAGCTATCCTTGGCATTTATCCCTTCGAAATACAGTTGTTCACGAAACCATTCTTTTTCGGCACTTCTAAAAGTGCATTGTTTTCTGAAAGTAAGGCGTTTTGGTCGTGACCATTTTCTGGTCTCTCTTTGAAAAATGACTTACTTTGCGGAGTAAGCTGATTCAACAAAAAGTGAATTTCCAAAACTGGCTTACATTTCAAAAGCAACTCTTAATACCATGTAGACAAACTTACTTCATGGAAAACAGTTTTTCTACAAAGAAAGACATGTTACGGCCAAAAGAGGGATGGATTTGGCTTACTTTTGAAAATATTCAATTATTTATGTCATTTGGCCTGATCAGTTTTTTCTAATACCTTCTCATGTACGGATGACACAAAACACAACAGATGCACTATGCCCCTCCCTCAACCCTCGAAATTACCTTAACCTTGCCTTATTGTCAGGATGAGGATTAGCATTAGGGTTCCAAAAAATGAATGGTTTCAACTTGACCAAAACCATCTTTGTATTGAAAATCAGTGGATGATGCTTTGCTCGTCAGCTTGCTCAAGCATGGAAAACCTTCTGGTGACTTGAAATAAATGTAGAAATTTTGCACCAAACAGATTATGGAAGATATACCAAAATGGATACATAAAAGCACCAAAATTAATATCTACAATAGGTGTACCAATGGGAAAAGTACTAACACCTTTGCAAGGAACCACTTCATCAGTTGATACATTTTCCAATTTTGATACTCTTCTACATAGGAACTTCAATGGATCAAACTGGAGAGGAAGATATGAAATCTATGGGATTATAGGAAGAACGGAATGGCATCTTGATTTGAATTGACTGATTGGTATTAAACTGAGATTGTGGTCTTGTTAACTAAGGTGCCTGTTTCCTTTGTGATTGGCATGTCTCTTTTCAAAATTTGTGTCACCTTCCTCTCTTATAGCCCCTAGTCTTCTCTTATATATGCTACTGACCGTTTGTAGACCCCCCCTGTCTATAGACTCCACCTCACAGTCTATAGACCCCCCCTGTAGTCTATAGACTCCATGAAATTTGGTGAAAAACCGTTTGTAGACCCCCCCTGTCTATAGACTGTGAGGGGGGGTCTATAGACTATCACATGATAGTCTATAGACCCCCCATGACAGTCTATAGCCTCATCGAAAAAGGTGGTGTGAGTCTATAGACTGTAACAACTAGTCTATAGACCCCCACCCCCCTTTTCGATGAGTCTATAGACTGTTTGTGACTGGCACTTGTGAACAGAGGAAGGGTCTATAGACCCCTGTATGTAAAATTGCTCACTAGTCTATAGACTATCTTCGCGAGGATCTTTATTGTGGGGTTGTTGCCAGCTGATCATTGTTTTGCCTGCTCATGTTTGAATGGTGTCTTGACAATGTATTACATAATGTTCCATGCTGTTATGTCATGAAAATTATTTTTGTCGTAGAAAAAAATTGTCTCTAGTATATCATTTTTTACGTATGACTCATTAACATTTATGGGAAATTTGTTTCTTCGCTTTTGACACATAGAAGGTATTGCCTTGTGTGAACAGTGTTGCACGATGCATGCAGTTGCCGCATCCATTATTTTTGTGGCACATATAAATTGACTTCACTACAGCAACATGGGATTTCCGATCGTCCCCACAATCTCCCCCTCATATCTCAGCATTTTGGTGGACTTTTGAGCTGCAAGTTGTCGCGTCTTCTCAAACCAGCTCTTGGCAACAAGGCGCCCTGCAATGTGGCAAAAAGGTAGGTTGGTTGTTGCCTTTCGCAATGTTTTTTTCTGCCAAACTGTTTTATTGGAAATTCACGCCCTGTTCTGCCATCTTCTGCCACCTCCCCTCCATGACTTTCAAAACCCCACGCCCCACGCCCCACACCGCGCTCTTCCTACGGATTCAATCCAACAACGCGAAAAAGAAGCAGGGCAATTGACCATGTGAGTGGTGAGAATCGCTATTTTTTAATTTGGTCAATTATTTAATTGAAAATCGCCATGCTGTCCTGCCATCTTCTGCACGGCCCTCCTCTATGAAGAACAACCCCCCTGCCCCATGCCGCGCCTCCCGTGGCTTCAACCGAGACCCCCCAAAAAGAAGCAGGACAATTCGCTGTGCAAGTGGTGAGTTTTGCGATTTTTTCATCTGGTCAATTATTTAATTTGAATTGTGGCGCTGATCTGCCTACGTCTGCAACGACCCTCCTCTTTGAATTACATACACTACGCCCCACGCCGCGCCCTCCCACGGCTTCAATCCAGAACCCCCATAAAGAAGCAGGACAATTGACCGTGCAAGCGGTGGTGAGTTGAGCGAATTTTTATTTTTCTTCAATTATTTTATGGAATATGTCCGAGCTGACCTGCCCTCTTCTGTCACCCCTCTTATATGAATCACAAACACCACGCCTCGCCCTCCGTGGCTTGAATTGAAAGCCTATAAAAAGAAGCCGGGTAATTGACAATGCCAATTGTGAGTTTTTGTTTATTATTTTATTTTGTCAACTATTGAATTGGGAACGACCGTCGCTGACCTGCCATCTTCTGCCATTGCCCCCCTCCATGAGTTAAACACCCACACCGCCCTCCCATGGCCCAAATCTAAAGCCTGAAAAAGAGGGAGGATAATTGACTACACCCATGGTGAGTTTTACAATGCTTTTATTTGCGAAATAATTTAATTTGAAATTATTATTTGCCCTCATCATGTCATCTTCCCACTACCCCCACCCACCACAACCATGAAATACAACCCCCACTCCCACAGAACTTCCCTCCCATTGCATCAATCTAATCAAATGATGTTGTTGTGTAGTGATAGTAGTTGTTTTCGTCCCCATTGTAAACCTAAATTTCAAAAATATTGTTCGGAAATATTATTTCATTTCAAAAATGGTTTTTGTAGGGACAGAGTTAACAACATGTCATTTTTTATTTTCCGGGTGTACTCCTACTACCCGGAGGGGGGCTACTTGTTAGTAATAATGTTAGTAAGGAAACTGGAGTCAATCGGACTCCGTCTTCATCAATGTTGTTAGTTAAAATGTTAGCGAAAACGGATGTTGTTAGTAAGACTGTAAGCAAAGCCAAAAAATGATCGAGGGCGATACTAACTTCCAATTTAACTAACAGTTTTTATTTTTCAACTAACAGTTTTTATTTTTCACGATCTCGTGAGAAAAAAGCCTCAGTACTACTCCTACATACGATTTGTTAGCAAGCCCTTTCCTTTTTACTAACAGCTTACTAACAATTTGTTTCATGTTGACGTACGCAACTATTTTTTGCGCGAGCTTAAGGACCAAGGACTCTTGGTAATAGAGTGTCCACGTTTTGTAAATTTGCAAGCGACCAACTTTAAATTTGTGAGTCCTTTTATCTCTCCCTAGAGGATATCACCGGTCCGGCGAAGTGAACTAACAAATATATAAAAAATGTTTGACTAACAAATTTGATCAAATTTGTTAGTAGACCCTCAAATTTGTCAGTTGCTCGCAAGTTGTAGAGAGTACTGAATTCCTCCCGTGGACTAAATTTGCATAAAATTGTGTTGATGTCCACAATTTATTCCCTAGAAGATAATCATCGGCCCCTACCCATTTTCGCGCCCATCTATCTCACAGTTCTATGAGGTTGTAGGTGCCTGCAATGTTGCTACTGTAACAACATTACGTGCGATGGTGAAATATCTTATGGTGGACAGCTGTCAGGGTCACAGTCAGACGAATTTAAAAACGGTCACTTGCAAATTTGAGGTGTCAATGTGGACACCCAAGACGTATGACTTTGACACCCACAAATTTGTTAGAAATCTCTACTCCGACAACTAACAAATTTGCCGTCTGTCGCAGTCAGTCACTCACAAATTTGAAAAACGTAGACACTCTAATAAGGCACATCTCAGGGGAGTCGAATGACGATGACATATTCACCAAGAACGCGACATCAGCTATATTTGATAGGCATGTGCCTCTGTATGTATGACCTAAGCCGTTGGAGGTAAAAAATATGAAATACTGTTTTTGTAGGTAAACGTGATACAACTTTGTTGGTGTTGGTAATTTGTGAGCTTATTGTTTATTGATTACAATGAACAAATGAGAATGGAAGGGCAATGCAATCCCTTTCATCCTAAAACGAAACAATTGGATTTTGTGTAGGTTTCTACACCATCCTGGTATGTTTATACCCTTCTCTCAAGGGGTGTTCTCCTGTCGCTTAGATCCAAAGATATGGATCTTTGCCCTTGTCAGGATCCTTCCTCACTTGGGAGGTTAAGATGACTCCTTACTTGGGAGTTTTATATTTGGTACTTGAGGGTACTAAATAAGGTGGGTACTTGGCCTATGTCAATGTAGGAGGGACGAGTACGTAGGTCACTGAGGTTCAAGCGGGGAGGCTGTCAGCGAGTGAAAACACCCGAACTCAGAGAGGAGGAAGTGCACAATGTTTTATGTCTCACAAGACTCAACCAAGACTGGGTATCCAAGACAGTCCGAGCGACGTAACACTAGAATCTAAATCATAAAATCCAAGAACTAAACTCAGACAACTAGACTCAATTAGTTGTTACACTACGACAGTACGAAGATTGGGCAAAGAAGACTCCCAACATTCATATTGATCCTTTTGCACTTGGTGCACACAGTTTCATTTTCATATGATGAAATCATTTCTACTGGTATAATGCATTTGTTCTTTCTCTGTCTAAGAATTTGACCTCCATTTTCTATTTTGAAATCACATAACCATTTGTCTCATCCGACGAAACCACTTTTTGTTTTGAAATGTTATGGATATCTTTTCTCCAAAATGATGTCAGTTTAGACAATAAACTGGCGCCTAACTGACAAAATTGCTTCATCTGACAAAACAAGATGGTTTTGTCACACTAAGTCCCCGGGTTCCATGGGTTTCATATAACTGCCCCCAATTCAATTTTTATGATGATATTGGGGTTCCAATGTTTATTTTTGATGGCTGTATCCTTCATGTGTATTGGCTACTTTGCCAATTTTTGCCCACATATGGCAGTATATAAATTGTCTGCCTTGTCCTTTCTCCTTCTACGTGCTGTCTCTGTTCCTCAAATGGCTCCTGTCGTGTTTACAAATTTTTGCGTCTCAGAGCTCCCTCCCTCCTGCTTAAAATCTTTTTTGGTTGAATGTTGTGTATGTTTGCAATGGTGTGTGTAACCACGTTCTCGCAGTGACAAATGAAGACAGTTGCTGCTAATGCAGAGACGATTCAAACAAATGTAAGCCAGAGTTGTTTGGCATCACAGGTGGGTTGACAAGTTCTAAAGATTTATGTTCATTCAGGGAAATGATTCAGACAGAAGAAGATCTTTTTGTAGACATATGAAAATTCAATGCGCTTGTGACAGTTAAGAGAGAGGGGAGGAATGTGCATGATGTAGACAAGACATTGAAATCCTGGGCAGTCTTATTTTGGGAGGCCATTCTGGATGAGAGTGAATAGTAGAGTACAATACAATACCCATGCAACTGGAAGTTTTTCACATGATGTATGGTATAGGTTTGAGTGTTTGAGTTGTCACGTGTTATATCTGACATGTATGGTACCAGTTACAATACGTACAAATGGAGAGTGGCTCAACATTTTTTTTTTGTATGTCATGCTCCATTGTGCCTTGTATGATTGCGGATGTCCCTCCAGAAATGACGGTTTTGGGCCTGTGTAGGCCCAACCTGCATTCCTGTACATCCTTTCGCATCCCGAAAGTACTTCAATGACTTTGATAGTACACCACGTCAATGCTCGGGGTCAAAATTAGTCGATTTATTGTCAGTCACGACGAAGTAGACACATGTGGACGAGAACGGATCATAATGTTATGACACTCCTTACAAACGCCACCACCCTTATCTAGAATACCATATCATTTGCCTCTCCTACTGCATAGTAGGAGCATAGTAGGTCCGGTCTGTCCCTGGTGGTTTTTTTCCTTGACAGATGACATCGCAAATCTCACATCTCCCATACAAAGCTAAACATGTTGACATCACGAGAATCATATTTCTCCGATTTAGAGAGAAGAAAAATAATCAAGGCACAGAAAACCTCTACAGACCTAAAATTTGCACCAAACGGGTTTGATTTCTACTTAAGATATCACACACGTAGACACGAATTTTTGCCGAGAAAACTTGGAAAAAAATGATGTTTAATCGTATTCCGCTCAAATGAGCAGGTGGTACGGAAATGCTGAGAACTGTTTTATATTTTATCGCCGGGTTCGTGTGACTGATGTCATCGCGCTCTCTCTCTACAGGAGGGGTTCTTTGTATTGTACATACCTACAACATCTTTCACATCTGTCGTTTCCACGTTTTGCTCGTGATTTAATGTTCCATTCAATACGTGAACAAATGTTACAGGAAATCTTGATCTCGGCTGGGCATAACACCCACTCAGCACACTCGTCACACCAACTTTTGTCATGAGCAATGCTATACAATATTGAAGGTCATCGTCCCCGATCATCTTTTTCGAGTGCTCTCAAGGGTAAAGGTACGACACACAAATCACTCCAGCAATCGTAATTTCACATCATAACTGTACATGACCATCCAAATCAGAAAATCATCATCCTCGTGAATTAATGAAGGCAAGTGCAACATGATGTGATGGACTGCGATAACGTGATTGCATGCATTGTGCTCCTCTCTTGTCCGACTATATATTGATTTTCCACTGTCAAGGCCGATTTCGATCGAAGGGAGATGCTCATGATGCATATGGCGTGGCCTCAATGACACACATGGCGTTCTGTTGCGCAAACAACACCTTGGTTTTATTGAGACCTAATTAGAGACAATTCTTACCTCTGACGTGCTCCTCGCTCCTCCTCCTCCATCGCAGACACAATTGAATCATGTCGTCCGGAACAGATCCGAACGAATTCCTAATGCTCTTGCTTGCTCAGCAGCAGCAGCAGCAGCAGCAGCAGCAGCAGCAGCAGCAGCAAAGACAACAACAAGTCGCTGCTCCCTTTAGTGCTCCTGCGCCTTCTTACCAGCAGCAATCCATGGGAATCTCTCGTCCAGCTCCGGCCGCGCAGCCTTATGGAACTACAGTGCCGTCATTGAGCGAATTGCTGGAATGTCTTCAAGCTGTTGGCAGTACCAAGGCCACAAACACGCCGGCGCCAGCAGCTTCAAAGTCTCAGGAGAACTACGAACAATTGCAGCGTTACCTCCAAGCCAGTGGCGTCATGTATGCAAGCAATTCATCTGCTGCACCTGCCACGACTCACCAGTCTCCTTCGATACCTTCGGACTGTGGAACTATGCGTGCCACTCCACAGAACCACTTTGCTCCTTATCCAAACCAACTCAAGCAGGACCTACAGCAACCGACAAATCAGTCAGGTCAGCAGAATCAACAATCCCAACACAATCAAGTTCAACAACAACATCAGCAATCTCACCAACATCGAGCACAACAACTCATCAACCAGCAGAACCTAACGTTGCAACAAAAGCAAGATAGCATTATCGCTTCCCTGAAATTGCTTGCAGAAATTAATCCCGATATAGCGGCAGTGGCTGTCATGCAGGCATTGAACATGTCTAGCACTTCTTCGCAACGTCAACAGCAATGCTACCAAGTGTCTCATTTGCAAACACAGCCGCAGAAGCAGCCACAGCCACAACAAGGATTTGATCAAAATCAACACCAGCAAGTATCAAAACCACCCACATCCTCGTTCAGCCAGCAGCAGCAATCGTTACCAGCCTGGCCAGGATTTGGCACAACAGCCACAGGACGTCCGAGATCCTCAGCCACAACTCCAGCACCTTCCCCCATTCATAATGATGGCAATCTCTTTATCCCAAACACCAAGATCGACACAATCAAACCCAACAAATGGAACGGTACGGCCGTTGCTGCCACAGGAGAACTCATGCCGCCTCCTATGGCGCCACAAGGGACGACGGCCCACTCGACTAGTGTTATTTCTAGCGGATGGCCTGCCCCAGATGCTACAAGCAAAAGCTTGGACAATGGAATGTATCTCATTGAAGAAAAGGGTGCGGCCAATGAAAACCAGGGAAAAGCGAAGTCGGAAAAGACGAAGTCTTCAAGAGCATCGAAGCAGCATAACAAGAAACGTTCGCTGCCACTGAACCGTTCCTCGAAGGAGTCCCAACGTAAAAAGAAATCACATCATGTAGCAGCTGCATCAGGGATTGAACAAGAGCCATCGGCGGTCACTGCTGCGACTTCTTCTTTGCCCATATCGATTCCTACTCCAGATAGGACAACTTTGCAGAGTTGGTCTTTAGAACTGCTCGGTGAGTTTCAGTTTCGCTGTGGCATTAAAGGTATTCTATCACATCTAATGATAACACTCTTTACTGGTCAACTAACTGCAATATATGCATTCATAGAAATGCACGTACAACAACTCAAACACGCTAGCCAACCGATTCCCCAACACCTCGCTGTCCTCCTCTTCAACAGTCGTCGCAAGGAGGAGAAACGTAAAGCGAAGCGACTGGGGAATCGAAAGTCAGCAACGATATCTCGTGCAAGGAAGAAAGCGTTTATTGAGGATATGACAAAAGACAATGCAAGGTTGAGGAAGAGAGCAACGCTTTTAAAGTTTTTGCCCGATCCGGTGAGCAGAGAGGAAGTGCTTTTACTATTTTGTGGCCTCAACATTGTTAAGTGTGCCTGACGCTATCTTGCCACATCAGGTTATTGCAGTCAATATGGAAGGAGAAATTACTTTCTGTGGCAGTCAAGTGGAGAAAGTTTTGAAGCACAATGCGTCTGAATTGATCGGAGTAAACATCAGAAGTATTGCTGCTCCCAACTCCAGGAGAACACTGAACAGATTAATCCATGATCTAGACTGTACGACGCAACAGAAGGATAATCGCACAGTTGGTGATGATATTGGAAATGGTCACGGCACAGACGAGAGCGAGGGCAATAATTCCAATGGTTCGAGTCATGCTCATCTGATGTCTAGACAGTCTCCGGGGAAAGCCTTTCCCGTGTTGGAGATTAATGCCAGTGTCATGCAGACTTCTAACGGGGAGGACATGTCCAATTTGTCCACCTATCGTCGTAGCAAGGAGGAAAAAGACAGGGACAGGAAGTACAGGAACAAGGAGAAGATCCCCCTTCCCCTTCAAAAATCATCAATTGGAAACGAAGTCAAGTCGCAGTTCGTCACAACCAGCACTTGTCATGAGAATGGCAATCTGAAAGCAAAGAAGGGCAAGATCTCTTCTAGAGAGAGATCTGAATCTGCATCATCCCGCAAGGCAATTGATCGCATCATTAATAATGTGAATGATGCCAAGGGTTCCTCAGTCTCCGCCAAAAATGAGGACGCCAAGCTTTCCAGTTTCATGCCGCTTCCCAATGTTCAAACGAGTGGAAGCAGGGATAATTCGGATGAATCACAGGGGCCACTTCTCTGTCGACACAAAAAGCATGCAATGAAACAATCGTGTCCTTGGCACAAAGCATCTGAGGATCGATCTTTGTCCAGTATTGTCGAGTCATATCAAAGTCGAAACAAGATCACAGACATTAAAGCTGAACATGGAGATTGTCATAGTAGAGAGTCAAAGGAGAGTTCAGAAGAATTCTATGACAGCCCAGAGGGGAGTTCTACCTCATGTGAAGGCTTGGAAGCAAATAAGGGTGAGTCTAATTAGCAAGCAACTTTTGCGCAGATAGTATTTCAATCAAATGACTGAAACTATGCAATATGGAAAATCACAGGAAAGCGCAGCCGATTAGCTCAAGCCTACAAAGTACGTTTCATTCGAGGTGACCTCACAACAGTTTGGTGTGAACTGACATCTTCAATGTTTTGCACGGGGTCATTCTTCGACGATGAAAGTTCGTTCGACCCCAAAGCAGCACTGGAAGCCATCAACAACCCCAGAGGACTAAAATCTTCTGACAGCTCTGGGGATAACAACGTGAGAGAAGATGAAGACGAGGATGAAGTACTTATCTGCATCCGGCCGAAATACGAAGGGAAGAAGATGGAGGAGGAATTTCGACTCACCCCTACTGCTAGCACTATGAATGAAAGTGAAGCTACCTCGCTCTCTGATGACACCACTAATGCTGTGCCGAAAAGTGAGAAGCGGCATCATTTGTCATATGAGTCATCTTCAGAGATAATGGAGTCTCAAAGTGACCATCGATTGAACGAGCAACCATTTGTTGGTAAGCAGGAATCAGAAGATGAAAAGCAGTGTTCTCTGTCCAAGAAAGAAAAGGTCGGTCTTCGTCAGAGTAGCACGACAGGACATGATGTTCACAGTGTCGCGGAGTCCCTCGTGTTTATGTCAAATAATACCTTATAACTGTGAAATCTGGAAGCCGGAATGGAAAAGATTTAGCTATACACCGTCGTGTCGATTAGAAAACTAAGACTGGTTGCAGCCACGGCTGCTATATTCTGGATTGCTAATTCTTTTTGGTTGCCGTTGGAGTATAGTATACGTTTTCCATTATTATTCTAGGGACAGTTCCCCATGACGCAGACACGATCATCATTTTTGAATGTCCACATGTGCTAAAAGTCCAATATTGATTCCACGTGGATGTATTTCCACAACAATGTCATCAATTCAGACCAAACTGCCATGTCTTCTCATGCAAACTCCTCCGTATAACTCTGGTTAATTGTTGAGTTTATCAATTCGCAAACTTCCTCAATTCCACAACGATAACCAACAATACGCCCTAACCTTCTTCTTTGCAGGAGTGGTAGAAGACTACGTAGCTCAGGGAGGGGGAAGGGCAGAGCAATCTGTGGCGGAAAGGAACACAGGCAGTTATGTTCTTTCTTCGACTTTGATATCCATGGGGAGTTGCACCAGGAGTACGCCGTCGATGGCGTCAATGTCATCATGGAAGTCGGCCCAGTTGAAAATGGTATCAACGAAGGCGCTCATCTTGGGAGATACACGATCACAAATAACTAAGCAAACTACCTCCTCTATCTCGTTAAAACCGTGTCTATTATCGATTAATATGAATCCATTATTGATCTACTATTCTATAAAACTAGTAGTGTCCATTTTAATCACGTATAGCAACGTCCACACCTTTTGGTACCTGTAGTCATCTGGATTATTGTTGTGTTCAATTGAGACATGGCCATCGACAAATGCCCGGACAATCACACAAACAGTCCATCCAAACAGCAAAGCTCATTGCCCAAAAACAATTCATTGACAAGAGCAAACATTTACACAATGAAAACAGTTAGCTCAAAATAACAGCAGATTGGTGACATTGTTTTGTGTCAACGATGCAGTGCTATTTGGAAATTCAACGGTTGGAAGTTCGACCTCCACAAGGGCAACATGGTTTATTGTTAAATCAAAATTGTTCCTTGTCAAAAGTCCCCCCGGAACTTCCAGAGGCGCGACACAACGTTTTGATTGCATGTGGTCGTCGAAGGCGGGGAATGATTGGTTCACGACGACGACTTCATTTTGTTCAATGGAAGCTGCCATTGAGCAGAATTCAACATGCCCCAGGGTACGCAGTTGAAGAGTTCGATTGGCAACACCATGGATGCATCGACGAGGGCATGGAGACATGCCTCAGCAACAACCTGACTCTTGTCTTCACCATTGACGTCAACAACGTCAATGTGGAAGGCATCCTCATCAACGCTGGACTTGTTGACAATGTTGATGGGGTGTTTCCCTAGGAATACGCCATGGGCGGCGTCAACATTGCCGTCCCGTTGAGTAGTTGGCGGTGTCGATGATGGAGGAGCTTCGACAACAGCGCCTTCCAAGCCTACGTCGTCGTTTCCCCGCTCGTCTAACTTGTTGACTTGACGTAGCCTCCCATTTGCCACAATCATCGCGGTGTTCCTTATAATGCCCATGGTTTAGAAGTTGGTTGATGGTTACTTGCTATTCAAACGGCCCGATCCCATTACTCCCTTCGCCAAGAAGCACCAGGAACACCATAAAGTTGTAACTTTATTTGCCCAGGATACTAACGCCCTGGAAGGAGAGAATACTCTCGAGCGGTTGAGACCGCAACGCTTAGAATCTCAGATTTTAGGCGTCTAAAGACTCCGGCACGGTTTAATATGTCTAGGTAGTGATAACAAAGTACCTAATTTCCTAAGTTGTTGTTGTTGTTGAGGAATTGCCCGAGAAGGCTGGTCGGGAGGAGGTCGGGAGAGAAAATGTGGCAGTCACACAGGAATTCATATTTGAATCAGTGTAGACACCAGTTATCTGAGTTTGCATTTTTTTAGTGCCTGAAATATTGAAATGACCACGTTCACTCTAGATACAGTCCAAAAAGGAAGCCATTGCGAAAAAAATTTCGTTGGCCATTTTTTTGGCAACTGTGACGAATTCTTAGGACTTAAGGGAAAAGTTATACCTTTATACTAATGCAACAAATCATACCAAAAAATGCATTATTCTATTTATAGCATTTTTACATTCTAAGACAAATAGTAATAAGGAACAATTCTAAAACAAAATATTTACATTCCCATGTTCCCTTCATTTTCATCCTCCTCCTCAGAATCACCATCACTGTCTCCATAGCCAAAGACAACCCTTTTAGCCCTCCCAACCTTCCTGAGTTTCCTCTTAACTGCTTCAATGGCGAAGGTCCATCCTCGAAGGAACTACCTCTGACCATCGACACTAGGAGTCCTCCTGACTCGCCAGTCCCCATTGAGGAGTTGAGCATTTCCCTCAACACACTGCTCATCCAAGTCAATGAGCATTGGATTGCCTTCGACAGAGTCAGAATTGCCAGGAAACATCTGGCGAACAGGCTGGACAACTTGGGAATTGAAGGCAACAGCGATGGCGCTGTTTGGATTCCATTCAGCACCCATGCATGCCCTCATGAAGCCTTCCTCAAAGATCATACGAGGGGCACCGATGAGGACAGAAAACTTCCTCCCGCCAGGCAAGACCTTCGCGTGCTTGAGATAGTCATCAGGGAGCTGGCACCCCACCAACTCCACGTAGATCTTGATGGATGTTTCATCCATGACGGTGTACTTGGAAGTGGGAAAGCGGAAGTCAAAACAGACAGATGGTGGGGTTTTGACGAGACTGAAAGGCGAAGCAACTGACAGCTTTGTCATGGTGTCAGTGACTTCTTCAATGGGCTTCTTTTGGCAGAGCGGGATGGTTTTGGGGAGACGGACTTCTTCTTTGGTGGCATGTTGGTGGCAGCGTCACGCTCTAAGTCATCCACTTCGTCGTCTTCGATGTCAGTGTCTTCTCTTTCAGACTCTTCCTCCTCGTCCTCTTCAGGCTCGAATTCTTCTTCCTCTTCGTCGTCGTCGTCGTCGTCGTCTGCCAAAAGAAGAACGTAAGTCATTTGTGAATTTTACATGAGAATCACAAACTATCACAAAGCACACAAGACTCACATCTTGCTCCAGACAAAACAGCGTCCGTCTCGATGTCACCGAGTTTTTTACGGACAAGTTGTGCGAAGGTGGTCAAGTTCTTGTGGGGCCAATGTCTCTTGTGTAGGTTCTCAATTGCGGGTTTGCTGCGGTCGCGATAGTTGCACTGACCTGCAGCAACAAGTTCTCGGAGTTTGGAGTCGTCTGGTTTACCCCACTTTGCTGATTTTGGCGGCGATGCCGTGATCATTGTGAATTATGAGCATGAGCAGCCGTGCGACCGCACTCTCTCAAGCTAGAGAGAAGTATGGATCAATGTATTGTACTGTACAATACAGAGATGTCAAAGAAGTGGGCATGCACCCACAACGGTGAAACATGGCATGATTGAATAATCATTTACGCCATTTCTCGATTGGTACCAAAATGTACCGATCTTTCAAAATGTACTGTTGCTATGCATTAGTACATTTTCAAAGATCGGTACATTTTGAGAAAGATCGGTACATTTTGGTACGGATCTTTCAAAATGTACTGATTCTAGAATTCCTGTAGAAATTGTATTAGATCCTATCGTATAATGTACCGATCTTTCAAAATGTACTGTTGCTATGCATTAGTACTTTTTTCGAAATCGGTACATTTTCAAAGATCGGTACCAAAATGTACCGAACTTTAAAAAAATACCTTTGGTTACAGTTGGTACATCTTGTGACATCATTGTTCTGATTTGTACAATATGGTACAGTATCGTACTGTATCGTAGCTACCACTTTGCCTCCATGCTTGCCCACCGAAGCCTCCACACACAATCCACGCACTACTAACAAACATGAGAACGTGACCATCAATATTATTTTTCCACTTTTAATCCGCATCGTTGTCATCGTCGTCATCATCGTCATCGTCGTCATCGTCGTCTTCGATCTTACAAACCACAAACCAACTGTTGGCACCACAAAATGAACCATGCTCCTCCTCCTCCTCCTTCTTCCCCCCTCCTCCTCCTTGCTCCCCCCTCGGCAATAATGATGGCAATCACCCTGCCGTTGAAGCATCATCAAAGAGGAAGAAGGGTGCCACCCTCAACACTGCGTATGTTTACGGCATCGCCAGGCCGATTCAGAACCGTACGGGCATGGCCGTTCGCTCCGATGAGGCCGAAAATCGTCTTTTTCGAGATTTTTTTGGCTGCGGTGCTCATCTTGTCGTCATCCTTTGGAAGATGATGGATGCTCTCGACTTGCTCCCGGCTGAAGTAGAGGTAGTCCACTTGTTGTGGACCCTCTACTGGCTGAAGTGCTATCCTACGGAATCACCAGCCACTGCAGCTGTTGGAAGACCTGGGCATAAAGTGGACCCGAAAACTTTTCGTAAGTACGTCCAACCAATTGTTTTTGCCATGTCTGATCTTGAGCCGCATGTGGTAAGTAAAAAGTGTACAATATGTTAAACATTACTTTTTCATGGTATCTGATGCTTATTTATCTTTTAGATTATGCTTGAGAACAGGTTTATCGGAGATACCTTCAACGATTGTATGCTGAGCGTTGACGGCACGGATTTTGAGGTGTACTTTCATGGGCGTCGTTTCTATACCAAGAAAACAAACTCGTCGGGTTTAAGGTATGAAGTAGCAATCAGCATTAAGACTGGAGACATTTGTTGGATCAACGGGCCTTTTTTGCCGGGTGAGTGGAATGATCTTGAGATCTTCCGCTCTGGTTTGATGACTTGGCTAGAGGTTTTTGAACGGGTTGAGGCGGACGATGGTTATGAGGGAGAGGCGCCATTGAAGGTGAAGTTCCCTTCATCAATTGCTGTTCCAGATGAGAGGCAAAGGTTGATGGGCATTGTGAGGAGGAGGCATGAGACCGTCAACAGACGGTTTAAGCAATGGAAAATTTTGAGTGACGTGTTCCGCCATGACCTTGGCATGCATGGCAGAGTTTTCTCCGCCATTGCCACCATTTCCCAGCTTGCCATTCAACATGGGGAGCCTCTATTTCAGGTGGAATATGAAGACTAAACAACTAAATCTAATTATGTTTAGCATATTAGTTCTTTGAATTCTTTTGCTTTGACAGTATTTTATTTGTATGATTTCTATTTTTTGACAAATTTCCCTCAAGTCCTTAGACTGGTTTTAGCCACGGCTACTATTTTCTTGATTGCTAATTTTTTTGGTGACCGTCATTTATGACGGTTGCTATTGTTTTAGTATCTGACATCAGATGAGCAGTCACGATTGCCATTTTATAATATTTTTGGTTACTAAAACACAATTTAGCTTACACGTGGAATGTTACAATAGTATGTTTGCATCTTAATCAATGTCTTCCTGGATTAAGAGTGGATATGACTCCTTGCTGTATTTGCCATCAAGAGATGTTCTGAGGAAATAATGGATGAGTTTATTGACCAATAAGACATTGGTTACATTCGTCAGCATTGAATTGCTACAGAGTCTCCATCAACCAGGAAGAGGAACATGGTCGATTACGACTGATTTGGCTATGGTATCTCATAGGTTCTGTTCACAATTGTTGTCTAAGATTAAGTCTGTTAGTGAAACTGCATAAAACACGGTGTACAGAATAATGATGCAGACAAAATGAGACTTGTTTCATGATACCATCAATTGACATTCAGTGAACCTACCCAAATTGCATATTTCAATTGGAACATTTGCTAGATTGTTGAACGACAAGTCTAGCTTCTCAAGCAGCCTTCAATGGAGAGAACATCAAACGATGGTAATGCCTCTAATCTTTAACACTAGAGTTTGCTAACATTGAAAAGAGACTCACCTCATACTCGGATCAAAAAAATTATCGTTAGATGCTCCCATGACCGCCGTTCCATCCGTGAGCCGTGGCGCCAACTGTAGCGGGGACAATATGGAAAACACATGTAAATGTGTAAACACATCTTCCATGGACCAAACTGCATGCTAATTGTTACTGCAAACACAGAAGGCAGCAACCATACCTGTGCCATTGTTGAGTACCTCCTGCTAGTTTTGCATCTGATATATGACAAACAGTCTGCCAAGAAGCGTATTGTTGACCTGATTCGGGTCTTATAATAGTTGACTTGATTTTGTCAGTGACGCATCTATTCTAATTGGCACCGTGTGTATAGAATAAAACTAACTTGGTAATTTGGATGGCAATATTATCAAGTTACTGAAGGAGCTACTGCACGAACTTCCAATTCCTCACCTGACATTTACAAGCTTAGTTTCACATGTCCTGGACATGTCCTGGATGTGTCCTTGGACGTGTTCTATGTCCTGAATTTCTCCAGGACGCGGGTTTTTTGTGGACACGAGGGCATATGTCAGTGTTGAGTCCCATGTCCGCCCCGTGTCCTCAGAAGTTTTGACTCACATACATTACATAACAGCATCAAGGCACATGTCAACGTATCTTAAGTATTTTTGTACTGCAATCCTTATGGATTGCACTTAAATGAATGTAATGTACATGCAACAACCACCACTCTTGATATATTCACCTGAAAGTATCAAAAAGGACCCTATAAATGAAGTTAACACTCCATGTCCTGTCACGTCCTGTCATGTCCTCTGTGTCTAATATTGAATGTCCTGTGTCCTCGTTTGAACACACTAAAAACACGAGATGTCCAGGACATGTCCTGCATGGTGTCTTTTTCAAAAAAAAAATGGACGCGGACGCAGCAGACATGTGAAACTAAGTTTACAAGTATTGAAGTGATAGACTATTAATACGAATCCATAGACTCAGGCCTAGCCACTGTGTGCTCTTGATGTGAAAACAAAATTTCTTTCACAATTTTATATTCAATTGACAAACTAAGATTGCAATTTGAAATGGCCACTCTCAGAATTGATCATTGCACATGAATAGTCACTAACAAACTCGACAACAATCGGCAGCTAATCACCATCCAAACCATGACGACATCCTCACTGCCCTTCCTCCTCTAACTCCTCCAAATTCTGTTGAAGTCGCCTTCCATCTCCTTGGCGGAGACTAAGACAACGCACAAAGACACCAAAACTTCCTCCACCAAAGGCATCACCAAAGCCCAAGGCCCTCCCCCATTCTTCATCCAAGACTCCACTGACTCGCTCTGCCTTCACAGCGAGGACTTCCGACATTGCTCCATCGACAGAGTCTTCTTCGTCGTGGGATCCCCAGGATCCTATCAGATACACAAATGTCCCGTCGATTAAGCCGAGTCTGATCCCGATGCCACCTGTCTCAACAAGCCCGTCACCCAAGACGTCAAAATGGCCAAATGAACTCACTGCAGAGCCAAATCCTGGAACATCCATGGAGATTTGTCCAAGGGGTATGTCCTCACTGAAAGTTCGTTGGGGATACAACGATGTCTCGTGAGGCCCAAGGGATCCACCACCGCTTGCGTTGTGCCCAAGTGTGACCGTCATGACAAGCAATGGAACAAAAGTGTGATCGATGGGAGTGACAGGGCGATGCAATTGTTTCTCGTAGGAATCAATACTAGAATCTCGGTAGGCCCATTAAACTGAGTTGGCAAATTTTTGGTGACCAAAAAACAGAAATAGAACCGTTTACCAAAACGACCTCGAAAAGGAACCGGTGAGAAAAAAATTACATTATTTTTTTGGCAACTTAGCAGAATTCTTAGCATGACTGCGTGGGCGAAGTTGAGGGTATAGTTGCTATTTCGGCAAAGTCTGGTCGAAAATAGTCACTCGACCCAAAAATAGTACCCATGGCTGCAACTGGTCTTACGGTGGCTGCACCGACAAAGTTGGGGGTCTAGTTTTCATTTCGGCAAAGTAGGTGACAAAATAGTGACTAGAGGATAAATTAGCAACCGTGGCTACAACCAGTCTAACATTATGCTTCTGAGCCTCTTTTTTGAGAAAAATAACTTCTTCTCCTTTGTGCAAGATGTAATGATAAAATCTACGGCCAAAATTCTATGAACACCTGGATAAAATGGTGGCTGCACAACTTTGTCAGTTAGCAGTTCGAACTTCCTTCAGTCTGGAGCCCTGCTAGTATTCCTATCTAAGAAAATTTTATGTCTATAAAATAGGGTAGGACTCACACAATTCCTAATATTCCTAAATATTGGAGTGTCCATTTTTACAAATCTCTTTTGCAAGTATTCCTATGTGGCCCCAGTTATTTTTCATATTAAAGAATTGTGTAGAGTGGGTATGTGGCCATTTATTATTTGATTGATCCCACAAGTGAGAGGAAACAAACAATAAAAAATATTCCTTGTCCCCCCATTCTAATTGTAAACCAATTTATCCTTCAATTAGGGGAATGAGGATTGAACAGCTCTCATACCCCACTCATCGGATTGTCTCATGCTAGTTGCTGCTCTCTTGACTGCAATGTTTGTGATTTGATCCTAAGCATCAAAGAGTGAATCATCAGCATTTAAATTGTTTTGTGATGGCTTGATAAGAAACTTGTATGTACCACTTGAAAAGGCAGAATTCAATGCCAAATTTAAAGCCTGTCTCATTGTAAACTCTCTCAAGTTTGTCATAAATATCCCACCAGTCTTCTATTGAATTGTTCTGGCAACAACCGGGGACATTGTAGAATCTGGTACAAATTCTACTGTCATGAACAAAACATAGCACAGCAGACACAAAATGCAGATTTCCATCCATTATAGAAACTGGATTGCACAATTTCATCAGGAGCTTTCTTGATACGGCATTTCTAATCATCTATGGTACCCCAAAACATGTCAAGGGAAGGAAGGCGAGCTGCAATGATCAATCTATACTTTCAAATTTGTCTGTGGATGGTAAATTGATCATGGCTAGATTATTGCTCTTCAGAATTTTAACCAGTATCCTGCAAGCAAACTGATGATATTCTATAAAAAGACATCACCATCCCAAAAATCAGCTGAAGCGCCATCAAACAACCCCTGGTCCTACTCCATGCCAACACAAGCCCAAGACAATCAGCTAGATTGATCAACCTCTTTCACCATCTGGTTAGACTAACTTTGTCAACAATAAATCCATCTTCATCCTTGTGAGGTGGGTATTGCTCATACACAGGAGCAAACAGATTCACAAGATAATGGAACAAGTTTATGTCAAAACCAGTTGGAGTTATCATGGCCTGATCATCATCTCTACACAAAAATACGCATTGCCATTCCTGCCAACACTCAACAACACGCATTGTGCAATGTAATGTGATGAATATACCCTATCATTTGCACCTAGTATGATACAAAAAATCTAACAATTTGGGGAGTAAACAAAGGGCCTATTCTTCTTTGTACTTGCATGTTTCAACAGGATGACACAAACATACAAGAGATTCATGACACGATTGCAATTGTGACTTGTAGAGGAGGTGCTGCTTGTGCCTTGTGTGAATTTGACTGCGGAGAACTCTTGCATATGAAAACAGGGGAATAGCAATAGCAGACCGAGAGGTCTTTTGATCTTGGCAGATCAGGGACAAAATAAGATAGGATTTAGGTTTGGGACTGTTCAGACCTATGGGAGGGGGTATGGACCCCCTCTCAAGGAAATGGACTTAGGACAGCATTTAGGCAGTTCTCTATGGAGTTTAGGTTGTTGCTAGAGGTAGGAAAACAAAAAATACCAAAATAGAAAATAGGTATTAAGGTTTTATGAATATTAAGAGGGATCTACTAACAGTCTACACGCCATACCAGAAAGTGAGTGTGGTAGTGTAAATTACACATGAATTCAACAACAGTCATCAGGGAAAAGACCCAAAGCACTGTAGCATTATTTCTTTATTTATGCTATAAGATGTTCATACTAATGATGGCTACATATAGACAATACTATCTTTCTGTTCATCATTCCAACAATATGGGGTCCCTTTGCATCAAGCACCAAAAATGAGGTCATTTGTACATACCATTTTTTGTATGTTAATTCTGCAACAATGACAAAATTTTATTTGAATTGTTTAGTCATTATAGATGGATTGGATCTCTTATACCAGATTTTGAGATGTTGGAAATCAACTTCTAAGCAATTGAAACATGTTCTATGAGAGACCAGCAGAGTATTTGTATAGTTTTTGGTTCTTAAACTGCAGAACTCAGGCGAACTTGGGCAAGTCATCAATTCACTGGAAGATACATGATTGTGTATCAAATTATTATGATACATACTTCCACAATAATTGGATGCTCTTGTATGCCAACACACATGAATTTCACATGAATGGATGAAGGACCATCTACTTTTTACTTTTCACCCATTTAGCTTGCTTGTTCTTTATGACATCTAGACCCAGGCACTGGTTTTTCACGAGATGATTTTTGAATGTCACACAATTCCAAGCATAAACAGCACAAAACCCCTCTCATCTTTCCTGCCCCTACATGTCCTGCAATCATCAATATCAATATGATGGTCACACCAATATATTGCAACAATTGTTGCTCCACCTTGATGTCTGTTGATGTATTGCCCAATCGCAAACTGCCTACAAATCCAAATATACTTAATCGGCCCCTCCATGGCATCAACATGCCCCCGCCTCCTTTGTGTCACCAGTGCTTTAACCTGATAGTCCAATGGTGACTTCAGCTTCAGCGTTCTTGGACTACTTCAACTCAAGCTTGACAACAATGCATGTGATGGCAGGGTTCTTCTTATTAACCAGACAGGTGGTGGCAAGTCCCAAACCATCCAATGTGCTGGATATATTCCATCATTGCATAACTCTTGTTTACATCCTAAGCTAGCCCTTGTTGTTACAGCTGAGTATATGCAAAGTTCAAGATGGACATTGATTTCTTTTTGTCTATCCATACATATCACTTCTATGACACAATCGATGTTTGAAGAAGCTTTATCCCCCAACTGAAATTCATAAAGAAAACAACAAATTACAGAATGCTTGCTTTTTTGTATCTACATAGTGTCTCTTGAAACATCAAGATCTTTCAAATGCATTTCTCTATTGCCACTTGTGAAATACCTCATGTTGCTTGCTGACCAATGAGTTCCATCTAGTCTGTATCAAGGCAGCACCGTCAATCACAAAGTATACATCATCCTCAAGAGCTTTAATTTTTTATGTCACAACCACCACCACCACCTACATGCTGTTGACTACTACCTCTTGTTCACTGTTTCATGTAAAGTCTATTTCAACTGAACAGATATTGATCTTTGCACCAAACCATCATGTAGGGGCTGGTCCAACAAAGCTCCACCAATACTACACCAAAATGATTGAAAACAAAATATGCTATCACTGTTGCTAGAAATGTTACTGAATTCTGGACAAAATAATTTGCCTGGTTCTTTTGTTGTTTTTATAACATGTTTTGTTTCTTTTTATAACATGACAACACTTTCTGATAAGGTTCAAAGCATGATTGAAACAAAAATCCATGATTTTCTCCTTGATACAGACATTCTTCATGCTCATAGTATATCCCTTCATGCACCTGGTGGAGTCGATTTGAAGTCTACATTAAAGCATACATGTTCTGCAGTAAGGAAAGCCTCCATTGACACTAGAATGGATCAACACTTGACCTACCGGGTACTTTGTAAGACAGCTTGGGAAATGATGTTATTGGTCTAACACTATAGTAGGCTTTCCTGGAAAGGTCAGTCATTGATGTTGCTTATGGTAATTAGTATCCTTGACTACCTTTTCAATGTCATAATTGCAATAGCAACCAATTCTTGATCAAAAGACAATAAATATCTAAAGGTTGATGAATTTAGTGCCATTGTTACACTAAGGCAGCAGAAGTTTGACCTGTGGGGGGGCTATTCCTCAAAACGTTGGTGTAGGCATTCGAATATTGATGCATTTTGTGCTTTTGGTTTCATATCCATGTATTCATTGGCTTGTGATTCGATGCTTAAAAGTATGTTAATTCATGTTTCCTTTACTTGGGTACTTAGGTTGAGACTTTCACTCCCAACAACATTGCCAGCATTAGTGCTTTTTTATTCAAATCATGCACAGTAATTTTTTCCTGCTTCCTGTTGAGAAATAGGACTATAAAAAGGTGATTGACATCTTATGGAAGAAATCTGAGGCACTCAGGGGTCAAAGCTTTCATTTAATATATTGTGACAGTCATCATTGAAATTGTAGAGGGCATGCAGACTAGAGATGACACAACTACTCTAGTATGTGATAGGTTGCCATATGAAACAAGTTTCAACAAAAGGTTTCAACGCATTCCACTTTTTACAATCAAGATAATTCATTAGACACTCATCTCCACATTGCTCCCTCAATACCATTTCTATTTGTATATATTACATTGAACGTCTCTTAAAATCAATCAATTTACCAACTACACTCATCCATTCAATTCTATGTGTGTATGTTGTCTTTTTCCAGAATGTGCAACAATCCAATGACATTTGACCAAATGTTGTGAATGCAATTATAAGGTTCAATCCTATTGTTGTTGGTTGCTCTGCCTGATCTAGATGGTGAATCATCTAATACAAGTCTTCCTTGGATTCAATTGCATAACTCTTCCTGTTGTCTTCGTCTCAATTTCTCCACACTTCATATTCTCAATTTGTGTCTCATTATGAATGACATTAGATTCTCTTGTGACATGTCATGTTGGTAATTGATGTACGCTTCTGAAGACATTATCCAAGAGTGATCAAAAGCTGAGTCGAATTTTCTTCCATCTTGATTGGTTTCATATGATCTTCTACGTAGTTCTTTCCAACTTTTCTTGGTCAATTTTAATCCATTGCAATCACAGTTGCATGCATACTTACATTGTGTAATATACGTGTTGGTCTGGCTGAGTACATTTGCAAGCAGCTTGATTTCTTCAGTAATTTTTGTGGCCATCATTCTTTCTTTGCTTTGAACACTGGAAAGGTCAAGATGCATCCTTCCTTGTTAAGCATTATCCATCTCTTGGTCATTATGTTCATTGGGGTCTTCTTTGAATCTTCTCCCGCCATTGCTAATCTGTGGTTGTTATGGTTTTTGGATTCATTGGTGTGATTGGTAGACTTTTTATTCATACTTTCTTCTCACTTGAATGCGAACATCTGGTTTGCTTTCTTCTACATATCCCTCCATGTGTTAGGCCAAAATCCAGGGAAAGTGCGATTCCCAGGGAATTGCAAAAACGTCAGTTCAACGGACTGCAATATCCAGGGAATTGTTTTTTCACTGGATCTTGCATTCTGGAGCCATCTGGTGCCATTGCAATTCCTAAGGAATAGCCAAATTTTTGGGGGTTCTGTAGAAATTGGATGTATGACTTCATTTTCTTCAGTTAGAGAAAGGATACCGGCACATTTAGGTCCAGATTGGAATAAATTCCAATCTGCCTCAATGTGCCAACTGGATCGCACCCATTAACTCCTATTCCCAGGGAATTGTAATCGAACACATTCCCTGAACAGCATACCAATTCCCTAGGAATTGCGAATACTGTCTGCCGAGCGTTGCAATTCTTTGAGAATTGATATCGATCCGATTCTTTAGACAAAGCGCAAATCTCAGGGAATTGTAATCGTATTTTAATTATATTATTTCCTACTTGGTTTGCGAATCCATGGAAATTGAGACTATTTCTAGTGAAGGTACGTATTTCAAGTCCTAGATGGAATTGTAATTTGAGCAGCCCCTTTGGTCTAAAATTTAAGAACTTTGAATCCAAAATTTACCTACGGTTAGGAATAGGTACTATAATTATTAACGGATGAATCTACTGAAATTGCAACCAATCTAGGGCTGTTCACACAATTTTAAAACAATAACAAGTGTTCCCCAAGAATTGATTCTCACCTTTTTTGGCCAGAATGCAAGATCCAGTGAAAAAACGATTCCCTGGATATTACAGTCCGTTGAACTGATGTTTTTGCGATTCCCTGGGAATCACACTTTCCCTGGATTTTGGCCTAACACATGGGGAATGCATTTTTGTTGGTGTTGCTTTGGCCTTACATTGTCTGAAAATAAGGTTCTGATAAGGTAGGCAATCCCATGATACGTAAGTATCCTCTACATACCTTAGCACATGTTCCACGTGGAACCAACCACATACCAGCAGCACCAGCCTAAGTGGGGATGACATCAATCCCATGTCACTCACTATCCCATGTCCAGCTGTGACATAAGACACACACATGAGCCTAACCTCTCTCATCACTAATACAAAACTTAGTACTCATAAATTTACTAAGTTTGTCTTTAACATCCAAAACTCTAGTAAATATTACTCGCTTATGCACAGCATTACTGACAGAACTTAGTAAAACCAAACCAAACAGTAACCCACCCATCGTTACCCCTGTGCATCTCACGTTCGCTACCAGTATCCCCGTCACCATTGCACTGACACCCTACAAACCATGGCCTCCTCGCCCTGTACGCATCTCTCACTGGCGAGAACATTGTCGCCCCTATCCAACCACCACTTGTTCCGCCATACAACCCTAATGGAACACAATAAGAGAATACAGTAATTTCCATTCAATGGCAGAAAATAAAGAACTATATGACCAAATGGTCAACACGGATAAGGCACTCATCACTCTCACCAAGTCCAAGCTCAATCCCAAATTTTGTGCCCAACTCTCCAACATGTTCGTTGGTACACCCCACCGTACTTTCAAAGCATTCTACCAACGCCTCAACACAAAATTTGGTTGGCCGTCTCCCCATGACATCACCAAAAATGATGAACAAATGCGCGAACCATGGGATGCAACCAACGGCGTCTCATTCCTTATCAAACAAATCCGAGATGGTATGGTGTTCGCCTACTTTGTCGGCCAACAGAAGACTGACAAAGAACTCGTAACACTAGGTGAAAAGGCGATCTTGGATATGGGGCTCTTCGCCATGCAGTACCAAGGCGAACACACCTGCACCAACTTCAAAGAATATTGGCAAGCCAAATACGACCTGTGGCATGAAACAAGTAACACGGCTGCACAAGTTGGGTATGGAGGCAACATCGATAGAAACGCGGACAATCAAGACGCCAAGCAGGCATACTTCAACAGTCTGCCACACTTCGGCGAGATGGACAGCCACAATGCTGCCACATTCAGTACACTCTCGGCCACAAACACACAAATGGCAAACAGCATACAAGCAAAATTACCAAGTTGACACGCAAAATGGAAGGCCTGGCAAATACCATCCAAGCGCCACCACCATGTTCAACCAACCACATGTACCAACCCCTTCCCCTTCCAACAACCATCCACGTTCTACCAACCCCCCCAACAGCACATGCCAGGCCAGCCATACCAGCCCATGCCACCTCCCAACAGAGCTTTTGGATGTCATGGATACGGTCGCACTGGAAGTGGGCGAGGACGCGGAAACGGTGGACAAAACCATGGCACCAACCAGTACCGCAACAACATCCCTCAACAACAACAGTGGACAGGACCAATGATTGAACAGAATCACACTTACCAACACCCACAACCACAGGGATTCTATAGCAGACCAACCCACACGAACCCTGTCAAGTACCACAAGAACTGGAATTATTGTTGGAGCTGCGGCTATGACGTCGCCGACAACCACACCAGTGCAATCTGCCCTTATCCCAAACCTGGCCATGTCTATCATGCCACCCAAGCAAACCCCTGCAACGGCTGCCAGAAGAACAAGCATTAATCCCAAATGTGATGGGGAGGGGCGGAAGTTTGTGCAATAGTGAATAAACTAAACTATGCAAGGTCCCCAGCACGTACCTCACTTCCGATCCCCACCCACACCCTTAGTCACACCATCTCCGTGCCATTCATGGCATCGATAAATCCGTCAGCACCCACCAATGATGACACTAACAGAGACAACTACACCATTGTCGACTCTTGCGCCTCCGACAACTATCTCACCCCAACAGCAAACATCAAATCCAAGGCAAGCCTACACCAACCAATTCAAGTCACCTTGCCTGACAAATCAACCTTACGATCATCTCATACATGCCAACTTGACCTACCCCTCCCACAGCCCACAAAACAAGGATACATCCTCCCTGGCATGAAAAACCACTCTCTAATATCAGCCACCAAAATATGCGACGCCGGCTGCAAAGTAGTATTCTCATGAGACGAGTGCAGCATCATCAACAACGGAACCACCATCATGAAAGGATATAAAAACAAACAAAACGGTTTGTAGTACATACCCATTCGACAAAAAGTACACGAGACACCTTTCATCACGTATGATGACACTGCCGCACATGGCACGCATGCAAGCAACAGTGTGTATCATACGACAAAATTGTTGAAACCATCCAATACATCCACCAATGCCAAAGCACCGGACAACAACCAACTCATTGGTTTCCCACCCATAACATCTGCACAAGTACGCAAGTACTTACCTGAATCAACCACAATGGCTAAAGGCCTCCTCAGAAGGGTACAAAAACACACAAGATCCACTACAAAAATGCGACAAAAAGAAGCACAAGTGATTGAGCATGACTTCCGCCCGGCCATTGATGCAAACATTGATTTTGAATTATTCATTGGTGCAACGATAGCTGAACACAATGACGGGACAATCTATACAGACCAAACAGGAAACGTCACTGTAACCTCATACCATGGCAACAGATGTCAATTCGTCGCATACGAGTACAGGCGCAACACCATTTTGGTATAAGCCCTAAAAGATCAATCAGACAAATTGCTAATAGCAGCATTCCGCAATGTCTACAAATATCTCACCGAACGCGGCTTCCAACAAATACATTCGATCAACAAAAGCAACAATAGAACTAGTCAACCCAGACAATCACAGGGTCAATGCAGCAGAACGAGCAATACAAACATGGAAGGAGCATTGGCTGTCCGGAATGGGCACCCTAGACCCCACTTGCCCAATCCAACTCTGATGCCAATTTATTGAACAAGGACAGGACACCTTTAACTTACTCCGAGTCTCCCGCGTCAACCCCAAACTTTCAGCGTATGCAATTTTAGAATGTCAATTTAATTTTGACAAGACCCCGTTAGCCCCAGTTGGCACTTGGGCGCTCGTCCTGTTAGACCCAAACACACGCAAAACATGGCAGAACCATGCACTCAACGCCTGGTAGGTGGGACCAGCAAAAAACCACTATCGCAACTATCGCTTCTGCATTCCTTCAACAAAAGGGTATCGCACATCAGGATCAGCAAAATTCTTTCCAAAACACACAAAAATGCCAGCCATTGAACCAGGAGACATGATACGCCTTGCAGCACAAGACCTCATCAAAGCGATACACAGCTATCGAAAGCACCTCTCGACCTCAATCCTCGACACACAACAGCACTTTGCCAACTCGCTGACATTTTTGCTTCGTCCACACAAGTCGAACCTCCTTCACAAATACAAACTCGATCATCCACTGCAAGGGTTCACAATCCTACGCCAGCTCGGAGGGTGAACACACCGTCCACGTCGACCCCACCGAACTCAACAAGTTACTCACACAGCAACATGTGCATCAACAATACACAAGAAATAACACACCCATGCCCAACATGCTGCACGAATCCGAACCAAGCCTCCAACATTGCGGTGCCCCAGAAAACCTGCCCCCACCTGACAACTACATCACACAAGATGACGACAACAGCACCACACAGTGCAACATCAAACACCATGCCCTGTACCATGTTGTGGGCACACATCTACATAATACATGCCTCCACACGTTCACACAAATAAAATCCACCACACATCAACCAGTGTTGGCCTTAGATGCACAACTGGAACATATATGCAATGGAGTTGTGCATCCCGTCACAAAAGAGACAATCACAAAATACGAAAAGCTCACAAATGACCCCATCCTCCAGACAGTTCGGACAAAGGCCATGTATAAGGAACTTGGCCGTCTCGCCCAAGGATGGGACGGCAGCAACGGTACAGACACAATTTTCTTCATGACACACGACGAAACCAGACAAACCCCCGTGACAGAACAGTCACTTACGCACGCATTGTTGTTGATTACCGTCCCCAGAAGGATGACCCCAACCGAGTCCGCATCACTGTTGGCGGCAATCTAATCAACTATCCTGCGGAACTAATGACACGTACCGCTGACCTTAGCACTGCCAAAATCCTGTGGAACTCAACAATCAGTACTCCCGGAGCCCGATATGCATGTGCAGACATAGAAAACATGTACCTGCAAACACCCATGGACAGGTATGAATACATGCAAATTTGCGTGGACCTCATCCTGGATGCCTTCAAGGACGCGTACAACCTCTGGGACAAAATTTACAACGGCCACAGATACATGGAAATCAGAAGCGGATGCTATGGACTTCCACAAGCCAGCATTTTAGCAAACAAGATACTCAAAAAAACACTTGCTGGTGACGGGTACTTTGAACTCCCACACACACCAGAACTATTCAAACATGTCAGTCGACCAATTCAATTTTCTCTTGTCGTGGACGACTTTGGGATCAAATACAAAGGACGACAGCACACAGCACCTTGATCATCTCATCGCATCCATCAAATGCAATTATGAGGTCACAGTTGACTACACAGGCAGTCTGCACTGTGGCATAACACTCGACTGGAACTACGACAATGGATATCTTGACATCTCCATGCCCGGATATGTCAACAAACAATGCATCAAATACAACCATCCACCTCCCAAAAAACCAGTCAACACACCATGGGAACCCTATCCAATCAAATTTAGCAACCCAATACAACTAACACTCCCACACGACGATTCCCCCCCCTTGAACAAACAACAAGTCAAACGCATCCAACAGATCGTTGGCTCGTTCTTATATTATTCCCGCGCCACTGACCTCACCATAACCCACCAATGCAACCGAAAACACACTCAAACAATGCCGACACTTCCTTGATTACATGGCAACACACCTGAATGCGCGCATTTGATATTACACCTCAGACATGGTCCTCAACATGCACTCCGACGCAAGCTACTTATTGGTATGGGAGGCAAAGAGCAGAGCTGCTGGAATCTTCTTCCTCGGTTCCCTCCCCAAAAACAATCAGTCGATAAAACTCAATGGCACCATTGCCGTCCTCTGCACCATCTTAAAATTCGTTGCCGCCTCCGCTGCCAAAGCCAAGCTCGGGGCCCTCTTTCTCAATGCAAAGGAAGCGAAATTCACGAGACTTAAGTTAGAGGAGCTGGGACATCCCCAACCCCCCACACCCATTCACTATGACAACTCTACCACCATTGGTATCATCAACAATGCCGTCAAACATCAGAAATCCCATAGCATGGAAATGAGGTATTTCTGGCTACTGAACGGTCACATAAATAAACTTTTTAATTTTCAATACCATCCGGGTTTAGAAAATCTTGCTGATTACCCCAGCAAGGCCCATCCGGGGGGTCACCACTTGACAGTACTTCCTCTCTATGTCAACATGCACAATTTCCCCCCCGATTTTTACCACACTCTGCCAAGCCAAGTGTCCGGCGAGGGTGTGCTGATAAGGTAAGCAATCACAGGATACGTAAGTATCCTCTACATACCTTTGCACATGTTCCATGTGGAACCAACCACATGCCAGCAGCAGCAGCCTAAGTGGGGATGGCATCAATCCCATGTCACTCACTATCCCATGTCCAGCTGTGACATAAGACACACACATGAGCCTAACGTCTCTCATCACTAATACAAAACTTAGTACTCATAAATTTACTAAGTTCGTCTGTAACATCCAAAACTCTAGTAAATATTACTCGCTTATGCACAGCATTACTGACATAAGGGGATCAGATATGGAAGCTACCACACCGTCATAGCAGTCAAGCAAGCATGCATATTTATAATAAAAAAGATCATTTGCGAGTTGATAACCAAATCAAAATGATTAGGCATGTGATGACAACACCAAGTAAAGTCATACAAAGCAGAGGGGGAGGCATCAATTGGACTAGCTGGGAATATGTTGCTGTAGTTCAGATAATAAAAAAGCTGCAAATTTGACTTCCAAGGGGGGAAGGAGGATGGCTCAAAGATAGCTTCTAGAGAGGGAAGCAAGAGGCAAAAAGAGAAGAACAAGGCACTGAAATAGCTGCCAGAAAGAAGGAAGTTGCCAAGAAAAGGGAGGCACAAATGCTGTTAACCAAATTGTGAACATAGAACAAAGCAAGGTTAAAGACCACTAACAGTAACAGTACATAGGAGCTGGAACACATAACCAACTACAACAAAACTACATATCGATGGAGAGATAACAGGTAACAGGAAGAGAGGAAACAAGCTGTGCACATTCAAGTTAGAAGAAAGTGTGTCCGAAAAGACTACCAACCACACCAATGAATTCACAAACCAGAACAACCAAAGTTTCAGCAATGACAGAAGAAGAGGCAAAGAATAACCCAGTACAAATAAGGACTAAGAGGTGGCTAATACTTAACAAGGAAGGATACATGTCCACAATGATAAATTCACAGAAAGTACGTGTGGTGGCAACCACAACGTTTACTGAAGACATTAACATGGCTGCCAATCCACTCAGCCAGATTTGTCACACTTAGCCATGAGATAAGGCACATCACTGACTGCAAACTGGGGTTGCAAGGTGAAGTCAAGAGAGCACCAGACAAAGGGGAGCCAAAGGGCAGGAAGCTCAATCAAGCATACAACAGCAAGAAGCTCTGTGAAGACATGAGTCTAACAAAGCCCATGGAGTTGAGAGTCAAGATATGGAGAAGGCAACACATAAGGAAGGTGCCAAATACAGTTTTAAATAGAAGGTTGATACCAAAATACAAAATTTAAAAAATGTAGGGCAACTGAAGCAGAATCAAAGCTACACAAGTGTCCACCACACAGAGATGAGTGGTAATGAACAGTAGCAGCCAGTCAATCAAGATAAGAAGGCATTGGTCAGGGTTGGGAGGAGGTTAAGGCAAGGAGATAGGAGACTTGATAAAGTTTGAGGCCTACCAAAGGAGTTCTAACCACAATTGATCTAGATAGATGACAAGTCCATGGAAGTTCCTGCCAAACACTACCAAGGCATTGATGACAGAGTTAACATCATCAGGGTGGCCAGAATGAGATGGATCATTGGAAAAAGAGATGCCATTGCAGGAGAGCAGAGAATCATCAACACCTGCAAAATAGCAAAAGTGTCATCAACAAGCTTCTCGCCACAGCACTCAAACATGGCTTGATCAAGGCAGTCACAATCAGATGTCTTCTACAGAAGACTTGAACTTCAACTGTATGCCTGAAGAACAAGGAGTAGAATTGAGTTTTTCACAACACACAGCAGGATCTTTGTGAGCCCACATAGGATGAGAACCAACATGTTGGAAACTTAATGGTCAAATCAATCTTAAGGGTAGGAGTACTGATGCTGGGTACAGCAAGCAACAGGCTTTTGACAAAACATACTAGCCTCCTTGTGAGCTCCAGACCATAGCCCAAAGGTGGCTTGTGCTGCAACCGCAGAACAAATGTAGTTGAGGCGAGCAAGGACATCAGGACTTGATGTTGCCTACTCCTTTGACGTGGAAGAATAATGCTGTACATATAGACCACTTTCTCCATCCTTGAAGTTATCACTACTACAGCGAGATGTGCCAACCAAAAGAAAATGCACTATATTATGAGGGATGAGGGCATTAGGAGTCCTTTGACAATGACATTGAAGCAAACACTCATAGTAGGACAATGTTCACCGGGAGGGGGATAAACATGACTGAGGTGACGTAGTTGAAAGCAACCTGGATGAACTCAGAGAATCCTTGGTCAATCTTGTTTACAATCAACTTCAACACCAAAATTCCTCCACACTGACATGGCTCCAATACTTCAGTGGACTTCACCACAACTTTGAAGGCTGGGACTTTGTAGGCCCTATGGACCGATCAGATCGGATTGGAGTGAGTCCCATGAGCCCGATTGGCTTATCGATACTGCAAATCGGTGACTTTTTAGGCCCCAATGAATGCCACCAATTTGATTAAGCCCCCTTTTTGGATTGGTCGATCCGTTCTGTCACGAGTCCGATAGTCCAATACAAGGCCCTATTGGAACTCAAATTTCCAGGGGTGTTCAATCGACCAATCGGTTTTTCTATGGGCTTATTACGCAAAAGTATGTAGAATGATTGAAAGTGGCGGGAAATTCACTGATGTGGTGAAGAAAAAGTTGACGTGGCGAAGAAAAAGATGATGTGGCAAAGAAAAAGATGACGTGGCGAGAGAAAAAAATGACACGGCGGGAAAAAATTGATTGGACTATTGCCCTATCGGATGCGATTGGCTCGCGATTCCCAGCAATTGCTCCTACAAAGTCAAGTCCAATACAAAATGGTCCTTCACCAAAAATTCTGTCACGGATTCCGATCGGTCGATCGGGATCCAACCTTACAAAGTCCCAGCCTGACTACTCCTCATATCAACATCAGAACCAGTGGTTAGTCAGCTGCTGAAAGATAAGAACCTTGCCAAGACTCAGAATCTTGCAATCAATAAGGCCATTCTAAAGGGGGGAATATGCTTGACATTGAAGATGTCAGAGAGGTTTTCCACCACAGGCATGTTAAATAGGTAGGCAATGTACTACATGAGACAAAACTTGATGACTTCATCAATCTCACAGTCCCAACATAGCAGATCCCACAGCAAGATTGGATGTAAGATCTAAAATATTGTTGTAAAACATGGATGACTGATGTCATGGAGGTTATATGACTTGGTGTCCCCATTGACCTTGCTTGTGAGAGACATCCTGGATGCACAAGAAGGAAAATCGAAAATGAAGCTAGTAGCAAATGTCAGCACAGGAAAACCACATGACAAGCAACTGAGAGACTGAGACCACAACCACATGGCAGAGTGACTGAGAACCACAGACAAATCACAGCAGAGTGTCTTCAATGTTCTTTCTTATGAGGGACATCCGAGGTGCGCAAGCAGACAAACGGACAAAGGAGCGAAGGGCCAAAGTAGATGAACAATGCAATCAATAACCAAGGGCAGCGATTAAGTGACGGAGAGACTGAGACAAATAAAGTTGTTGAGCATTCGAGGACCACAGAGAAATCACAACTGCACATGCAGCTGTCTACTAGAAAAACCACAGAAGACTGACAAAGCAGTGCCATTAAGTGATGAAGCAGCTGGTAAATCACTCACCAATGGGGTAGAATAAAGAGGGGAAGAGAAGAGGGAGCCAAAAAGATAAAATCTTGCAGAATCAGGCACCAAAGAATGCAAAAACAACAAAAGATGGTGACTTATGAGAGTTCGTCACATCCTAAGACCAAGATCACAACAAGAAAGTAAGACCACTAGTGGAGATTATTTTTCCTTATATGGCAACTTGTAATAGACTTAGACTTTTGCAATATATTATTTGGACACATCACATCAGTGAGACATTTCACAGGAAACACAAACAAGTCCAGTTCCATTCCAGAGTTGAAATTTTTAGGGAACAAGTTGTAAAGACAGACACAAAGCAGCCAAGATCATCAGAGTTGAATAAAAAAAGCAAGATCAATTAACCAAGCAAGATAGAACAAAAACGACCAAATAAGATGAGTGAGATGTCATTGTGTTATGGTCAAGTAGAGTAAAAAGGTTTAGATGAAAGGTGAGTGCATGCATAGTTATTGGTGATATTGCCAGAATCATGAAAAATTCTTACATAACTGATTTCTCACATCGAATTTTTGTATAGTGGGCGGGTTCAACAAGGTTTTTGCATACAGGTGGAGCGAGAATTGGCAGGTCCAAAAAATTATGGCCCTTCTTTTGACCAAAAAATAAAGCAAGAGAAGACAGCGTTCGGAAATTCTTACATAACTGATTTCTCACATCGAACTCTTGTATAGTGGGTGGGTTCAACGAGGTTTTTGCATACAGGTGGAGCGAGAATTGGCAGGTCCAAAAATTACCGCCCTTCTTTTGACCAACAAATAAAGCAAGAGAAGACAGTGTTCGGCAAAGACAAGTTGCTCCATCACACACATCACATGCCCTTTGTGACTCTTCTGAGTGACTTGACCATTTTTATATTGAAGAATGATTAAAATGACAAGAATACTTCCTTTAAAATATCATTATTCAACTACCGACCTATCAACGAACTATTGTCCAATTGCCTAAAAATTGAGAAAGTTGTCTGTCTTGCTGATCGTACCACCATACAAAAAGAGGACAAAGCCATGAACTACTTCTCTACATCCCACCTACATCTCCTTTGCAGAACCAATACCAGTAGTAACAGTAAAGCAACCTCTCTCTCAATGCACCAGACCCCACCCACACTCAACAATTTGAGTGGCAATTACCTGTCAGATCAGACATTTCTAGACAGGACAAGTCTCAGAAGGCTGTACATTTGGAGAAACACATCCATTTGAAAGAAAATTGAGTGACAAATTGAGATGCTCATCTCCATTGAAGGCAAACAAGGTACACACCCAACCAAGAAGCACTGCAATATAGAATGTTCATAGTGTCTAGGAGGCCCTCATGTCTATGTCAAATCATACTTGATAACTAGGAAATTTATCGAGCCTGAATATAGTAGCCTTTGAGCTTCTTGTTTGTTGAATCACAATTACTTGACACTCGTTTTACATCATGTTGTATGGCTAAATCATACAAATGTTCTAGCCCGAAATCCATGCCTATAATATTCTGTAAACAGCATAGAACATACCTGACCTTCACGACACTTTCACAGAAAATGAACACGACCATCATACCACACCTACCACATTATTGCTACAAAAATTATTCAAACATATGCATCGTACGAAGCTGACAATGAGCATCATCATAAACCCCTTGATTAGCATCCCATTTCTAGCTGTCCATCCACCACATTTACAATTCCATTTGCAACATTGCCGAGAATCTTTTTCCATTCCCGACCAATGAAAGAATAGATAAAGCAAGATTATAAGCATTTGTACACTTGAATATGATACGCATTCCCAAAAATACACAAGCATTAGTTGGTCACGGGCTCACCTCTGCCTTCAAAACGACCAAAAGACCCACAACCTGCCCCCTGTCATCCACAACCCTCAAAGCTCCATCTCTGCTAGCATTTCCTCCCCTGGTCACGCTATCCATCAATTCTTCCACAGTCACCTCCACTTCTCCCAACCACCGATCCGAACTCTTCTTTTCATAATCATAGAGGGAGAATTTTAGTTCCCGTTTCAAATCACCGTGACACAGTCTTGATAGATCAACCTGAAACGGATCCCAATAGGGGTTGATAATGTTGTGAATGCCTTCAGAGCGATACACAAGATGCCATCGAGTAACCCCCGACTTTGGGTCATGATATCGTTTAGACAATTCAAAGTATGGATCAATGGCTCCTAGACCCAGCAGACCCGATTCAATATTTTTAAAGTCCAACCCACGTATTTGTGCCTGAAAAATACCGGATACCATGTGACCTCTAGATTGGGTAGGAATGGAGGGTGTAACATGTACATAGAGACATCCCCCCTCATTGAGGAGACATTTTCGTTCTTGACCATCCATATTCAAAATCTCTCCCACTTCAACATCGACCTCGCCCATTTTACCATCGTGCGACGACGAAACGGCAGAGTGCACGACACGGGCGACATCCGACGAGTCATTGTTCGTCCTCATTCTACGGAATCGGTGTTCTCGACTGTCGCGAATGGTAATTCTCAAGGGCGTCCACTGCTGAATCTCGTCGTACTCCACCGTGAAAATGGTGGCCCAGCGAGGGGACAGCGTGTTGTGACACACTTCGGTGCAGCCCACTACATTATTTTCGGGATTGTCATCGGACAGGACGACGTTGGTGCTGCCGTCGACACTGGTTATTGTTGCGTAGGGGTTGGACTTTTTGTTGCGCCATTTGGAACGGGAAATGTTGCCTAGTTTTTCGGCTCGGAGGTGGATTTGGACACGCATTCGTTCACGTAATTATGGTCGGTCCTTTTTCTTGTTCAATACCATCTAATGCCATGGTGTTCTCTCTTTCGCCTCTCCTATCGTACCATACTTGCGGCAGCTTGCGGCAATCTCGCATTCCACTGGCATTTCTAAACTGAATTTCATGACAGGTAAGTACGCACAGAATTTAATACATTACTAGGTATCATCTCTTTTTACCGTTTAGTCTTTCGAGAAATTTCTGAGTGCTTTCGCAGCTTCATAAGTCCTTTTTAAGAATAAATCGGAATGAAAGGTATGAGTATCTTGAATAAAAACTCATACCTATCGTTACAATATGTGAGTATTGTACACACCTCCAATGCCATCGCGCCATCGTAAAACGAGCACAGGCAAATGGCGAGATGCATGAGCTCCTGTAAGCGCTCCTAACATGCCAACGCAGGAGTGGACCATGAGATCCCCGTCGACCTCTCCCCTGCCAGCACGACCCGGCACATCACCGCTCCGCCGCAAGCTGCTTCTGCTGCTGGCATTGCTGGTCGCTGTTTCCCTCCTCTCGGATCGTCTCGACGCGGACGCGGACCAATCAGAAAGGGATCCCGATAATTCCGAGAGTGGCGGCGTGGACGACCGACATCTCGCCCTGCTCACGGCCCTCTCGCGACATCCGCCCTCGCTGCGAGTGTTCCGCCTGGTCTTTTCGGCGTGGTTTCTTCTGCTCATGTCGGCGTTGGCGCTGTGGATTTGGGAGGGGAACGATTCCATTCGCAAGGAGGACCTGGAGAGACTGCTGTTTGCTGCGGTTGGCAGCGATGACGATGATGACGACGACGACGCTGATGACGCCGATGAACCTGACGAGATGACTGGAAATGATTCGTATGGTCCCCAAGCCATTGAGGATTCAATCATGCAGTGAGTCGTTTGTCCTAGTGTGCCTTTACCAATGGGCCATAATACTGACACCATTGTCTGGTAGGGTCAACTGTATGTGTCATTGTGTGCTTGGGAACGCCAGCAACAGCAGTCCTTGATGATGCAAACTGTATTGAATGCTGTCACAGCTCAATTTTGTGCTATATGATATCCAACGACCTGATTTCAATGATACGCATGTCAAGATCGTATTCTTATTTGTGCTTCCTCGACATTGGTATTGTATTCATGCATTGTTGTGTTTATTGATTCGTTCATGATTATGCTGCTAAAAATTCATCTCTTACCCAACTGAAACCTTGACACTCCTCGCTATCATGCTAGCAACAACAACACCGGCAATCCCCGCAAGAACCACATTATCCTCGTCCCCACACTCTCCTCTCAATCCGTACTAGAAGCGGCACTCGACAGTGCCATCTTGACCTTTGCATGTCTCATCTGCTTCACTGTAGCCTCCGCCGAGGGAGGTCGATACATCAATCAATCCATCATCAGCAATCGACAAGATACTGCATCGATATATCTGAAATACTTTTGTGAAGCGACTGCTCCGCTTTTCCCATTGGGATTGTTTTGTATATCTATTTTTAAGACATTGTTTCCTTGGAAAAAGAAAGGCAAGGTTGGGATGACGTTGGTGATGATGACGGTCGGCGCTCCTTTTTATGAGGTAACTTTTCGGTAAGTTGTTTGTACAAAGTGTCCGTAGAAGCATTTCGTATTGAATAATGTGTCCACGGAATTCTATCACTCACTGTCAAAACTAACCTCTGCTGATCCAATGCATACCATATATATAATCTCTCCAAAAAACATAAAAGAGACGGATTCATTGGTGACATTATAACATCCGCAGTTCGTCCCCTCCAAGACCTTCTCTTTACCCTCTTCTTCCTACCACTGGGCCTGCATGCCTATTGGTCATCATACACCATCGATGCTGCTGCCATCCCCATTGAACGAAGTTGGATAGTCCACACTCTTTTACTACCAGCTTGCACACTGTCTCCACTCTGGTGGAGATTTTGTCAAAATTTGCGACAGTGCTATGACACTAAGCGACGATGGCCCTCATTGGGGAATGCATTAAAATATATGCTAGCAGCCGAGGTGGCAACATTTGGAATGTTTGATCCTTCTATTAAGAAGCATCCAGTCTGGATTTGCGCTTTCGCTGGAGCAACATTGTACCAGGTCTGGTGGGACGTATTCATGGATTGGGGGTTGCTAGAATGGGATTATGTTAAGGGATGGTTTACTTTGAGATCAACACGATTGTACAAAAGAAAATGGGTTTACTTTCTTATTTTTGGCATAAATTTTGCTCTTCGCTTCGTGGGAATGATCACTCTCATACCACCGGTGCATTTGTCTCGAACGACAGGGTTGATAGTGAATACCTTCACTGATTTTGATCTGTTTGTTGGATCACTTGCTGCATGTGCCGAGATCTTCCGGCGTACAGTTTGGGCTTTGTTACGACTGGAATGGGAAGTCATCAAAACACGAAAAGGGTTTGAGAGTCAAGAATCTCCTGGAACAAACACAATGGAGGCGTCTGCTGAGGTGGAAATGGCTGAACTAGATTATAGAAATGACATGAAGCCTATGCCAATACATTCAGCAACTGGAGGTCTGTGGAATAAATTTCCATTAAAACCGCTGAGATGGAATGATATGTCAGAGTTAAACGACATACAGGTCCTGAGTGAGTTGTGTGTATGGGCTACTGTGTTTTCTGGAATTACGATCATTGCTGCAGCACATCGTGAAGTTTTATAAGAGGACTTAAGGGAAATTTCGAAAATAAAAACAGACCAATTTGATACTTTGGATAAGATCTCTATGTACAATATTTTAACCCTCCAACGCCAACTTATGCAGAATCCTGCACCAGTTAATTAACTTATGCAGAATCCTGCATAAGTTAACAAACATGATGTCGTTTCATCATGTTTTCGTCACTTTCAGTTCAAACTGATGCGTCCAGCTGAATTCCTTGCAAAAAGTTGGCCCTAAAGACCATCATAACACCTACCATCGCTCCGATCATCAATCTAGCGAGCCATCTCGTCGTCTAGCACAGCCATATCGTCTTCGATCGAGAGAACATACACATATTGTACCATCGGACAGCCATCAGATGACGACCAATTATCTTTCTCAATTCCTTTGCAGATTGGGCCAAGGTACGTGTCAAGATAGCACGGTTTGATGCTTAAACGTCTTAACTTATGCAAGATTCTGCATATGTTGTAAAAAAACAGCTTGTGCAGAATCTTGCATAAGTGAAGACGATCCAAATTGGCATTGGAGGGTGAAACAGCTGTCGATGCATTGTGGGTGGGGTTGCCAAAAAGGTGACTTGTCTGCAGGAGAGAAAGCTATTCGCTGCCTAGTTACGTATTTTTGATTTTTTGAGAAGTTACATCATGTTTTCATACATTGTTTTAGCGTACATCTTCAACTCTTCAACGTACATTTGAAAGTACACAGTAAAATCGAAAGTACAGAGTGCATCCAAAAGTACATGAATGTACTTTCGGATGTAATTTGTACTCTTTTATGATTCCTTTATATATTGATTCCCACGTTCGAATGTACTTTCAGGTGTACTTTGTACTTTCAAAACTGAAAGTACAGAGTACATCAGAAAGTACAAAGTACATCAGTTTCAATTGAATTATGAGAAAAGGGCATAAACAAAACAGGAAAGTTCATCTAATCAAATGTGATGTGGCGTGAACCTTTTTGATTTCAGCCAAAATTTATGTATGATATTGGGGTCCTTCTCAAGGCCTTCAAAACCACTACGTGATGAAGATGCATCTTTTTGCATAGTACAATACATGTATGAGTACTTGCATACATACATTCATTAATGTCCAGACCCATTAACTTTAGAGGACATAAAAAAGTCTAACATCATGGCAGCTTTACTAGTTGTAAAATGGCAAATTTTGTGCTAACCCACTCTTTCTTTGTGGTGCAACTATTGCGCTACCTCGTTTTGTAATATTCCCATGTATGTAAACAGCAGAGTAACCCACAAATTTGTTAGAAACTTATTTCTGGATTATTCTGAACAGAAAATCTGTTGCTATACATTTGTAATGATAATCTTAAATTATTCTAACGTTCATTCTAATAAATTCATCACTTCACTTCCCAGCAGCATCTGAATTTTTTTATGTGCATATCAATGTTTGCATGGCACTAATAGGATGACATCATTTACCAACACAAGCTTTGCTATCTCCCTATTAAAAATATTTCTGGTACTCCTGAAACCACAAGTTATAATCATCCAGATGAGCAACATTCCTGGCACTAGTGAGACTGTACTGTCAATTAATATTGAAGATGGTGATCATGCCTACAGTGTTGTCTGATGTTGATACTCCTCAAGGCAGAGCTGACGGAGATAACATCAGAGGAGGGAGTGCAGTCCAGATGAGTAGACAAGGATCAAATGCTGGATGTGCAAGGGGACAAAGAGCGAGTGCTTCACATGGGAAAGGGAGAGGAAGGCCTACTGTACTTGCATGAGATATAGCTTTACAGAGGAATCAGAAGAAATCCAAGCTGCAATCCACAACAATTCACTGTCGCACCTGATAAATTTGGTAGCCTCAAAGCTTGCGGCACAGTTCAAAATATGATGAGTCCTTCTCTCTGACCTAAGCCGTTTTTATGTAATATTTTATTATGTAGTAAACGGTAGATATGTTGCGATGAAATAGTTTTTATGAGTTAAGTTGTCTGCTAGTAACAAGCAGCAATGAAGCAAATATGCTTCATTGCACAAAATGAAACTGTGTAGGATCCTACACAGATATGGTATGTCTTTATGTCATTAGTTGATGACATAAAGCATTATTCCCCAAATGGTATTTCTGGGTAGTGAACCTATTCTTGCTATTTGCTGGTTCTTGCCATTGTTGTGAGATATCCCTCATCTCCTGAGAAATTAAGGGTATCTTTCAGTTTACCCTAGAGTACTACTGTAGGGTAGATAATTGGCCTATGTCACTATGTGCATAATACCAAGAAGGGACATGGGTTAGCGTGACTGCAGGAGAAAAGCGTAAAGACCTCTGTGAGGAAAATGCACATAAGAATAACATTCAAGAACTAAACCTCCTGGTTGAGGTTAAAAATGTGCAAGCTGCCTGTGACTTTTGACATACATAGTATTGTATGTACTATATGAAGTGTAAGTTCTTGTGGAGAGGGAGATTTGGAATGGCTTGTGATAAAGCTGGTGTTTTTGTACTCTCCTAAGCCAAATGTACATGACTTACATCCGCGTGAAACCCTGATTGTCTTATCGTATAACTTTTGTGATAGTCCAATTATCACAGCTGTACAGACTGAATATTTGTGCGGGGTAAAATACCTTTGTATACTAAGCATTGCTTTCACTGACCATGTGACCTAACTTTGATGAGGATCAAGTTGGGTTGGTTTGGTGTTGCCTGGTGTCTCCTGTTGATTCTGTATGTGTGTGCAAAGGTGGATTGTCGAACAACAATTCCATCTTATGATTGCTACACTACATTGAGGCGATAGGCACTGCATAGTAGGTGTGAGTGAATGGCATTTGAGTGTTTGTTTAGGAAAACATTGTGCCACTAGAAGCTGCTGACAAGACCATGATTGGTACAGCAGGCCAAGCATCTGCTTGATCTCTAGTTAATTATTCACTTTTAGGGTTTTAATTATTGAAGACTCTGGTTGACTTACACTGGGAATCCAAATGAAATACATATGGTCCGAAAGTGTAGTGTAGAAACTACACCTTAATTGTTACAATTTGTGTACAATGTGGATATTGAACCAGGTCTAGGTACGAAGGTGCTGACAGTACAGATATTCTGTTACTTCCTTTAATGCATCCTTAGTATGAGAATTTGTCCTTCTATTTGCTGTATTACCCCTATGTATCCATGGGAATAGTTGCCCAAAGGGGTCAACTACTGGCAAGTGAACAATGTCAAGTCAATGTAATAGATTGACTAGAATCATTGGAAGGTCCAAACATCAACATATAAGTCTTTTTGTACCAGGAGAGCATGGATTCATTGTTATGACATCTTTTTGTACTTGGTAGCACGGATCCTCAATTGAGGTCTGTACATGTACAACTCATTTTGCTGGTGGTAATGACATTGCAACATAGTTAAATGTGCATGTGCGTACCTTTGATTGAAAGACATTGGTTGACTATCACGTTATGGTTTATGGAACCATATTGTGACTTCACAGCAAACATCATGGAGAAATGAATTTTCCTTGATGTTGACAACATGAGTGTTGTCTTTGATTTGGATTTGTCTAAGCTAATGAAGCAATACTACATTTCTGTGTATAGCTGCTTTTGGTTTGCACTTCATGCTAACATGGTGCTCCATGGCTCTTAGAGATGTTCATGGTTTGACTTATCTTTTGTGTGAGATTGTCTTAACTATCCACTAGGGATGTTCACAATGCTCTGTGCTGTGGTTTTACAAGAACAAAGGTCTTTGATCCTTTGTGTTGTTGTGCTCATATGATGATGAGGCTTGCTTTATGGTTTATTGTACAACATTTAGTTGCACTACCTATGGTAATCCCCTGGTCCTTAGTAGAAAGAACAAGTTGTTTTGGTGACCCTATGAGTCCCTAATTGTGGATACCATATTGTGTGCTCTCTGTGGATAGTTCTGAAGGTAAACCATCAGAAGTACTCACAAGAGAATCAAGAACTAGTTATTGAGCCTCAGTGAGACCATTATCTAGTAAGACACAGTTTGTTGGATTATCCAATAATGTTTAACATGGTCAAGGATTTTATTTTATTATATTCTGTGTTTATGCATCGTATGTTCAGCAAGCTGTACTAGGATGCAAGCAGCTCCAACCTGAGTTGGTGATGCTCTAGACTTGTTGCCGTAACAAATGTCTAACATATATGTGTCTCTCTTTTGTGTACCTTGTCTTGTAGGCCATTGTAGTGGCTTTTGTGACATCGTACCTCCCTCTCTACAATCCTAGTTGTGGATGAGGTGAGACAATCATATTGTCTTGCCTAAGGTTCTCCCTTGTCTGGACCACCCAGTGACATGTGAGTTCCTGTATAGGCGAATGTTTAGCGAGTTTAACTGCTTGTAAGCATGTTGCTTTTGCCATGATAAGACTTTGGGTCTGCTATTGAGGTGTTGAGGTTTGTTAGTCAAACCAGTACTCGCTGCTTGGTAAGTCCATCCTAACCTTGTTTAAGGTGGTCTTCCAGGCTAGCCTTTGGAGACTATCATATTCTCCAAGTGAATTCTATACCGAATCACGTGGCCATCATTGACTCCATTATATGTGCTTGTGAGGCACATGGAAAACCCATGATAAATGCTACTAGCGCTGAGTAGGTGAAACCTTTGTCAGTTTTACTAGGCATGAAACGGGTTCTGGATGCGTCAGTATCCAATCTAATGGTTTGTTGACTTGTCAATAAGTCTTAGTTAATGGCTGAGTTGATCTAGCAACTTCTACAATACTGTAAGGATTCTTTAAGCCTGGACAGTATTCCTAACTTTTTGTCCATTTCTTTTCTTATTTTAAGAATCACTTTTTGATTTACAGTAATTTAATTTTGTTTTGGGTGTTCTTTTTGTACAGTCAGTTCTGACGACGGCTGTCAATGAAACCCTCCAGTCACCAAGGTAAATTGTCCTCACTTTTTACATGGTTTTTTTGACTGGTTGTGCTCTGTTTTTATAGGGTAGAAACCCACATCTTCTGAAAAGTAGAGGTATACAGGCATCTTTTTCCAAGACACCAAAACTTTATCAAAAAGTTTCTCCTGTTGTGAGAAACTTCAGTAACATGTTTGAAATTAAGTTTTTAGTGTTCAAGTGTCGTTTTTTTTGACACAGCTTGGAAGGTCTGCTGTTTTACTCAACCCTCTAGGGAGTATTTCACCTGAGTGGTTAGCTCTGTGATCATGAGTATTTTTGCTCAAAAAGCAATGCACTCTAGTGGTTAGCTATGTGCTTGTTCTGTTCTGTCCAGGTGTTATTTCAACTTGGGTTCACAGATTTTGACAGACTTCTTGCATCAATTATCACTGGCAAGGTAAAATTGATCTTCACATAATATCTTATGTTGTTATTTGCTCGGAATTCTAGAACAATTCTAACTCAGTCCTTGCATTTGCCAAAGATTGAGGTCATATGCTGGCTTAGTCATTCTGGTACCATGTACTCAGAACATGTGACTTTACCCTTCCTTTTGAGTAGGAAGAACCCATCTGCGTGCGCCAAGAGTTTGACACCAGCCTAGCTGGGTAGGGAAAACATATGTATGTTCCTAATATTGGAACATGGGGGAAGCTTGCGACTATGTCCTTCTTGCTTTCATTGTTACTGTAGCAACACCATGTCAGGGGTTCGAAACCCAACATGGTTTGATTTCCAGTTGCTTTTTTTACCTTGTTTGTGAACAGTGCAGCATGGCACTTGTGTAGATTTTCTCTACTTGGGAGAAGAGTTCATCTTCTTGAGAAAATAATTCATGACACCAGAAAATTTCTTGGTATTTTTGTCTTATTGTTACATTTAACAAGGTAATTAAATGTCAGGTTATTTCAACTTGACTGTAGAATTCTAATTGAGATTTTCCTCTAACGAGCTCTTTAATTTAAAATTAAATAAACCCAAAGATTGTTTGGGGCTCTGAATTCTATTGTCCTCGGACCAGAGGATGTGCACCTTTTTTGTGCAACTAAGTTGCTTATATTGGTGAAAATGGAGGAAGTGGTCACACTTTGAGAAAGGCACCCAACAGTTTGGGGTCCGACAATTCGGCAAATATCTCACTTTAATCATTTTTGATTTGTGGACTTTTCTCTCCTTTTTGCTTGGATTTCAAAATGAAATCAACAAGTTGCGTGTTTTCCTGAGAAAACCACTAAAATAGGCATTGTTCTTTCGCAAATAAGAAATTCGCGAGAATTTTTGCCATGAGTATTTCTGGGGCACGACTAATAGTCGATTTATGGGTCCATCTTGCGCCCCCATGTGTACTGGGACTTGAAGATCGTACTCCGCGTCGCTCTGACGTATTGAACACTATAGGGCAATATAACATGCCCCTATGCCTTAGTGCGGAGTAGAACAATGTTCTCTCCTAGGCTGGTCCAGTGCGCTCATGGGCTAGGCCCTATGAGTATATCACACATAATGTGTGGTCGCTTTCTGCAGATCGTGATTGCAAAGGGCTGTATCACGAAGTGATTTGTTCATCGGGCTGTGCCGTGACGCGCTCCCATGTGAATGGGGCTCATCGGCAACCTTGAGTCCCGCTCCCAACCTGAGCCCGTCCAGTGTCAAAACGATACTCCCACCGCCACCATGCAAGCAAACAAGGGAACTTGATCCTTGGAGTAAACAACACTTCAGAGACGAGAACTTCTTGGGGGATCGCGAGTCATTTAAGAGACCGAAACCTCTTGAGGGTCACGAACAACCTTTTTAGGCCTTATAGGCTCTTTAAAACTTCGTAGGGTCAAGTTAGGCCCTAGAAGATTTATTTTTGTACTGGCTTATTCAGCCACAAGTACGTAGTACTCCGTGATGTCACGGCATCTGCTGTGACCACGGGTACGGACTAATACTTACTCTTATCGTGGTTTTATTTCTAAAACTTGATTATATACATATTGCCTTTTCGGATAAAAAAATAAACCGAGGCGTTTACGTTTATTGCCTCCTTTTCAACTGAGGGGTTGTTATGTGCTATACTGAAAGTATGCACTTGTGCCACTACTCGTGCGCATCATACGTCACTAGTGGTCTTTTTACAACAGCAAGTGCACTCTGTGCTAAATGCTTACTCTGCTAATAAAAGCGGAGTATACCCGCATCAAGTGGGATCTAATCCTCACTGACGTAGTGGGCAGTTGTTCATGGCTACGTGTTAAGAACACGTGCCGCCTGTGAGTAAAACTCACTTCAACTGGCTGAGTACATGACTCGGTGCTCAGCTGTGGCTATAGCCTTACTCTGGGGGTTCAAGCAGCACAAGTTGCACTATGCCTAACATACCACAGGTAGTATACGGCCTCAAGCGACAAGAGGACAGACAGACGAACCTACCATGGTCAACACATACCTGATATGGATGATGGATGGTGGAATGACGTACAGTTGATCCTGATCGCGCGAAGGCTATCAATTGATAGTGACCTAAGCCGTTTTTATGTAATATTTTATTATGTAGTAAATGGTAGATATGTTGCGATGAAATAGTTTTTATGAGTTAAGTTGTCTGCTAGTAACAAGCAGCAATGAAGCAAATATGCTTCATTGCACAAAATGAAACTGTGTAGGATCCTACACAGATATGGTATGTCTTTATGTCATTAGTTGATGATATAAAGCATTATTCCCCAAATGGTATTTCTGGGTAGTGAACCTATTCTTGCTATTTGCTGGTTCTTGCCATTATTGGGAGATATCCCTCATCTCCTGAGAAATTAAGGGTATCTTTCAGTTTACCCTAGAGTACTGCTGTAGGGTAGATAATTGGCCTATGTCACTCTCTTGAAAGGTATACTGAGATGAAAGACAGAAAATGTGGATAATTTGACTGAGGTTGACGACAACAGTGCAGCAGAATAGCCTTGTGCCCTGCCCTGCCTTTACATCTTTACTAACTGGGAAAGACACCAATGTGAGACTTGTGTACACACATTCCTACCATATATCTTGGTTCATAAGAGCCCGAAAATGTCAAGCAATACAGTTAAGTTTATCTTATAATCCATGCAAAATTAGAGATGCTAACACGGGAAAAAGTATAAGTATCTAGCCTATTTACCAAAGTATGTGTTGGTACTGTATGTTTCGCCAATTTCCTTTCCATTGTGTCTCGATGGACCTTGGATTCCCCATTCTTGTTGTGTGTGAAATGGGTGTGGTGAGTTTTCCGACAAATTGAGAGAACTCGGCAACCAACCAGATTTGTAAGGACCAATGCATATTGGCATGTTGCTATGGAGTAGGAGAATTGATCACTAATGGGTTTAGAATAACTGGGGTCGATTTAATAGCCTAAAAACACAAATATCATGAAAATTCGGAAAATATATCTTATAATCTGTGGGTTCTTATGAACCGAGATACACGGTAGTTCCTTAGAGCTTTGCTGAAGCCCCAACTATTGCTGTCTCAACTCATGAATGAACAATGTTACTGGAATTACTTGTATCAGGCTAATATGAAATGTGGATACTGTGTCTATGGATCAGAGATCCTCTTCTGGTCCCACCAAAATTCCTTGACTGATCATAAATGAGAGTGTACAACCTAAAACCTCCAGTGCTAGTGTGTAGAATCTACACACTAGCTCAGTAGCACATCCGTAACACATGCTAGAACAGTGGTTTGTCATGTCATTTGCACGATAAACCTATGATAATTGGTTGGCATCAAATGGCACTTCTTGCTAGACAATTAAACCATCATATCAATGTCTTCCTTCTTTTGCTCCATTGCTTATGAATCAGCGTAGGTCAAAGGTCAAAGGTTACGACCAAGCAGCAAGTGAATTGTAAAGAAATTATCTTCATGATTATTCTTGTACTTTTTACCTCATCCGTCAAAGAATCAATTGATCATGATGCCCAAAGTAATATTGATACTTAAGATAGGTTTGCAGTGGCCATCTCATTGAATATTCTTATTCCCAGTGCTTGCATTGATCCTACAGAAGACTCCGCTCATATCATATATTCATATGTATAAATGTATATATACCAAGCCATCATATGCACTGACATGCCATTATTCACAATTTTGGCCTGTTTTGGTGTCATGGGACATGTTTAATGGCATACCTGTATGAGCAAATATACTGGCATGTCCATATACATAACTTGCTACATCTTTTGATACTAACACAAGGTAATATTATGCACCAGTATGTATATGGGCATGCCAGTATATATAATGACTTAGTATATAAATTGGTACTAATGGATATATGTTGGACTCCATTGGGGCACTGTCCCAGTTTTAGAACTGGGACCAATTTTGTGACCAGTTCTAGAACTGGATGGCTTTCTCCCCATTAGCTACTGTGCCTGATTGGGGCACCCAGTTCCATACCTGGGACACCCAGTTCCAGAACTAGGTGATAAATTTTGCTTAATCCTAATACTAAGCCTAACACTAAATGCAGGGTGCCAAACAGGGAGAAAATTTTCCAGTTCTAGAACTGGATGTAGACTGAGTTGCAGTTCAAGAATTGGATGCTTGCACACGTCCAGATCTAGAATTGGATAAATTTAGCCCAGTTCTAGAGCTGGGATCAAAGATGTCATTTTTTAGCCAGTACTAGAACTGGATGCCTGAGCATGTCCCCATTGGGACACTGGCAGCTATTTTTTGCGGTGCCCCAATGGGGAGAAATTCATCAAGTTCTAGAACTGGACCCTGTCCCTCATCACTGGTCTGGTGCCCCAATGGGATCCTAAGTTATTTAAAGGCTATTTCTGATAAATAAGCCGCTTCCCAGATAAAGAAGACTATTATTTAAGAATGACACAGATTAGTTTCACATTTATTGATCAATTGCATTACAACTAGGTAGGTATGGGGGCAGCTATATGGAACATAGTGACTTTGTCAGATGAAACAACCTACTTTCGTCAAACGAAGCATTTTTGTCAGTTAGGTGTCAGTTAGGTGTCTAACTGACACCATTTTCAAGAAATGGTATCTACTAGATTTAAAAACAAATTCAAATTTTACGATGCAAAAACACATTTTGTCAGACAAAATCACCAAAAAGTCTTACAGAAAATAAAAATACTTCACTTGCTTACACTGGTAAACCAGGTGTTGTAAGACAAAACCATGCAAGTGCAACTATCAAATGAAGGATTGAAACCCTGAACCACAGGTACTGCGAAGAGGACCTAAACCGCAGAGCCTTAGCACAGCTGAACAAGAAGAAAATTTTCAAATATACAAATAGCAAACGTTAATTTGTAAGTGGGGTTAAAGCCATCTCTGGTCCAATTGGAAGCAAAACAGGACACCTTTTTTCTTATATTCACATCTGAATTTGAACATACCCCCGATATGTTTCATCAGACGAAACAACTAACTAATTTGGTTTTGCCTGACAAAGTCACGGGGTTCCATATAACTGCCCCCTTCTTATAAATTGACCACAGTTCCCTCACACTCAATGTATTGAATACAGCTATAAATATGATTGCGAACAATTGTATAAGATATTTTAGCAGCCACTTCTAGACCCCCCTTCCCAGTCTATAGACTCCCCATCAAAACTGAAGTGGTGGGAAAATAGACTGTCAAAAATATTTGTTACATTTTTCTACATCCTTAATTTAGATTTAAAAAATAAAATAGACATTTACATTACTATGAAAGTCACACAACTCATGAAGAAGCTCAAGTGATATTTTTATTGAGTGCATAATTTGCACCTTTTCGAACTAATCACATGTCATTATGGTGAGTCTAGAGGTATTTTAAAGACAAGTCTGTAGACTTCCAGTACACAACAGCCATGAAGAGTCGATATACCCCCCATGACAGTCTATAGACCCTATGTAACAGTCTATAGACACCCCCATGAGAGCCTATAGACTCGGGGATGGGGGGTCTACAAACGGGTTTTTGTAAAACATGGTAGAGTCTGTAGACTTTAAGGGGGTCTATAGACTGTGACATGGGGTCTATAGATGAGGGGAGTCTACAAACAGCTTCTAACTTATAGTTTCTCCGTCTGCTGATAAGTTGGCCATGATGTCACCTAGTTAATGAATAGTTCAGCTTTTATGACATGTCAAGAGGAAAGGAGTAAAAATATCCTTAATTTGATTCAATTCCAAGGGGAAATATAGACTAATTAATCGTGTTTCCTCATTGCTCTCGAGGATCCATCACGAGAGCTGCAGCTATTGCAGTCTAATTTTTTGACACTGATTATCACCAACACCTCCCCCAGTTACACTAACAGCACTCATTGCAACAATGCCCCCTCTTCACCAATTGGCTGGCAAACTCATCTACTACAATTAGCCCTGCTTTTGGTGTCAAGCTTCGACAAGGGCAAAAACAGAGTCCATTGACACCTCGGATCATAGATGACTGCGCATGATGTGTCCGCTGTAGATGTTACTTCTGTTTTGGTTTGCTTAATGATGGCTTGTCCGTTTTATTTTTGGCTCCTAACACAGGGGAGTGTGTCAATCCCATGAGCATGTGGACAGTTACGGCCATGTGTTGATTGAATCCAGGCTCGGGTTTGATTCTAGAAAATGGATGTGTTCTGTTTTTCAAACACTTGTTTATTTATATTCATACATGCCTGACCAGTAATCTTTTCTGACTAATGACATAGTTTTTCAATTTCAATTTTTCTCTACATCCTGTCTCCACTGCATCAAACAAATGGCCAAAGACAACCCAGTTAAAATCATCAGGCAAGTTTTGTTTATCAGCGATTTTCATTACACCTTGATTGATCAATTCCAATTCATCCCTTGTTAGATGCTCACTGTATTGTTGTGTATTGTATGGATTGGTGTTGAGTTGATTGTATTTCAATTTTGTTGTATCAAGGAGTCAAAGAGTTTGAAAGGCCCACAATCTCCGAATAATTTTTACCTGATGACACCTGATGAAGTTGAATCAGGGTTTGTTTGTGTTTTATTGTTTCCTTTTTTGTTGTCTTTCATCAATCCACTTACCATCCTGTTCAATATGTTTTCTCCAAGCAAGCAAGAAGGAAGCATTGGTACTTGATGGTGCTTTGTGTACTGATTGTTTTGTGTTGCGCTTGCAGCAAATTGTTTCTACCTCAGAGATGTTTGACCTTGCCTCTCTCTCCTGTCCCTATACCCCCACGGTCAACATGTTGTTTGACTTAGACCTTGTTCTTTGCTTTACAATTGTTGTGTGATGCAATTGCTGTTGAATGCTTGTTTTTCGTGGGAAAATTTTTGGTATGATTTTGATGGAGTGGAAACAAAACTCATATGATTCGTATTAGACTGTCCTTGCTTCTCTCACACCTCTAACTTCTCAAATATTCTTTCAATATCAATCCTCCAGCTTCTCAGTCCAACATCAATTCTTCCCTAACATACCCAGCTAGTTTGTTGAATATTGGATGGCTTTTTATATCATGGCACTTTGAACAAATCAACTCGAACCCATAAAAAGGTTGTACACTTTACTGGACCTACCCAGGAATAAGATGGTCGAATCTTCTCTCCGCGAACAGCCAATGCTAAAATAGCACTTTACCATACTCATGACCAAAGAGGAATGTGGGGTGGCGAGTAACAATTGTATCTCTTGCAATAAATTAAAATCACTTACTCATTGTAACTAAGTTTCAAATTACTGAGTAAATTACTCAGGAATTCCAATTACTGGATTATTACTGCCTTTTTGGGCCATTACTGTTACTGTCTGCTACTGTGTTTACGTCACTTTACTGCAAGGTCATGTACATGACCATTGTTAGTAATGCACATATTAGCCCAGTAACAGATAATACTAGCATAGAATCGCTCCCAAGTAATTTTCAGGTGCAGTCTGGCCACATGCCAGCTCACTCAAAAGCTGGCCAGCTGCTGGTGGCCTCGTATTCTGGCTGCACTTGAACTGCAGCAATGCAGCCACAATTGCACCCACTGTCATGGCTTATTGCCACACTACACAACAATGAGAATTTCCACCGCCACCGTCTTCCCCCCCTCCTAGCAGCATCCCTTCGGCCTCCCCCTCTGATCTACGTCTTCCCCCCTCCTAGCAGCATCCCTTCGGCCTCCCCCTCTGATCTGAAGCCACCGTTCTGATTGCCATCACAAGCGCTGCCAATGCACAGAAGGAATCATCCAGATTCCTTTGATCTGCAGCACAACAGCACAATTATCATTCAGACAGCTGAATTTCAGCTCCCATGCACCATGCTGATGTCTCACCCCCTCAACTAACAACAATTCCACCCCCAAAGACCACCCGAATCCAGGCAAACAGTTGGCACTGCCAACTTGCCGGTGGAAAGCACCAGCAAATTGAGCCCTCAGGCAAGAGGTAAGTCCTCCTGTGGCCGGAGATGTGTCCTTTTCCTCCCTTGCTTTTAACTTTTTAATTGATTTCTGACACATTGTTCTGAATTCTCGGCCCACAGACCTCCTACACACAAACAGTTGGCACTGCCAACTCGCCCGTGGAAAGTGCCAGCAAATTTAGCCCCCAGGCAACAGGTAAGTTCTCCTGTGGCATGTGTCCTTTTCCTCCATTGCTTTCAACTTTTTAATTGATAGCTGACACATTGTCCTCTATCCCTTGGAGCACAGACCATTGAATATGGTTTCCCCAACTGAATCAAACCTGTCCGGGCTTGAAGAAGACTTCCCAGATGACATTACTCTCAGGCCCATAGATGAACTTTTGGGTTCAAGGGATATGCCGCCCTCTCCAATTATATGCCACCCCCTCCAATGATACAGATTGCTCTTTTGGCCCTTCTATTGAGGACTCAGAAATGTTGATGAAGTACATCAACAATGTGACAGGATGAAAGAGGTGGCGCTGCGGCCAATGCGGACAGGAGTGGTTTGAACATAATGCTACCAAGGCATTAGGTCATGTATTTGGCATCATAATGATATCAAGGCCTGCAGAGGGACAATTTCTCCCCACTACAGGGAAGCCTTCATCAACTTCTACCGCAGCAAGTATCGCACCAAAGCATTCCAACATCAATCACTTGCTAAGTTAAACACCAGCCTTGAAACTACAGACCAAATAACCATTGCGTCACTGGCTAAAAGAACTCCAACATTTGGGAATGGTGGATTTGACTGATGCTTCACCCATTACCAACAGTGTCATCACAGCATCATTATGTTCTGCCTCAAATAAAAAGCCAATAGGGACCATTCAAACAACCCTATCAAGCCAGTTTCAGTCTACCCCAGGATTCCGGAGTCATCTTGATCAGTGAGGGCTGCTAATGTAGCTTTTGTCCATTTTACTTTAGCAAACTCTCTATCATTCAGACTTGGTGAATGCATCCTTCTGCACTGATTTGTACGAGCACTCCAACAGTGTGGACCCAACTATAAGCCTCCTGACCGCATTGAGGTTGGTGGAAAGTTTCTTACGCTTCATTCAAGACCTACTGTCATGAAGAAGTAACCAAGCTGTTTGAAAAGCCGGACTTGTATAGCATTTTGTTCTAGGGTGATGGGGCGCAACAACCAAGATCACACCTTTAATTAATGTCTTGGCATGCTCCCCAGGGAATCCAGCTTGTTACTGGATGTGATTGACTGTACTGCCCGCATGAGCGAAGGCGGGAGAAAGGATGCAAGGTTCATTGCTACTTAGATGTTGCACGTACACCGTAACTTGGAGAATATAGAGAAGGACAGTGTCACACAAACCATGTTTGATGGTGCTTCTAAAGTTCAAAAGACCGGTGCAATCATATCAGCATCACCCTTCTGCGGTTGTTGAACATGGGGCAGAGCATGTTGTGTCCTTGATTGTGGAGAAGCCGATGGTCATGCCCTGTCTACATGAATATGTAAAACTATGCAAAGTGGTGAGTTATACTGTTTTAAGTTTTAATTGAGAAGTCTGCAATGGTGATCCTTATATTTCTATTTATTTGATTGTTTTGTCAGGCCCGTGAAGTATTTGACTCCACCATGCATGGACAACGTTCCATCTGGGTCAAGCACGCAAAGGCTCACAACAATGGCAGGGCCATTAATCTTTTGCTTCCTTCTGAGTGTCGAATGACTGGTGAGGTCTTAAAATTTCTCCGTGTCTTTTGCCTCAAGACCACTCTGCATGCTTGTATCCAGGACCCTGCTTTTGTTGATTACAAAAATTTGGTTTTCTTCCTGAAATATTTAATTCTACTCAATTTTGGATGTGTCTCTTTGCTATTATTCAGGCTCTCTATCCAGTGTATCGTATATTACGGATTGCAGACAAGATGGTGGGTGGTATGGACAAGTTATATTATTATGTAAGACAAACCAATAGATTGCTGGAGCCAGGGATGGATAACATAATGAAGATGTTCTTGGACTCAAAAATGCCCCACATGGAGTTGTCCAAGCTAAAGTTGACCAAAGCTGATAGGGAATGATTGAAGCATAAGTATTTTATTTTGCATATGTTTCCTGCCCCATTGGTGACCAACACACCACTCCACATTCATTTGTTGAAGAGTTCAATAAGGAGAATATGGCGGATAAAGAGGCAAACAGTGTCTCTAATGTGAGAGGTTCTGAGGGCAACAAAGATGTCTCTGACATAATGGAGAACCTAGAGGAATCTGAGGACGAATACAACATTGAAGATGATGATAACTTTAAGGTGGAACATGAATTTGAATCTACTGATTTGCAAGCAAATACTGTTTCCCATGCCACTGCTATTTGGGAGCACTACAAGCCACGGTTGTTAACCAATGGTGCCAGAGTTGCTTATCTATGTTCTCCTCATCCAGCCATCATTTGCACATTCTGAAACACACAAGGATCCTTTGAATAATATTGTTGTTGAAGAATTCATCAAAAGGGTGATTCTACCAAGAAGACAGACTATAAGTGGAGATCCAAATGTGAAACTGGCAAAGCTGGTTGACAAGTTTTGGGCAGAGAGAGGCAACTTTGTCAAGCAACGTGGATTCTATAGTAGAGAGAGCATTTGGATTACTGCAGGAGACCCAATGCCCATTTCTTATGAGTGGCATAAGCGGTACTCGGTTCCTGCTACCAAGGTCTTTGACCTTGTTGCCTGCTTAAGTTGTTCTCTTGTTTCAGGATGTGGGCAAGCTGAATGGCAGTGGAAGGCAATGAAAGCCCAGAAAACAGGTAAGCGTACTAACTTAGGATCTGAGAAGTCCAAGAAGCAATCAGTCATTTGCACTGCCATTGCAAAACAGAAGAATGAGACTCAGCACAAGCAGGCTCAATGGGCTGGTGTGCTTTGGAGTGACAAGGACTTCAAGCATTGCACGTTAGATGAGTATTGTCAAGAGAATATTACGGAGGAAGTTTCTATTGAGCCCAAGAGAGTCTTCCATGCCTACCTTGAGGATCGGGAGGACGTGCAGTTCAATCGCAAAGAGAATGATGTCCATGCAGCTAGGGTGTCCGCAAAGTATGAGGGTTTGGAATTTTATGAGGAAGATCATGATTGTCCTCGGAAGTTCCGTGAGATTGAATGTGCTGTGCTAACAAAGTGTGTGAAGAAAGGGCTCCGCAAGACAACAGACAAATATACAGAAGCCAGGGAATGGCTTGGGATTCTTCTACACTGTCTTGGGAACATATCAGGGATTCAATAAAGAGTTAAATTTGGAGTGCCAGTCTGAGTTGCTGCATGATAAATTCGAGAAGTATTGGGATTTCTATGAAATGGTCATTGCTTACTATGAAAAATATCCGGACCCAGGGTTTAAAATTGTGAAGAAGGATGTGGAAGGAGACGATGGAGGGGGGTAAGCAGCCAGCAGAGGAAGACACATTCAAGAGTTCAGATGACGGAGATAGTGAATAGAGCAGCTAAAATGGAGGATTATGTGTAAATGCATGCAAATAATGTACATGCATATATTACTTATGTTACTGAAAATACTGTCAAAGACAGTAACTTACTGTCCTGGAAGAGCAGGGTGAGTGTCGTATAGAATTCTGATAGGCCTTCAGTAAACTGGCCAACAAATTACTTTATTACTTTTTCAATTACTGAAACTACTCGATTACTGACCCATTTCAGTAAAAAGTAATAATAGTAATTTGAAATTTAGCATTGTAAATTGTCGACCGAATTGCTTGTTTTTCCTTACGATTACGATTGTTTTTTGCCTTTGATGGAAAATCGGACATGAAGTTTGCATGTCAGTTGTGGGGAGGGGTAGATGAAGTTGCGAACATGCAGCAGCACTGTTGACACTGGCAGATAGGCGCCATGGTGTTCATTCCCTCACTTTGAGGCGTCATTGAAATTGTGCCTGAGAAATTTAATGCTAAAGATCCTTAAAGATCCTTGCCAGGCTCACTGAGGTGATTCTTAAACAAGTGCTATAAGGCTGGGACTTTCTCGGGTCCGATTCCAATAGGCCAATCGGAATCCGTGACAGAATTTTCGAAATTTTCGTATTGCCCCCTCTCTTGCCTTTGTGGGGCTGTCGTATCAGCCATTCCGATCCAATTGACCAATGGGCAATGGAGTCATTCCCGCCAAGTGATCTTTGTCCCGCCAGGCACTTCTCTATCATATTATATTTCATGCATATTATTAGTTCACCACTTCCCCCGGTGAATCACATCTCCGCACATTGATGAAATGCTGTTCACGATTGCGGTGAAGCTTCTTTCTGAGAGCATCGTCGCTGGTGCGAAACCTCGCGATGTCCCGGGGGTTACCGCAAGGTGCTCTCTAGCCAGACGAAAGCCTCAGCCCATTAGACGAGAATAGAAAATGCAAATGAAATAAAACCATGGGACAATACAGATCAATATCATTCCTCTACATCATGATTCACTTGAACGGACTACTTTCCAAAAACACGGCTGGCGGGCTGCAGGATACGCTTTCCATCTGTCGACGCAATCTGCAGACTCGCAGACATTATCACAGACCATCGTCAATTACAGGCCAAAGCAATCGGTGTGGTTCTTTTGACACTAACTCAGTGTTATTTTGCTATGGATCTTTATCTGTCTACTCTTTACCACCTCTGGTTTTATCAGCACGTGGAATCTCTGGCATTAACCACTTGAGACAAAATTGATATGACCGACCGTTGTCGCACATGTCTTAAGACAAAACCGCAAACCAGCGACGCCAAAGAGACGGCACAGAACTTGATGACTGTGGCCAAGAGCACTACGGAAGTATTTTCTTTGAATCGCTCGTTTCATAGGACGTGGGAAAGATCTTTCGTCTTATTTCAAAAGGCACCAAAGTGATGCTTTCGAATCGATCCCGTTTCAGGATTATAGATCAAGAAGAGAGAAGTTGCAACTTGACGATGAAGGATGGATTGAGTATTTATGTCGCGGAGAGGGCGGAAGTGTTTGGAGTGATGTGTGCAAATGGTACAACAGTATTAACTTCTAAAATTTGTTTTATACGATTCTGCCTCCGTGACAACAGAGATTGAAACAGCATTTCTATCATGTTATCTTGTGTACAGCAACATCTAAAACTCAAAAAGAAGCACAGAGCCTATTACTCCCCCCTTAGAGCAGAGCCGCACCATGATGAAATTCTCCGTCGGAGGGAGCATTTTGGCATTGTACTCCCTCTGAGTTCTAGGAGGAGATCGCGGGCACGTGCTGCGTAGTTCATGATGTGGTTGAGGAGTGTTTTTATGCCGTGGCTGGTGGTGTTGTGTCTGCCTCCTCCGGTGAATTGCCCAATGTATATTGTTATAGGAGACGGCCATAGTGCAGGTGATGGGGTGACGGTTCTGCTTGAGAGCGGGAGCGGGAAATGTGTGTAAAATTACACGCAAAATCTCGATTGGTCAATTGGATTGGGCCAAAACTCGAGGTCCAATAGGAGCCTCTATTGGTCTATTGAACTCGTGACTAATCCGATCGGTCGATCCAAAATGGGGTACCAATTCGATTGGAAGCGTTCGTTGGGCTTCACAAAGTCACCGATAAGGGGTATCAATCGCCCAATAGGCTTCGTGGGACTCACTCGAATCCGATCGGATTGGTCTATTGAGCCTACAAAGTCCCAGCCTAATAATAATAGCCAACACGAAAAACGAATAGGAGTTGAACAATTTGAGCAGTACGATCGTCTTTTTTAAAGTTTTGACTCCGTATTGATAAACATCGCCGACATAATAATCGGTCGTCGTGTATACGTATTCATGGACTTGCTTCCGGCACCAAGACGTGACTCGGTGAATACAATAAGGTAAAAGTAATTCATTTAAGCAGTCCCGTGTTTTGATATCGGAGTACCACGAAATTTAACACAATCGTCCCAAAAGATACGCTCTAGAGTGATCGTCGACGATCTTTCTCCAAACAAGAGAAGTTTAGTCTTAATCCGCTTGCAGTTTTCAGATGTCATTATGTTGTCTACTCCTACTTTTACTTGGTTCTCACGATTCCCATCTGGTACGGTACATAGCCAATGGTCTCCGGCATTGGGGTCACTACAATAACAACGAGAGCCACACGGTACATACCAATAAAAATCTTACCATTCAGTCTTTTTAGTGTATTCTCTTCCTCGAAGTGATGGGTGTTGTGCAATAGTATTCGAGTGCAATACGAGAAGCCGGCTTGATTATTGTTGAAGGAAGGTTCGTCATTCTTTAAGGTACTCTTACGTATGTTGAAGTTGAGGAAAGTCGTCGCGAATGTCGTGGTTGCGACACAAAGCAAAACTTAGAATTCAGTTTTCTTTTCCTTTCGAAGAACATCATTTTCATTGTGCGAACTTCTTTAGACCTCTATGACCCCAAGTGTCATAACTTGTCCAACATCAAATGCGACATTTTTCTCCACCGGAGCCAGAACACTTCTTTTTTATCAAGGCTTCCATCGCCTTGAACTCGTAAACAAGCTGGTGGTTGGAGGGTCTGATGAGAAATATTTTGTTTGAGCGTCTTCTTCACCGTAGCTGTGAAGAAGCGATTTATTTAATTTCTTTGTATAATTCTTCACTTCATCATTGACAAGGATGCAAGAATACTCGTCAGTAACCGAATTCCTCGAATCTGAGACTGCGCTCTCCCAATCCGGAGCCACCGTCACCACCACTGCCAACGGTGACACTGTCCTAACGGCGCGCATTCGCCTAGCCGACCATCCGAACGACGAGGCCGTGGACATAAGCGCGCTCAATATGCAGGAAATCGAGCGGCTGCGTGATGCCGATCCCTTCATGTACCATTCGATTGTGAGCGAGAGGAGACGATCTTCGCTGTTTGATTTCGACGACGACGACGACGATGATGCGGTAGACGGCCCCGTTCAGTTCAACTTTGACTTGCAAGATATCGAAAGGCTCGGACCGATCACAAGACACCGCAGGAGAGCGTCTTTGTACAGTCTCGATGTAGACGATTCTGTAAACGCTGGCGACAGAGATCCCAGCTTCAGCCAGAGTGACCACATCAACGCTGACAACGCCCCTGCCAACGGTGGGAGCGTCCACTCCGGTATCGTCCGCGTTCGCTCCGCAGCAGGCGGCAGGAGAAGATCATCTCTCTTCAACCTTGACGAAGAATCTACAGCAGGCCCCGACCCTGCCGATGTCAGCGCGGGCAGCGTCCACTCCGTGTCAGTCTCGGTAGAATCCGAAGCGATACCGCGAAGAGTGACCTCGAGGGCAAGGCAGCAGCGCCAGCTTTCGCAGAGTCTGCAACCACGGCGTCCTGCCTCCTCCGCACGACTTGAACGAATTGGTGGAGGAAGTTTCACCACCACTTCCTCAGGGTCCAGCATTGTTGCTCGTAAACGACGTTTTTCCACGGAGGCTCATTCGAGTTTGATCATGGCAAATCTTGCCGCAGCACTGAGAGGAGCAGCGTTGACGCCATCTCCTGATTTGGATTCTTTATTTGATGGGGAGGATATTGATAACGATATGGATCTACTTCAGTACCTGAGAGAGGACTAGAAGACCATTGACAAGATGATATATATTGTTGTCAGATCAGGTTGGTGTCTCGTAGGTCATACTTAAAAACATGTTTAAACAATTGAATAAATGTGAGCATAACTAACTATCAGCAAAATTTTATCATTGTGCCAGCAGTGCAGCAATCATGGACAGTAGCTCATAACACCTTGTGTTCCAAGTTTTCTGCACAATTTGTTGTAAGTATCTGCGTTTTGGGAACTCACCTGTCTGTTGTGTCAACTTCTTAACCCATGTCTCTCGTAACAAGATTTTTCCATATCTAAGTTGTGTGGGAAACTGAGCCCCACATACTGGACTATTCCTCAATAATGCAGTGGGAGTGGGATACCATGGGGTTGTTCTGTGTGTCTACTTTTGGTCTGGGTAAGAAAAATCAGTGTCCAACTTGAAGTCCAGTGACTGGGTACAATGCAATATTCCACATAAGAGCAAGCCAATTATGAGATGAACAGCTGGAAAACATTATTCCAGTGACAACTGTCCACAAAGTAATGTTGCACATGAACACATATCAATCATGCCACAGAGATGCTGGAGAAGCACTCATTTGATTGGGAAAAGGCTGAGAATGCTGAGTTGAACAAAAACAAGCTTGACAGGTCACGGTACATGCGTTGGTGTGTGTGAGATGCTACTATTGGTACATTGACCTGGCGTGGTCTCCCTTTGCCAAATGTGATCCAAAACAATTTGAGACTTAGCAGTGTTGGATGCCATGCAGGTTCCACCTCTGTTGCTCTTTTGTACCTCTCTGGCATGTATGCCAAACTACGATTGCAGCAACACTGTAGTGGGCATAAACCAAAACAACAGTTTCACTCCCAAGATGACTACAAGTAATCTCAGATCTACAGCTTCCTCTGTCACGTCCATGATTCCATCCTTTGTTGCAATCAGAGGTCTGCTTTCACCTTCCATAAGCATAAGTATTGCTTATCAGGTGGGTAGGGGCTTGCAGTGTTAGGACTAGTTAACAGCTGCAGACCCTGTAACCCCCAACGAAAACCAAACTGTTTTTAATTTATCAAGAACCGAGATACGTTGACAATTGCACAGATTCTATGTAAGTGTCATATATATTGTTATAGTAGCAGTATATAGACTCTGTTAGTAGCAGTATATAGACTCTCAGCAGTCTAGAGGCACCCATCTAAAAATCTAAGATCTCAACAATGAAAACTCTGTGATGTTCATTTTGTCAGGTCTTGCTATAGTTTCTCTGTGAACAGGTTGTAGAAGACCAATATTAGCTGTGAACATAGTAGTGTTCAATATTTTTGCTTTGCAGTATGAAATTCCAGTATTGTATACTACACTCTCATATTTGATCTGCAGTGAACAGGAGGTAAGTGCTGAAGCCAACCATGGTCATCAAGCTGGGTATTATGAAGGTGTGATTCGCCAAGCAGCAGGTAAGTAAGAGCATCAGCATCATGCGACAAAACATGTACACTCAGACACATTGATAGTGTATCCATGCAATTCAAATTTGAGACTTCCGGTCTTGTTGGGACTTTCTGTCCATTTAATTATTTTATACTTGGCTAACCAGATGTACCCAACCCCTTTCTTTGCCCTGGGCACATAATGAGAGGCTCTGCAAGTGGCGCCTAATGCTGTGTCATGTGCAAGTTACAAAGAGGCTTACTCCCTCCTCACAATGTTGGATTGGGGATGGTCAAGGCCAGCATGATCAGGATGAAAGCCAGACTCTAGTCTATGTAGCACTGCCAAGCAAGTAGGTGTGGTCAGCCACATTGCCCAAGTATGCCATGGTAGAGGTTTGGTGTGACTTACACCACGACATCACTGCAGGACAAACTATGTTGACAAGTAATGGGTTGATGACTTAGGAACTGATTGGCTCTCCAACATCTGGAGATCATATTCCTATAATTCTATGGCTAGGGTGCTGGTAGTCAAAACTCTGTTTTGCTGATTGAAATCTAGCTTGAGTGATATGAATTTCTGGGGATTGAAAACAAGATGTGCAGTGCTCAACATAATCCTAACAACAACAAAAATTGCCAGAAAACAAGATGTGCAGCTCTCAACATAAACCTATCAACAACAAAAATTTCCAAAATTGACTGATATTGACTTAATGGAGATTAACACTACAATCCAATGCACACTTGGTAAGATGCCAACAGTAGGGTCTTTGCCTATCAGAGTCTTGTTGTGCAGTTTCATAATGGCTAAGTATACCCCAAAAGAACATGCAAAATATGGATGCCTAGCCAGTTTGTGAGTGCCAGCATGACAGGCAACTTCACCAAAAGTTGGTCAACTATCAAGAAAGCATCAACAATATTGAACATTACCAACACGATTGGAAAAATGTTGATAGTATCATCTACACAGTTGATAGTATCAACTCCTGTTGACACAAAGGTTGATAGAAGGTCAATCTATTGACTATTTTAATTGACATGGCAACTGGGTGAGTCAATACTATCAACTGCCTGATATCAATAAACTATCAACCATATTAGATAGCTTGTCATAGTTATAGTACATACCAACTATTAACCAAGTATCTATATCTTCATCACTCATTGAACGTATGAACTTTGTTGTCAACATGTTTCCAAGTACAAAAAACAAAATTTGCTAGTTATCAACACAGGTCAACCAAGAAGTTGATAGAAGGTCAACATATCAACACTAGCTGTCATCATAAAATTGCCTACTATCAACAAGAAAACAAAATTATCAACCAATCACCGAAAAACTGGTACAGTTGTCTGCCTTGTGTCTTGTAGGTCAGATTGCAGGTGCTTGAAATTTCCTAGCTACAATTAAGCCAGCTAAATACAGGAGCATTCCTGCTCTGTCTGGTCTGTCATCCATTGACCGACAAAAATGATGTCATGGGTGGAATAAACAATTCTTACAATCTTATATTGATCAAGAGATCTTATTCCAAGCTTTTGGATAGTGTTTTTGATTTGTCCATTTGAATTGTCTTTTGTGGGTTATTGTCAGTTGAATGCGATTGATCAGAACAATCCAATCTAATCCGATCATCCATGTGGAAAATTGGTATGTTTCTACGGTATTACATGAAAGTCACTTCATTCACGCCAACATATTTTTCAATATACTCAAAATCAAGTTTTTTGAATCCACTCTCTGGCTGACTGGGTATCATGATGCCACTAGGATGCATAGTGTTCCTATTGGATATAAAGCCATCTTAATTATGTGCCTCAATGCTCAATAAGATTCTTCATACTTTGGGAGAGGTTGTAGAGGACATGACCCACATAGTAATGAACATTCTGCTTGAGTCTGATAGACAGGCCTAAACATTCCAAAATCATGCACTGAAAAGTTCCACAAAGTTGTCTAGAACCCAAGTGAGAGTACCATCACACTATGGATTAAAAGGCCTACTCCAGAGCTTGAGTATTCATCAACTGCTTTTCAAAATATCATAGGAGCCCACACCTTATGACATCACCATTAAAATCCTGCCAAACATACCCCTGGAGACATATCACCACTCCATTAGTCCATCATGCACCTGAAGCGCCCAAATAAACACCAAAAATCTCTATAACACACATGTTTTTCTCATGCTTCTTCAGCGCCCTGTTGATATTTTCTGACCATGGTGCACAACTGGGCAAAGCCACAACTGAGTAACAAAGTTTGGAGAATGGGGAATATGTGAGCAGAAAAATATTGACGGAATAATAAACATGACCACTTGAACCATCTATCACAAACAATTGCTCTGCCAGTTCTGGAGTAGTTGGGTCACTAAAAAATGTTCTGATCTCACTCACTTACTGACCCTAGCTGTGGATGAGATAAAGTCTGGAATAAGATCTCATTGTAGATATGATTACTTACTACCTTCTGGTGGACAATGTGTGAAAGGCAGTGGCATTCCACTTCATCCAGGGGTAGTTAGGTATATTGGGGATGATCCTCTACCAAAAAGGAGTCAAAACATTCTTCAACGAGACAAAGAAACCAAACTTTGTGTCTCTAGTGTTCACGATTTATTCACATCATAGCAATGATACTACTAACATTACTTGAAAATAATGTTGACCTGAGCCGAAAATCGTCGCAAAAAATATCACGCGAAAATTATAGGTAGTTTCGACAGGTGTCAAAGAATTGATTTTATGAGCTATATTTTGTGCTATTGTGAGGATGGAAAGGCAGTGGAACTGCACTCCAGTCCAAACGATGCAAACGAACATTGTGTAGACTTCTACACAATATGGTATGTCTATACCCTTCTGAAAGATGTTCAGATCTTCCAAAAGTGTGTTCTCTTATTTGGGGTTCTGAACTTCCATGTTGGGGAGTCCATGCCGCCGGGAGGTGGACTCTCCTACTTGGGGTCCTGAGAATGCTCCTATTTAGGTTTTGTACCCATGGGTACAAAAAGGCTGATTCATGCTCTATTTAGGTTTTGTACCCAGGGGTACAAAAATGGCTGATTCTTGGCCTATGTCACTCGCCCCACGAATGGAGTATCAGGTAAAAGGAACCAAAAACCTAAGTGTTTTTAGGTGAAAAAATGGGTTCTCATGAGAGTAACAATAACGAACTAAAGAGTTTGTTAAACATGTGTAACGAGTAAGTGTTGTTTGAAGAGGGAGAGTCCGTTATTGTCGTTTTTGAAACTGACATTTAATACGGTTTTAAGTTTGGTTGTTAAAAAAGGTGTAACTCTTTGTATATTCAGTCTTTCTGATTTGGTTCCGTTGAATCCTGATGGTGCCATTTGTATGAACTGATGTGATAGTCCAAGGATCACTTTCATATCTACTTTCACCTTTGCGGAGTATACCATCTTTTCTAAGAAGTACTTGATCACCAACTTTGTAGTCCCAATCACGACGTGAGCTATTTTCTCGCTCTGTGTTTTGGTCTGTTTGGTGTTGCCTATATTCTCCAATTTTATTCCAGTCGGCCAGGAAGGGGATGTCGAACAACATGTCCCGCCCAAAGATGGCTGCACCTGGGGAGGCTTTTAGTACTGTGTGGTATGTTGAGCGAATGGCCCAAGCGACGTTCGTCACGAACTTGTCTATATCGCTTGTCTCTACTGAAGGGGCCATGTCTATTTCAGCTGTTCGAGCATAGATGATATCACCTGATGCACTCGTTCTAGAATTGCATTCGCTTGTGGATTCTTGACACTGGTAGGCTTACTCGTGATCCCATATGAGTCACATAGGGCTTTGAAGTGAAGTTTGAATTCGCTTCCATTGTCATAAATTATGTATTGACAACGTGGATACCTACTAAACCAGGTCTTGTTCACTAAGTTGCTGATCATTGCTGATGACTTATCAAAGTATGCTAACTTAGGTTCCTCATGGGTCTTTTTACCCTTCCGCCTTTTTGTATCCAGGGGAATAATCGCCTCAGTGATTACCGGTAGTTCAACTATTTCAAACCAGCTAGAAGCTGGGTCAATCATAGTCAGACACATGAAATCAATTACTGTCCCATCTTTACCTTTGATTGTATACGGGCCAATAAGGTCCACACATAGTACATCCCAAGGGTTTGTGATGGCGAATTTAGTAAGGGTTTCCCATACTTATACTTATGCCTCTTGTAGACTTGGCATGCATGACAGTTTTTGACATATTTACGGACGGTATTTTGCATACCTTTCCAGTACATCGCAGCACGAAGGGTTTCTTCGAGTCTAGTGTGTCCAGGGTGCTGTAGATAGTGGTGGTACCAACTAACTGCACGGTGTTGAAGATCTTTCGAATGACCATTTTTCCTTCCTTACATAGGAGATGTGTACTTTCGACCAATTGTGTCGAGTACTGGTCTTTCAACGTCTTCAACAAGCTTTTGTGCTTCTGCAATCTCTTGTACTGTTAACGGGTAGATTACATCTTCTTTGCTGCGGTTTGCAAATACCAGATTCATTTCCTCTTGGTATGCAGAGGTGTCTATCGCACTCTCTTCTTGCATGGTGTAATGACACCAGCATTTTGTGAACATCATCCAGTTCTCGTGCTCACTTGGTATTGGTCCGATGTCTAAGCGAGAGATGGCGTCGGCAACAGTGTTATGTATGCCTTTAATGTAAACAATTTCGGGGCCAAACTCCTCGAGGAGCAATCTCCATCGGTAGACACGGTCAGAGGTTAATCCAAGGGCGCCTTGGATTAGATTTTTATGGTCTGTGTAGACTTTTAATCTTTGTCCCCACAACATGCCTTTGAACTCCTTGAGTGTTTCCACTATGGCCAGTAGTTCTAGTTCGGTCACGCTGTACTTCTGTTGCGTTGTCGACAGCTTCCTGCTGAAGAACGCAAGGGGCCTATTACCCTGGGTGATAACTGATCCTAGTTGTTTAGACGAGGCATCAGTATATATCTCAAATTCCATTGAATAATCGGGATAGGCTAAGACTACATCCTTGGCAATTGAAGTCTTAACGTCATTGAATGCTTTTGATGCACCGTGTCCCAGTACCATGGACGTTTTTTTGTCTTGTTGGCTCTGGTGACCTTGGTGTGACCGCACTCTCCTACCAGTGAGGTGAGTGGGGCAAGCACTTCGCTGCGCCTTGCCCAAAGATCTCTATAGTACTGGACCATGCCCAGGAACTTACGGAGGTCTTTGACATTTTTCGGCGATGAAATCGCGAGAATCGCTTGTACCTTTTTCTGCTGTGGTTTAATCCCTGTTCGTGTGAGGGTATAACCTAGATATTCTGTTTCAAAGGTACAGAATGACGACTTTCGGCGTTGATTCGCAAGCCCGCCTCGCAGTAGCCTGGTAAGCACCATTTTCAATTTGTCAAGGTGGTCTTCCAGGTTTGCCTTTGTGATGCATAACAAATCATCAAGGTAAGCTCGCACGAACTCTAAGGCTCCCATTAGTGTTGACATTTTTGCTTGAAAGATGTCTGGTGAACCCGCGATGCCCATTGGCAAACGGAGGTAGGAATACTTGCCCCATGGGAAAATGAGGGTACATATTTTGGATGAATCGATCCAGTCTAATGGTATAATAACCCATGTTTAAATCTAGGGTTGTAGCATAGGTAAATCCTTCTAGCTCTTGCAGGACTGTACTGATTTTGGGTAATGGAAACGGCTTTCGGACTAGTCGCTTATTTACTTCTCTAAAATCAGTGAGAAAGCGCACAGTTCCGCCTTGTTTTCCAGTGATAAATGATGGTGACGCCCATTCCGATTCGGGCTGAAACTCTACCACTCCCAGTTTGCATAATCTATTCAGTTCTTTGATAGTTGTTTCTTTGCGAGATTTTGGTACTGGGTATGCCTTGCCATGATATGGCTTTGCGCCCTCCTTAAGTTCGAAGGACACAGGCTCTGTGTTCCAATCACCTAGTGTTCCGTCAAAAGTTCCTCAAATTCTGTGAGTAACTCCAGCAACGAAGTTTTGGTCTTGGAGACTTAGGTGAGTACAATTGGTGCTAACAATTGATTGGAGGTCTGCCTTTTATAATTTGCATCTAGGATTTTAACTACCCGCTGTGTCGCTTCCCTGCGTACTTTACGGTTCATTTGCCATGCTGTTGTTAACAGCCCAGGCTTTATCCAAGTTTGATGAGGTCAGACTATTGATGTCTCTCATTGGCAAAATGATGTGATCAATGGTTATTTCTTTTGTTCAAAAATCTAGAACAATTCCGAGCTCTTTCATGGTTTGACATCCAAGAATGAGGTCGAACGCTGGCTTAGCCATCTTTTCTTATCATACTCTACTACGCCAGGAGTCACTGTGTACTCCTTACTGTTCGAATACTCAAAGAACTTTAAGTTGACTTCGCTCCTTCCTTTGGTTAGAAGCTCCCATTCGATGCGCGCCAAGACTTTGGCACCTGCCTAGTCAAGTAGGGAAAGCGTTTCTCCGCTCCTTTTGCATGGAACAGGAGATCACCATCAGATCCACTGTCTAGTAGGATCCTGATGACTGTGTTACTGGTACGACGCCCTGTAGAGTGTTCGATATTCTTACGGGCTGGATTTTCAGTCGCTTTATAGCGTGCTTGTGCTACTACAGTAGTGACCTGCCCTTCTTTACCTGTCAAAGGGGGTTCACACTATTGAAAAGGTCACCCGACAGTTCGGGTCCGACAATTCGTTATTGTTTCACTCTGTGTAAGGTTGACTGGAAGATTTCCTAGGTCTTCTGCCAGGTTCGAACATGTCTTGTTTGAACCAGAAAATGTTATGTTGGCACGTGGGGAAGTTTTAATCGACTAAGATAAGTGTTAATCATTTCATTACAATCGATTTTACTACACAATTTCTTAGTACTCCCCAACCCATCATCTCAAGATGAGTCTGAATCATCACTGTCACCATGTCGTGATGCTTACGCTTCTTTTTCCGATAGCTGCTTTCATTTTCTTGTTGGACTTGGTAAGTTTGTCGATTTTAGCGGATAGCTGCGCATAGCTACTTCCTCCTCGAGCAGGTCTCTCTAGTCCACGAGAGTTTCCATTTGGTTTTCTCCCTTGAAGCTTGACTTCGGGTCCCATTGAGTCATACTTCCGCAATCCGGAGTGTTGTGGGTGGTATGTGCGCCCCCATGTTTCTTGCAGAGAGAACAGTACTTCTCTGTGCGACGCTTTCTTCGAATCCGGTCACTAAAAGAGACCATCTTCTTCCTAGATGAGTCGTTAGCCTTGGCTACAGTCTTGGGTCCTTCTCCAACCTTCTCGGTGGGGTAGGCCTTCTCGATGCGCTCAAGGACTTCGAGAAGTTCCCTGACACTCTGTGGTACCAAAGCTCCACTGAGCTCATATTGGTCCTGCCAGTTCCTAGGAACCATCCTGAGGATGTGGCTTGCCAAGTCGGCATCATCAAATGGCCCGCATACTTTCGTAGACTTTGCAGCCTTGGAAGAGTAAAACAGGCACGGCAAGAGTTCCACATACCCGTTAAGGCGCTGGATCCTCTGCACAAAGTCCCTGGTGGGTACCCTGTTTGGTTTCTTCAGCCCATTGCTGATGTAGAAACGTTCTTGCTCCGCTGCATCAGTCCTGAAGACGGTCTGCAGGTGCAACTGGACACATTCCTGAAAGGAGGTCCAAGATGCCGGCGCTTTGTGGGATGCTCTGTCCCATACACATCGGTCCAGGGTTCGCAATTGATTTGCTCCCCAACGATGGTGGTCCAAGGACGACGGGCAGTCTCCGACAATTGAGTGGAGTACTGCAGGAAGATCGCTGGCCAGCGGACACTAGGGCCTCACTGGTGTGGATTTTAGCAGCAGTTGCTTTGTTCCATGACTGGAGGACGGGGGAATTTTCATCCGTCCCCTTGAACTTGGCTTTGGCCGCAGTGGCCGCAGTCAGTTTTGCCTCAGCCTTTGCATCTGCCTTACAGGCTTCCCTGTAGTCCGTGTCTAAGCCTCTCTGGGAAATTATTTCCATCGAGGTCTGGACATGGTTGAGGAACTGTTCAGGACTTCCCTCATCGAAGACGGTGACAGACAAGGTCATTTTGTTGGAGACCTTGATTTTGTTGATTACCTTCGGGTGTCCATGGCAGTGGGAATGTAGGAAATGGGTGGCTTGGACCTCCCTGAACTCCTTTCACACTCCTGTGGCTTGAGTCCTTCTGGGCTTGATTTGCTGGTCGACATCCTCTTAATTGCCTCGCCAAGGGCGTATTATAAAACAAGGCCTTGAAGAAGGTCTTGGGTGCCCTGTTGAGGTTAGCTCGAAAAAGATTTTTTTTTATTTTTTATTTTTAAATTTTTCTTCGTCGGCTTTTATTTCTTGAAAGTCTTGCTTCCAAGTATTTCGCGAGAATTCTCGATCACGAAATTAATCCGACTCGTAGGAATCCCCGATCGCAGAAGTCGATCGCCGAAGTTTATCGCTGATGCTCGCTGATCGCGGGATTATTTTGGAGAGCTCGTAGATCGCCGTAGGAATTCGCCGATCGCGTGAGCCGATTTTGGATAAATCGCCGATCGTGCAAAAACGTATCGCTGGTGCGAAAAGTTAAAATTGCCGCCGCGATAAAAAATTGTTAGCGCACTCGTGTCGGAAGGTTTGGATGTCGATGGCTTCTGTGCGCGAAGGTTGCACCACGGCTATCTATAGATAGTGACCTGAGCCGAAAATTGTCGTTAAAAATATCACGCGAAAATTATGGGTAGTTTTGACAGGTGTCAAAGAATTGATTTTATGAGCTATATTTTGTGCTATTGTGAGGATGGAAAGGCAGTGGAACTGCACTCCAGTCCAAACGATGTAAACGAACATTGTGTAGACTTCTACACAATATGGTATGTCTATACCCTTCTGAAAGATGTTCAGATCTTCCAAAAGTGTGTTCTTTTATTTGGGGTTCTGAACTTCCATGTTGGGGAGTCCATGCCGCCGGGAGGTGGACTCTCCTACTTGGGGTCCTGAGAATGCTCCTATTTAGGTTTTGTACCCAGGGGTACAAAAAAGGCTGATTCATGCTCTATTTAGGTTTTGTACCCTAGGGTACAAAAATGGCTGATTCTTGGCCTATGTCAAATGTATGCCTATTACAGAAATGACAAGGTTCACAAAGTCTTGGTTGATTGAATTTGCAATCCCCATTTTGGGTTTCAGGTTTAGAAGGATATAGATTGTCCTTCTGTTGGTCTCCTGACTTACAACAGTGAATTTGATGTTGTTAAGCTACAAAAGAGCCCGTCAAACAATTCTCTACCATAAAATTGTCTTGTTAAATGTGCCTGAACACTTCTTCCAATCATGTGCGTCTATCAAGGCATATGTGAAAACACTTGACGACCTTAACTTTTGTGGTACAAAGAAGGTAGTCATTGTGCATACTGGGCTATATTGCCAAAACAATGATGCAAAAGTCAGAATTGTGACATGAAGCATGAAGAGGAGGGCAATATAGAGACTGAGGTGAAAGAAACACTCTTTGACTAAGGGTCACTGGCACAAGCAACCTGAAAAGAGACTTTCTTGTGTGAAGGGGTGAAATTTGTAGTCTGGGGGACCTTGCAAGAATATGGAATACTTTGGAGGGGGGCCGTACATCCCAAGGATGGGGTATTTCCTCTGAAAGATGGGCTGTAGTAGCACAAGTGCCAGGTATAATAGAAGATGTATGTATTGTAATAACTAGCTATCTAATTTTGTATTGACAATTCCAAACCACAACAACAGCCAACACCTTTTGTCTTCTGTGTATGATGTTGAAAGTAAAGTTATACCAAAAAAGGTTTGCAATGCTTACAGAAGCGTATTTGCCTTTGACTGTTTGCCTGATGTCCTCATACCAACATGCTATCAAGGAAACATATCTGTTGTCTTCAATGTCTTGATTAGAACAGCACTGCTCCATTGCATAAACAGATTCATTTATAACAATTCATTATTTGTGCTACTATCACAATAATTAAAATTATAACCAGAAAGTTGAATCTGCACAAGTCAGAAGAGTACCAGACTGATCTTGAATTTGTAGGTCAGTGTGTGCTTTTGGAGTCAAGATGAGAATCGTGCATTCTTGAAAGCATTGTATTCATGATGGACTGCAAAAGCAAGTTCAAATGACACAAACTTGCTGTGGCAGATGACATCAGTGAGATAATGTCTGAGAGTCAATGTGAACCAAGCCCAAACTGGAAACATGACGATTGAACATGACAAGTCTTAAAAACAGGGGAGAGCCATGCCTATCTTCAGATCATTCATTGAAATGACTTTCCAGTCCTGCATCAAGAAGTAAACGAAAAGCTACAAAGAGGGCAGTTGTATGGAACCCAGGGACTTTGTCTGTTGAAATAAATAGTTTGGTCAAACAACGCATTTTTGTCAGTTAAGCATTAGTTTAGCGACTAAACTGACACCATTTTCAAGAAAAGGTACCCCCTAAAGTTCAGACAAAAAGTGGTTTTGCATTCCTGTGATTTAATTCACAGCCTTGCGGAAACACATTGCAAAAGGAGTGAACTGAATCATGGACCATAGATAAAACAATTCTGTCTCCAACCTCTGATTTTATCCTGGTAAAGCTATTTTTGTCTCTAATCTAAGAGACAAGATCTGTACACATTGGAGGCAATTTCGGATACCCTTTTTGATATGTGCCTGTCTTTATGTGTAGATAAGGACGGCCAGTTTTGTTACGACTAGAAAAGTGTGTTTTGTCAGATGATATCCTAGGGTTCCATATAACGTCCCCCATTTAAGACGACATGAAGCATCACAGTGTGAAGTCCCCGTATTATGTCATACTTTTTATACTTGTGGTGTTTTCTGTCTTGGCAATGTCCAGTTGGTCCTTCTTGATATTGGAGACATGATGTTACAATGTGCATTGTATCTTGTCCTTTTTTGTTTTGCTTCACTATCTGAGCTCAATTGTAAATGTGACTATGTGCATCATACCAAGAAGGGACATGGGTTACCCAGAATGCAGGAGAAAAGCGTCAAGACCAGCGTGGCAGGCAACTACGCATAAGAATGAACATTCAAGAACTTATACACAATATATGGGGGGAGTGCAGCAGAAGCCATATTCAACCTAACAACAATGGTAACCAACAACAGGGTGATCCTAATGAAGCTTGCTTCGGTGAAAACGAATACAACAAAACATGAGAAGATGAACACAAGAAGACATGTGAAGAAGATGGTGCATGTTACTGCGGTTAGCAGGCATTGGATAAAGTTACAATCTAGGATGGTAAATCGGATTAGATGACCTGCATGACATTCATTATCGGGAGTAGTGACAATTAGCTCAATGAAGTCTTGGCCCAGTATTCATACTCCAAGACTGCTTCCTATGACAATTTAGTAGCTGGCTCATTTGATTGGTTGATTTCTTACTCAGGATTCGTCATTCGACTGCAGGGTTACTGCCCTAACAAGCAGTCTTGCTAGAAGGGTTATCTTGTTTCTGTAAAGTTTTCCGGATCGGGAGTGATCATCAAAGGAGAAGACCATATGAACTTTCCATATTTGAGCAAAATTGCTGGACTGTTAACATTTCAACCATTGACGACGAGAAACTCATGATTTGAATTTATAGATTGTTTAGATTTTCGTGCGCAACACATATTATGTCGTCACATAATATGCCTCTCATTGTCACCCGGACGAGTGTAACCCACATTACCGACTCTTCCTTGACTAAGAATGATACTTAAGAAGAGATTCTCGTGAGGATGCTCGAAAACATAAAAGCTTCTGATTTTCTGTAGGATATGAATACTCGAGCAAAGGTGACCAAAATGGAGTAACATGCAAACGACTGAAATAATTCAAACATCACACCCTTCAATCCCAAGCAACCTGGCCCACTCTTCTTTCTTCTTCTTTAAACCCACAATATCTGCCTTCAACTCCTCTATTGCCTCCGCGACCTTTTCTTCCTTCAATTCCTGTCTCATGGCCTTCAATTCAGAGCGTGCCTCACGCCAGAGATTCATATAATGAAGTTCTTGCTTTCGACGTTCTTCGGACGGTTTATTGACCGACTTTGAGTCAAGTTGTACATTCAATGCTTTCGCGTCGACGGACTTGCGGCCTCTCTTGCGCCCCCGGACATGCTCCTCTTCCTCCTCCTCCTCCTCGGAATCCTCTAGAGTCATTTCTATGAACCTAAATTGAACGAGGAGACAAAGAATATTTGAATGTTGTATCTTAAGAGGAAATGATGATCATGTAGAACGAAGACAGTATGCGAACTCACTTGACAAAGTCCCTGTAAGCTTCGCCTTCATCCCATCCCGACTCTTTCCGCATCCCCTCCCACTTCAAATGCTTCTTATAGGAGAAGTGGCGATTGTAAGCATACGAATCCCAGGACGCAAAGCTCGTTTTGCACGCGGGACTGCATCGACACCGGACGATGTACTTGCTCTTTCTCTCGCCGCCGTGGTTGGGGTCTACGTCGAGGTCGTCGTTGAAGATAACATAAATGCCTCGGTTCCAGAATTTGGTCACGGCTTGTTTGGGGGTCAAGGGCTTGGCGCGGTGGATTCGTTTGGGTTTTTCGGTCATTTCTTCCACGGCGGCGTTCACAGCGTGTTGAATTTCGTCCTCTGGAGGGAGAGACGGGACGATGATTTCGGCGGCGGCTTGAATTTCGTCCATGGTGTGCTGAGGTCAGTTGTGGAGCGAACAGTGCAGGACTTAGTTAGCTCACGCATGTCATGCAAAGGGAAGCCCCCCATCCTTTCTGCTTCGAACAGGTAGGTAAGTTTTAAGCGAACGATGGCCGGCAGAGGAGTCACCCGGTCCGTGGTAATAATTATCAACTGGAGGGGAGTATATTAGCGGACCCGCCGCTTGCACTCAACACATCATTAACCAACCCCCAGACAAACAAAATAATATCAACCTCTTTGGGGTGACAAGTCAAAGAATGCATGGGGAGGAGGGGCGCTCACCTTGTCTGTTGCCGTATATCAACTGGACTTCGGTTTTGGAGGCGAGGGGGCAAGTAGGTCCAAATAACGTAACAAAACGACGTTTGACAGGAAAATGATATTTTGTCTACAGTAAGCATGTCGAGGCGTGGTGTACCGTACGATAGAGGATTGTTGAGCACAACGACCAAAAATCTAAACAATTTCTCATTCACGAGACGTTTTTTGGGGGCATAAGGCATTGGTCCTTATTAAGGGTCCTTATTACCGGTCGTCAATATCATAGAACGATTCTATGATGAATATACCTATATACGTATATGACGAATATCTGAAAAATTCATATGATCGCGATTGATATTAAAGGTCATCTATCGCATTGTACGTATAAAAATCTGAAGATATACCTATATAACTGACCATCACGCAATAGAAATCCCTATATTAATTTCAAAATACTACCAAGGTATTAATTTCAAAATGCTACCAAGGTAATATTTTTATTTCTGAGTACTAGTTCGTGATGTAGCGCTACGTCGATTTTTCAATACGTCATGTGTTTTGATCGTAAATATAAGCGTGCTGCTACTCAAGTAGCGCTGAGGGTAATATTTTCTACCAAAATTTGACTAACAAAATAAGAAGACGCGTCTGTCTGCCACACCGTAAAATCTACCTTGTCCCGTGAATCACACAAGATCGTGTGATGGATGTTTGGTACAGTATTATAATATTGTACCTTGTACCTACTGCAGGTCTCTTTGCACCATACTTCTACACTGACTTGATATCTTGTATGTCCATGCATCACCATCATGACATGTTTGCCCCATTGCTGGAAACCTTTTCAATCCTGGCACCCATGCTGAATCTAGCTACATTGCTGACACTGGCCTGCTGCTAACAACATACATGAACAGGGACAGTTGACACAACATGAGAAAATGAATTTCCCCTTTACTACTTTGACTAAAAGTGGTTGGTTTCTTACCCCAGAGTGAACCAGGAGATGCCACTGTTGTCACCTTGCTCTTTGAGAACATATGGATTTCTCATGTTTAAATTTGATGATATCTTTTAATTCATTACTTACACAGCGCTCATGCCATGGTTCATATCTCAGCTCCACAACTGAATACAAAGACGCTATGGTTGTCACTCTGATGCTAGAAGCAATAAGGAACAGGAATAGTGTGTTACTATTGAAACAAAATATTTCCCATTTTTTACTTTAATTTTATGACTTGATATATCCCAATCAACTTCTTATGTACCAACCTTGGCAGATTCATATCTCAAACCCCAGACTGAATATTGAGACACACATCCTCCCACATAAACAGCAATATAAAGCAATGTCTGCAAGGGAAAGGTGAGATAAAGTTTCTTCCCATTTTTGCATCTTTGCTCAATTTTTCATCAAAGTTCCCCATTCACAGCAATAGTGACAACACACTTGCAAGGAATATTTTTGTGTTAAAGTTTCAGCAATGATTTGGCTGGGCACATTGCAAGACGCTATTGATTTGATATATAGGCAATGGTGCTCAATTATCTGGTATGAAAATAATTCACCCACTTACATAAAGTTGGACCAAAGTGCTAACTAGAGCAAAAAAGTGCACCTAGTTAACATAATAAGAGCTTTCTGTATCTTGTTAATGATGCAAGAATTACCATAACTATATATTTGCCCCTTTTTGATCTTGATAACGAATTACATAATATTTACTTCTAGATAACCAAATTTTACGCTTTACAAGATAGAGACTACACCCGAAAAGGGACATTGCTCAATTTGTATGATGAAAGCATCGCGATGGTCCTCACTGTTTTCATGACATGATATGTTGTAACAAACATGTTGTGAGTATCACTAGGACGTAATTTTAGGCAAGGAATTGAATGGTGCAATCAGATTGACTCAGAAGTGAGTACAAAGGTGAAATTGGGCAATTTTGTTCACTAGGGTCGGTTTTTGCTCTAGTTAATTAACTAGGGTTGAATTTTGCTCTAGATACGTGAGGGTTAAGAAGGAGAGTGACCCACGTTGAGGACTGTGGCTAAATTTTTTTTTATGCTTTAATGTTTTGTTTGAGATTGATGCAAAATTGAGTCTTTGTGGTATCATTTATTCTTGTGGAAAATAAATATGTGACCTAGTTCATAGATGAGGGTACACGATACAAAGTTCTGGTCATGGTTCAGGGAAGGCATGATCGTGAACCTCTCTGCTTGATGTATCATACCCCAACAGCAAATATGTTCCTTCACAAGCAACATCAACAGGTCTAAATTGTTAACACCGCTTGCACTCATAACCCCAAAATTGGCATTTGTTGTCCAAGGATGAGACAAATAAATGAGGGTGGCACTGGGTAGAGGTCGAGTGATAAAATGAATAGATGGTAGTGATGAATGTGTGATTATGTGACCTATGTGTAGTAGTATTAAAATGTCTTGAGGTACACAAGTATATCCTAGTAATACAAACGCCTTTAGTACACAAAGACAAAGCTTAATAATAAAATGTCTTGAGGTTCACAAGTGCAGCATAGCTAAATTGTGAGCAAAACAGTTTGTACTCATAACCTCAAAGGATGGTACATTTGTCTTCCAAGGATGAGACACATAAATGAGGGTGGCCCTGGGTATAGATGTATAGTGATGTAATGAATGATTGATAGTGATGAATGTGTGAATATGTGATCTATGTGAGTAATAGGTAATAGTAATAAAATGTGTGGAGGTACTATACAGTTTCTTATACACCATTTTGACATTTAAAACAAATGTCACTTGGAGGGTTAATTACTAGCTTCATTTCTAGATAAAAAGTCTTAGTTTATTGTGTTGCTAGCATTCTAGTAGTTAAATTCGCTAGCTGCCATCTAGAGATAAAAATGTCTTAGCCGAAAAATTTTCAACTCTCTAGACATTTTAATTTTTACTTAGACCTTTAAATTTTATAATGTTCGTTTGTTTTATAATTGACCCGACACTGCGTGGTAGTTCTGAGGGTAGCGCACAGGATAAATCGTATTAACAAATGTCCCCGATGCTTATCCGGTATTACAACCCAATACTGGCCTCCCAAACACCAGTTTGATCGTAAATCTAGCAACGCCTCGTAGCGCTGAGGGTAATATTTTCTACCAAAATTTGGCTAACAAAATAAGAAGGCGCGTCTGTCTGCCACACCGTAAAATCTACCTTGTCCCGTAAAAAAGAATCACACAAGATCGTGATGGATGTTTGCAACATTATTATATACCTTGTATGGTACCTACTGCAGGTCTCTTTGCACCATACTTCTACACTGACTTGATACCATTGCATGTCCATGCATCACCATCATGACATGTTTGCCCCATTGCTGGAAACCTTTCAATCATGGCACCTATGCTGAATCTAGCTACATTGCTGACACTGGCTTGTTGCTAACAACATACATGAACAGAGACAGTTGGCAACAACATGAGAAAATGAATTTCCCTTTTACTACTTTGACTTAAAGTTGTTGGTTTTTACCCCTAGAGTGAACCAGGAGATGGCACTGTTGTCACCTTGCTCTTGAGAACATATGAATTTCTGATTTTTAAATTTGATGATATCTTTTCAATTCATTACTTACACAGCTCATGCCATGGTTCATACCTCAGCTCCACGACTGAATACAAAGACACTATGGTTGTTACCTGCTGCTAGAAGCAATAGGAACAGGAATAGTGAGATACTATTGAGAGAAAATATTTCCCCATTTTTTACTTTGATTTTATGACTTGATATATCCCAATCAACTTCATATGTACCAACCTTGGCAGATTCATATCTCAAACCCCAGACTGGATATTGAGACACCACTTTCATCCTCCCCACATAAGCAGCAATATAAAGAAATATCTGCAAGGGAAAGCTGAGAAAGTGGCTCTTCCCCATTCTGTATCATTGCTCAATTTTCATCTAAAAGTTCCCCCATTCACAGTAACAGTGATAGCCCACTTACAAGGAATATTTTTATGTTGAAGTTTCAGCTATGACTAGGGCTGGGCACATTGCAAAAGGCTATTGATTTGATATATAGAAGCTATGGTGCTCATTTATCTGTTATGAAAATAATTAAGAAAGAGGGGTGTCCTGCATTCAGGACTGTGGCTTCAACGTCTTTTATGATTCAATATCTTGTTTGAGATTATTGCAAAATAAGTCTTTGTGATATCATTTATTCTTGTGGAAAATAAGTATGTGAGCTGGTTCATAGAGGGTACACGGTGAGATACAAAGCTCGGGTCCTGGTTCAGGGAGGGCATGATCTTGAACCTCTCTGCTTCATGTATCATACCCCAATAGCAAATATGTTCTCCACAAGCAACAGCAACAGGGCTAAATTGTGAGCAAAAGCATTTGTACTCATAACCCCAATATTGGTATATTTGTTGTCCAAGGACGAGACAAATAAAAGCGGGTGGCACTGGGTAGAGGTCGGAGTGATGGAATGAATTGATGGCAGTGATGAATGTGTGACTATGTGACCTGTGTGTAATGTATTAAAAATTTCTTGATGTACTCAAGTATAGCGTAGTAATAAAAATGTCTTGACATACACAAAGACAAAGCCTAATAATAAAGACGTCTTGACATACACAAGTGTAGCCTAACAAAATTGTGAGCAAAACAGTTTGTACTTGTAACCCCAACGGATGGTACATTTGCCTTCCAAGTATGATACACATAATGAGGGTGGCCCTGGGCCTGCCCTGGGCTATAGATGTACAGTGATGCAATTAATGGATGATAGTGATGAATGTGTGAATACGTGATCTGTGTGCATAAAAGTAATAAAAATGTGTTGAGGTACTATACAGTTTTTTATACACCATGTTGACATAATAAAGACAAATCTCACTTGGAGGGTTAAATACTAGCTTCATTTCTATATAAAAATGTCTTAGTTTATTCTGTTGCTAGCATTCTACTAGTTAAATTCTTTCCTATCTTCCATCCAGATAAAAATGTCTTCATGCAAAAATTTTCATCTCTCTACATTTTCATTTTTAATTAGACCTTTAAATGTTATAGTATTTAGTTGTTTTTATTTAAGACGTTTTTGACACTTAGTAGGTAAATCGTGGTAGTTCTGAGGGTAGCGCCGATTCAGATATAATCATAATATTCATAAATCTATCAAGATTTTTTTAAAATCAAGATTTTTTAAAATCTTAGATGTGTTGGAAACTGAGCCGTTTTTTCTCTTCTTCTTCTTCTCCTTCTTCCTTCTTCTTCTTCAGTGAGACAGTTTTTGCTTTTTTGCCAAAACAGGTACTTACCATGAAGTTGATCTCAACTTACCTGTAAATAATTCATTTTCCGCTTGGACTTACATGGGTAGTCTTAGTGTTTTAATATATGCCTACCTTTAAAAATATATCTTTGTGTGTAACGCCTGACATTATTTTCAACAATGTTTCTGTAAACTTTAAGGGAACATTAGTCACAAATCATTTTAAGACGTAGAGATGAAAAATTTTAAACAGGGGTTCTTTAAAACTTGAAGGGAATGTTATCGTGTCACAAAAGAGTGTGTAACAAGAAAATGATTTCACAAACTAAAAGGGCGCTGGAGCGCGCGCCTTGGCGCGAGGCGCTCCCGCCCATTTTGGCATACACTCGTACTACAAGCCACTTTATTTTAATGTACGTCTTCCTCTGTCTCTACAAATCGCAATCTGTTTCGCTGCAAAAAATCTTGCAGTGGCTGCTGGTAATATGAGGTCTAACATGCAACAAAATGTAGTTGTAGAAAAAAAATATTTCGCGAAGACTGCAACAACACTAGCAAAACTCCAAGGACTACAACCATGTAAAACTTCACTAAGACTAGAAGCACTACAACCATGTAAAAATTCACCAAGACTAGAAGCACTACAACCATTACATCTACATCACATTTAAAACTCTGAAACTTGTGAGCCCACTTCTCACCAGGAGTAAAAACCATCTCAATAAAAAACAAAACGGCAACATGATAGGAAAACCCCTGTGAACCCACCTCTCACAGGGATGAAAAAACCATCCTGACACTCCAATCTTCTCTGACACTACTCTACAGGAATATCCCCAAATGCCTCTTCAAATAGATCACTTGCCACCACTACCCTCCTCACAGTACTCCTCTGGATCTTCCAACCACCCCTCTTCGACTGATCTGCCTTGTTGTGCCTTCTTGCTAGAGGGAGCCTTGCAGTATCCCCTGGAGTTCCATGAAGCTCTATATCACTCGGAGTGACCTTTTTTGACAAAGTTCCAAAAGTATACTTACTAATCTTCCCTAAAAGTGCTTCAAGCAAACAATAGCAAGAGATCAAATGGACCCCTATGTCCATGTCCAACCAAACTAGTGTCACAAACAACTATTTTAGTTAAGACTCCATACTAGAGTGTGTATTGGTTGGGGGGGGGCTTGGGGAGGGAGGGGGTGACACTAGAAAGTAAAGTTTTATAGGGGACATAGTATAGTACTTATTTTTATGTACCTCAAATGTATCATAAGGGTCTTAATTTATATTCAAATGCATACACTGGCCCTAGGTTCTTCCCGACTCGCCGCCATGCCTGATCGGATACAAACGTAACACTAACTATGTATGTATGCAGTACTTTGTGGCTGGGTGGTGCCACAAAAACTGTCGCAGGGTTAGTACCTGTTAGGTGCAAACCCTGACTCCCCTTTCTGACTTCATTGTTGCCCATCAGACCCCATAATGGGGTCAGTGAGGATGAGAGGAGGTGTGAGAGAAGGCCCACCCTGGAAGAGGCTGCGGCGGGACGCTGTATCAGGCGGGCCGCCGCAGCGTCTTGTAACAACATCGACTGCATACCACTTCCGGTGAAGTCCGGGAAACATAAACCTAAATATGAAGTACAAAGTTTTTGGGAGGATGAGGAGAAGAAGCACAGAACGCGCCTACAACCGTGGTAGCGGGGTCACCCAGAGAAGAAACAGGGAGGTGTCATTGCCCTAGATGCAACGTTGTCACGTAGGGTAGCCCAAAAAGGAATAGCCGAACCGTCATCTACACGCTGCCCTGCTGTGCTTTGTATCTGGGGTCAACCCACTTATGCTGCTGCCGCGATAGTGTCATACTCCGAGGCAATTGTGTCTTGTGTGACGTCGTGATACGCTCCTCCCGAAACGTTCACGAAACGGAATTTGTGCTTCATGTTGGTAGACATACCTTCCGAGAAGATATGGAGTTCTTCCCGGATATACTCTTTAAAGGTCGCCCCTTTCCAGCGGCCCATCTTCTGGATCTGAGTGTCGGAGTAACCCGATAGTGCCAATGCATTGGCCCCGCCACTCCATAGGGAGTGTGTGTCGATGCGATCTATGGGGAACCCTCATGAGGGATGTCCCAGCGAGGCGGCCGCCAACTTTAATGCCGCCCGGATGTGTTTGTCGGTCAAGTCCTGGCGTACACCCTTGGAATAGTAGGACAAAAGAGGGAGCTTTTGGTCATCACCATGTGCTCGAATCGCCAGGTACCGTCTACCCAGCGCTCTAACTGGGCATGTGACCGTGTCTCCATTGGCTTCTTGGTGGATGCATACCCCTCACCAGCCATTCTTCTGGTTGTCCAGTTTGAGAGTGGCTGACACCGCCAACATAATGAGGTTGGCCGGGGCATTGCGAGCAAGTTGACGGAGATTACCCTGTGTGTCTTTTCGAAAGAAGGTAACGTCCTCCATTTTGAACTGTACCATTTGCTTAGACTAATTTCGTGTCCCTTTTGTGGTATATTCACCCACCCTGAGGAGGTAGTAGAAAGCAATTAGTGTGAGATCACCCACCGCCAGAGGCTGTCTTAGCTTGTCCCAGATGGCACAAGTATTCTGGAACATCAGATTCCACAGGAAGTTTCTGCGTTGGCGGCGGGTCCGTTTTTTGCCACCCGTCCAACATCTGACTGAGGCGTGGGAGGAGTTTATTGTCCCCACCGGTGAGTTTGGTGGTTTATGCCGATGGCCAGGGCGATCGTCTGGCCAACGGCTGTGAGCGCCATACTGACCGTTGCAGCTGTGACTGTGCATCCGCGGCCGTAGAATCCGCTTCGCATGGCTGCTGCATAGCCTGTGAGGAGCCGCACCCTGTGCTCATATGTGACCCTCTGTAAGTATGGGTCCACGTCCAAAGGTGAGACGAACTTTGTCCAATTGGACCAATGCACCTCCCTAGTCTTGGTAGACGCCTCCATGCGTCCATTGTGGTAGGCTTTGTCAGCAAGATGGAAATAATTCTCATAACGACTTCGTTTGAGAAGCGGAAGACGTTCCAAGAGTTCTGGTGTGGGAGGGGGAATAAAGAGTTGTAGAAAGAAGCAAATGCAGTGTCAGTGTGGCATTCCCACGTGCAGTTGCTACCAAATGAGCGCAATGGGATGTCTGTCATCTGATTTTGGACCCCGGCTATGTGGAGGGTAGTGAGCGGTGACGCCTTACGGAGCTGAAGTTGAAGAGCCAATGTCCGTAATAGTTGCATCGCAATGGTTGACCGTCGTGATGCAAACCGCTGAATCCAGCTAACAAACGGGCTGTTGTCGCTGTATAACGCGACCTTGTTGCTGTGAGATCCGGTACCATTGCTTTGGTGAGCAGCCACACAAGAATTAGCCCCGCGAATTCTAAATCAGAATTTGTGATCGAGCCCGTTGGGTTGCTGTCTGAAACCAATGCATCTTGCACCTCACGGGGCCATTCCAGGCGGAAAACCGTGGGTGGTACGGCACGTAGTTCACCCACACTACTATACCACCTACCCCAAACTTCGAGGCATCGCAGATTCCCATGACATCCGGCCATCCCTTTACTAAACTCTTACAGTGTGTTGGTGACGTGATGCTATCTCTGAGAAACACTCGGGTCTCGCATACGGCGTTGGAGTGGCTTGTTTCGTTGCAAGAACACAACCTTAGGTTGCCGGCTCAGTATCGTGTAAAACGACGACAGTAACCCTTTCCCGGCTGGAATGGAGAGGAAAGCGTGCCGAATCTTGTAGAGCACCGATCGGAACTCCGTGAACGGTACCCCGTACTTTTTATTCTTCTTGGTGGATTGGAGCCAACCTGTGATCATGTCAATGAGCGCAGCTCGCCTGACAACCACATCGTGTGTTCCACCCCGTTGAACACAAATCCCAGGAGATCCTTTGCAGTATCCCAGGCGCCGTCCTCTTGTAACAATTTCTTCAGCAAAATGGGGTCCTCTGTGTCTACTTCCTCCCTCGGGAAAATATCGTGGATGCCACACATGACTCCATTTGCCATGTGATCGAGGACACGCCGGCTAGTGGCAATGGCCAGTCCCATAAAATTGTCAACGTAGACTTCAATGAGGTAGGTGAACGGGTCGGTATCCCGCGGGGAAGTGTCCAGTAAAGATAAGTATGCAGTGCTTGTTTTGTAGTATGGTAGGAATTCATTCACTGTCAACATATTCCTCCGCCACATCCGGTGCCATTTCTGAAGGGGTGCAAAAATACAGCGGCAACTCTATCCACCCCATTTGTAATGACTTGGGCACCACCAATTTCGTGCTTGCGTGACCGTGTTCAGGTAACACGTAGGAAAATTCCACTCCTCACCTTCCTTGCAGTCCATCCTCCAAAATCCATCCTTTATATCCCACATGGCCATAAACACCTTTGCGCCCTCGGGCGCCTCTGCCATGGCGTGGATGATGCATGCCAAGGAATGTCCTATCTGATCTATGGATCCACGTGGGGCACTTTTGAGGGATGCTTCGTTTACAGACGGTACATATCCTCCGTCCTTTAAGTGGAGTGAGAACGACAAGTCGAGGATAGTCCTGTACTTACGAGACTTGTGTGGGATCATAGAGATTGGTGAATTTTTCAGTTGTGGTGGCGGATTGTCCTTGATGTCAGCCCAGTCAATGATGCGCGCCTGACCAGCGGCTACTTTTGCCATTACTTTGTCGGTGAGTTGGACAATTGCATCTGGTGCCAGCGCTGATTTATGCGGTCCCCTGTCGACCGCTGCTTGCATCATTTCGCGAGTCCACGGTTTGCCCGTCAACGTTGGGCATCCTTTAGTGGCATACTGGAGTAAAGTTGGAGTGGCCGGGTGACGTAGTGCCAGGCCAGAGGGGCACATCTTATTCCTGTGTGGGATCTGGTTTCCTTGTGACAAGTCCAGTGACAACACAGTCCTCCCGGTGTGTTCCTTCCAATACCGCACCATCTCCGCTTGGCACATTTGCTTGTCAGTGCATCTCGCCTTATTCTCTTTTCGCCAGGTGTCTGTCGTGGCCCCTGTTATGTGGGCATGATCCTCAATCCGCGGAGCATTGAGCCCAGGCACGTATCGATTATCGATCTGTTGTTTGCATGAGGTTGCGGGGAGCAAAAGAAAATTACAGGCGCGTTAGCCAGGATATGTCGCAACAGTTGATGTATTGGTGTGGGGCATGGGTATTCACCTCCGAATCACCACCGTTGGATCTTGTCCTGTAATTTGCTTCCGTTGTTGGCCTGCCGAGTCCCAGTGGGCTTTGGCTGGCAACCTGCTCTTGTGGCTCCGCGCCATCTTGACCACTGCTACCAGTGTTACTCGCTGTTTTCTCACAGTGCCCTGGTGTGGTGTTATTCTGGGGATCGCCCTTGTGCTCAAATGGCTCAAGAATAACATACGGTTGTTCACTATAAGTCTTACCTTCCCCTCGATCCAATAGTGGGTGAAGTGTTGTTGGGATTTTGGTTGAGTCAGGCTCCGGGTCAGAGATAAGCGGAGGTGCGCTGGGAGTGCATTGGAGTGTCGGAGTGTGCATTCATTGACCATAAGTGCTTTGGCAATCCCAGCTTGGCAGCCCTCAGGCTGTCCGTTTCCGCTTGTTAGGGTAGTAATCCCTTGCTTGCACTGCAGGCTCCGTGGCTTTGTGTGCTTCGACCCCCGGGCGTAGTAGGTTGCAGAGTTTCTCCACGAACTCTCCTGACAGTTCACTGACAGGCACGTGTCCATCATGCGCTTGTCCACAATACTTTCCGTTGCATTTGCCCAACACATACAAATAACATAATAGGTTTTGCCCATTCCGCATGTATTTTGGTTCCATCAGGAGATCTCCTTCGGCTACTCCCGCTGCCTTACACAATAAGCACAATTGGACACTCCTAAAGTGTCGAATATAACTCTCCATCATCCTTTTGATTGTCGGGTGTACTCTCCTGCCGAATGACCACCGGTCGATCGGGTCCCGTTGATTGAACGGGAGTCAGAGAGTACCCCTGGGCTTCGCTCCATGCTTGGCCCGCGCTCCCTGCAGGAGCTGCCGTTGGTTTCTGGACTATGCCCTGTGTACTTGTGCCAATGCGTGTCCCATAAGTTGCATCTTGTTTCCATTTTGCAGGGAAGTTCCCCAATCGAATTTCCACCGCCTTTGACACATCCGTGCCAATAATATTCATTAAGTGCGACGTTGGGAAGCGAGGTGTTCTCCTTGCCATTTCTTCCTCCGTAACAGTGCAGAAGAAAAACTGCCTGCTGTCTTCAATTATGGCCCACGTGATTTGACGAACCATCTGGGGCCCGAACCTGTCAGACTTCGCATACACCTGTTCTGAATTTAGCATCTGCCATAAGTCAAACAGGTTCTGAAAATAGTCACACTTATCCCCAAAGAGCGTGCAAGTGAGGGCGTAGAAGGTCCCGACATCTCGAACTAGTTCGAGCTACGTGCTGGATGGTGGGCGCGGATCCTTGCGCGAGAGCCCTAACACATCTGTAAGCGTGTAGTTGCGCTCCGTTAGTGACATTGCATATTCCTTGGAATGGAGGTCCGCTGTTTCGTGCCCAGTCCAAGGCCTGACGATTAGAATTGAAAGTCCCTTTTCTGCAGTGGCAAAGTGCGCCGTCGCCGATCCCGGGTTAAATTCTAATTTTGTGATTTCATCCAACGATCGTGTCGCCATATTTAACCTTTAACCCCACATACTATGACGACGGGATGGGGCAATTGCCTTTGTTCGCACGTTTGCAAAGAGTGGGGGAGCCAAGACAGGTGGCTCAAAAACGGGAATGCTTTTTCAGTGGAAAGGTTGAAGAAATTAAGAAATTACACATAAAATAAATAAATTACACTTAAAGGGGCAGTCAAAGTAAGTGCCATTATAGAAATAAAATGCGCGAGAATGGATTTGGGCAGGAAAATTGGATAAGTATTCATTAAGCAGTAATGGTGTGACAAAATGATGCAAGAGTTACAAGATTTTGTAAATAATTATGTTTTTTTGTATCAAGATTTTTTCAAAATCTTAGTTGTGTTGGAAACTGAGCCGTTTTCTTCTTCTTCTTCTTCTTCTTCTTCATCTTCTTCTCCTCCTCCTCCTCCTCCTCCTTCTCCTTCTTCAGTGAGACAGTTTTTTGCTTTTTGCCAAAACAGGTACTTACCAAGAAGTTGATGTGAACTTACCTGTAAATAATTCATTTTTTGATTGGACTTATATGGGTAGTTATAGTGTTTTAAGTATCTGCCTACCTTTAAAATTATATCTTTTTGTATAACATATGACATTATTTTCTAGAATGTTTCTGTAAACTTGAAGGGAGCATTAGTCACAAATTATCATTTTAATCATACAACAATGGTTCTGTAAACTTGAAGGGAACGTTATCGTGTCACAAAAAAGTGTCTACGTCTAACAAGGATGATTTCGCAAACTAAAAATGGGTACATACTTTTAGAATGCGCGCGCGAAGCACGCGAGGCGCTCGCGCCCATTTGCAACTACTATAGTACATATTAATTAAGCGTAGAAAAGTGGCATACCACCTGCATACTACTACAAGCACTTTATTTCAAAAGTACGTCTTCCTCTGTCTCTACAAATAGGGGGGTGCACACCAGATTTTTTTAATTTTAAAAATGGTCTGTCCTTCACCCCCACACCGTTCCCTTCTGTGCCAGGTATCTTTTAAAAAGTGGCGATCAGCTGACAGTTGCATTCCAATTAAGCAAATGTGTCAGCCACAATTGGAACATTGTGGCAACGATTTGCAATGTAAAAGGTCAATTGGTGACCAAATCATCGCAACTGCGCATAGATTATACTATTACCTATGCGCAGTTGCGAGGATTTACAGTGTGATGCGCTCATCACGGAGCGATCGTGTAAAAAGTGCCACAGCACGTGCTGAACTGCATTTTACACAGTTCACAAATCGACAAAAACTCGATTGTTCGGACATTCGGCAAGCCAAACCATGGCCAATAGTTCTCCACAAGACCTCCCAAACACACAGAACACATCTAGTGAACTCCGTGCCTCCATCGCGACTTCAGGAGATGAAAAAAATGTTGAGAATCATCAAGATTCAGCCATCAAGATGGCATCTTCGTGCCATGTGCATCATCCCATGCACAACTCCGAATTCTCACCAAGCACTGCCCTTTCTCCACAAAAGCACCTCCAAAACACACCTCCAAAACTCCCAGCCACTGCCACGAATCTAGAGTGGCTTATGTTCCTGCTAACATTGCAGGAACAGAAGCAAAGGGCAGGGAGGTGTACCACCTCCTACACCACCTCCGCCACCATTTCCAACAAAACTACCTCCTGCCACCTCTCCTGTAGCCACCAGTGATTCTATCGTCCCATCCATGACAAAGAAGAAGAAGAAGAGGTTGAATAAATCCCTCTCTCGTCATGGCCGTGGCCGGAAGGCAAAGGCCATCAAGAGTGATGCCCCCAAAAATGTATTCCCTGCTACGAGGGACCTGTCTTCCTCACCGCCTCCAGATCCTCCTTCTCACGGCTCTGTCAAGCCTCCACCGCTGGCACTCCAAATCAAGTCTTTGCGCAACAAGAAGGACTACGAGAGGAGAAAGACTCAACGTGCTGAACAAGCAGTTGAGCACCTCAAAGATGAGTTGTCAATTGCAAAAAGCAATATTTCTGTCCTTGAATGTACTAACAAACATTCTAGTCTTCAAATTTCGCGATTGAAAGACTCCGCAGACAAATCTGCTTTGCTCTTAGGAAGGCGCACTGATAGGTTTGTGGCGTATCGGGCACGTAAGGAGGAAGAGATCAGAAAGTTAAAGGCCACAGCGGAGAAGAAGATTGCTGCTTTGGAGAAGCAACACAAGTTTGTTTTGGTTCGAGAGAAGGCGGAACGGTACAAGATTGAACGGGCCCATTCGAAGGCAATTGTTGCAAAAACAATGGAAATCAGTGGTGCACAGAGGTCAAAAGAGTAAGTTTTACTGTGTTGCTTGTTCCTTTTTTCTACTTCGACACTAATTCTTTTTCAGTTTTGAAATCAATGAGTTAGCAGCTAAATGCGACAAACTTGAAACACAGCTAAAAGAGGTTGAAAAGTCGAAGGACTTGGAGTTGAAGGCGGCTGAGAGGAGTGCTCGTTTGGAAGAGAGGATGCACTATTCAAAGGTCGTAGATCGTTTTAAAAGTAATGCCAAAGTACTTTCAACAAAAGTAGTTTTGCTGACTTCTAATATGGTAACTTCGGAGTTACAGAGGACAGGCACATAGGTCAACACGACGTTCGGCGGAGGTAATTGCTCATAGTTCTACACAGGAGCAAAGAATCAAGGAGTTGGAGGCTATCGTTAAAAATCAAAACAACCAACTCATGGAGCTAGAAGACGAACTAGATAGGAAGAAGAATCAAGTTCAAGAATTGGAGAAGGCGGTACCAATCAAAGTATTTTGCAAAATTCGTGATGGCCAAAGAGGAGCAACGTCATGGCCTCATTTCGTCTGGGAATTGATCCTAGAACAACTTGTCAATGGTACGCCTCCTTCTTCTGTTAACTCGAACATCATATCATTCCTTTGTTGTTTCTCTCCAACAACAGTCATCAAAGAACTGCCAAGTATTTGGACAATTCGTCGTGGGCATACGGTGCTTCTTGTTGTTGTGGAGACTCTGGCAACGTATCGCCTAGCAAAAGCCAAACGATGGGGCCAGATGTTTACTGATGGAAGTGGCAGACGACAAATAGCTCTTCAAGATCTTGCGTTGAGCATCGAAGAGGATATTGACGGTGTGTTTGAGTAAGTCAAGCATTCAGTAATTCATTTATGTATGTTGCTAATATAACTGACGCTGGTTCCTAATTCATTCACAGACCATTGCTATTGACCAGCAGCATCATACCCAAAGATGAGAGGTCTGAAACAATTTGTGATGCAATTGTTCAAACAATCAACGACAAGGCAAGCCATTTGGATCGATGGGCTGTGGTCCATGAGAAAATGTTTGGCAACACACACAGCATTCCCTCCAGCTCTCAGATCCATCTGTCTAAACTGGAGGGTGGTTTGGTGAACACAGACACATGCAATGGTGCACGTCTACTTGCACAACTATTGGTTGACGCCGTAGACTTTGCAGTGGAGGAAAAGAGGGCACTTTCGGGAGTAAATGACAATCATCCTAACACTATTGCAACCATGGTCCAGGACTGCCACAACCACATGCGGAACATTTGGATAAAAGCAGTTACTCATCGACTGTCTTCCTATCTCAACAAAGTATTAGCTGACGACTTGAATGACGTGGACTGGAGGTTACGAATAACTACAATGTTCGATGGCATTTTGAGAGCAATCGATAAGGAGTTCAGCCTTCCTGCAAACTACCCGAAGGGTCACGGTGATATGTTCAAACATTGGTTACGTAAGTTTCATCCTGGTGCGTTACTAGTTCCAGTGACACGCACAACTGGATCGAGGCAAGACCTAGCAACGGAAGGGGCCGCTGCAGTGTATTGGAACAGGCGCTACTACGTTGAATTTTTGGATGAGTGTTTGCGTGGATGCAATGACAACATTCTTCAAGAGAATTTATTCATTGTGCTTACATCAGTTGAAATGGTGGCGCTGTGTCGAACCATGGCAATTCTTCATTTCAAAATCTGTATGCCGCTGCGATGGCTAGCTGGCAACACACACTTCATTGGACAGCAGGGTTATGACTGGTCGGCAAGGTCGATGGGCAAAGCAGTTGATGCCCTATATGACGCTATGATGAATATTCAACAAGATGGCAGTTTATTTTTAAATGAAGACTTCATGAATTCGATATTCGACAAGCTTTATACCGATGAGCATGGAAATCCTGCTCCATTACCCCCGTTGCAAGAAGCAATGCAATACCAATACGAAGTGAAGCAGACTAATACTATCGATGGTTCAACAGTTTTACCCTACGATCAAATGAATGCAGAAATGTTCTATCCATCGCGTCAAGAGAACAAAGATACAACAGCTATTGTTGAAGACATGGCTGCAAACGAAGTTGCTCCAGCAGTTTTGGGTGAACTTTGTGACCCAAAGAAAGCTCTTTCTGATTATGCTACTGCAGTTGGTGGCAAGTTCAGCTGGGGTCGAACTACGAATGAGGAGCATATGGCGTGTGTTGGTAAAAATGCAACCAATGATCCAGCTGAAAGTCCATTTGCTCAGTTGACGAGACAGTTACAATGCTTTGGGAGAATTCTAGGTATTCATGCTTCGGCAGTTGGACATGCAAGAATCAACGGTGACTTCAACCGCGACATTAAGGACTCTGAAAAAGACGGTGCTTATTTCAAATTAACTCCCGACGAGCGACAGTCGCTAGTTGCATATGCTCTTTGTTCAGCTCCAGCAGTGCGCCGAGAAGAAAAGGTGCAACTGAACAATCAGCGTGAAGCAAAACATGAGAAGAAACAAATTCTGCGGCAAAAGAAAATGCTGGCGTGTCAGAAAGAGTATGGAAACAAGTTGACTTACATCGAGATGGCAAACTCCCCGGCATTTTGGAAGACAAAAATTATTGCGAATAGAGAATTCAAAAATCTTCCAAGTGAAACAGCAAGACTGAATGCTGTTAAAGAACAAATCAGAATTCGCATAATTGGGTTTGGTTGGCAAGACCTGCATCATCCATGGTCTAAAGAAGGTCACACATTCACTGCCAATGAACTTTTGCAATATTTAACTGAGAAACTCATTCCAGAGCAAAAACACAGAGGGATTCCTACATCACCAACCATGAATATGCCATCTAGAAAAGTGACTCCTCAGCTTGGAAAGAGAACAGCAGATGTTGCTGAATTGGAAGAACGTTATGAGAATGAAAAGGAAAAAGCTGTGGAAGAAGCAATCAAGCTGCGAGATCAATTAGAAGATGAAGGCATCATTGACAGACACGAGAGATTACAGCCAACAAGGCCTGAGGTCGATGAAGACTTAATTGGCACCGAGCTTGAGATTCTATATTCATATGTTGAACCGGATGGAAGTAACAAGAACATGTGGTGCCAGGGTGTCGTCGTTGCGGTGCTACCACGGAATAAAGTTCATATTGAATGGGAACAAAGTACCCTCCGGGAAGGTGATGAATCAATTACTGAGGAGGTATTATTGAAGACAAAGTACAACAAACATGTTATTGGGGGTTGGAGATATAGTATAGAGTAATATTTCTGCATGAATGTGTTACCAAATGCTCATATTAGGGTACTTACTTACGTAGGACAGTGGCACCTAGTAAATTAACATGTCAAACTAAGAATACTTACGTAGTACCTCTTACATAAAGTGTTATCACGTTCGAATCAAACATGGGCTAGTAGGGAAGCATGCGGCGGATTTTTTCGGGAAAAAATTTAGCAATGACATACTAATACCTATTACTTCATCCAGGAACAGTTTTTACAGCAATATTTCATCATTTCGAAATCCTCATTTTTGGGGTGCACCCCCCTACTACAACTTGCATTCTGTTTCGCTAGATACAAAAAATCTTGCAGCGGCTGCTGGTAATAATTATATTGATAATGAAAAACTTTGGGGACCCCTATGATGAACTGGGAAATCACTTTATTTATTATTACCAGCAGACGCTGCAAGATTTTTTTTAGATTAGTAGAGACAGAGAAGACATACTTTAAAAATAACGTGGCCAAATGGGCGCTCGTTTTGGTGCTCGCGCCCATTTTTAAAGTAAGATATATTTTTTAAGGTAAACAGACTACAAAACATGATGACTACCAAAATTTGAAAAATCTTGACTACCAGCAGCCGTTCGTAGAAACTGAAGAAACAGAGGAAGTCACAGGTTTAAACATAAAGTAGCTTGGCTACGCTTAGTTGTAAATGGGTGTGTGCGCGTTGCGCGCTTCATGCACGCCTTTTTGAAATAATATATAGTTTTTAAAGGTAAACACATGGACCATAACACCATGACTACCCATGTACGTCGCCCCAAAAAATTAAGTATTAAGATTTTTTTCAAAATGTTAGTTGTGTTGGAAACTGAGCCCCTTTTCTCCTTCTCATTCTCCTTCTCATTCTCCTTCTCATTCTCCTTCTCATTCTCCTTCTCCTTCTTCTCCTTCTTCTCCTTCTTCTCCTTCTTCTCCTTCTTCTCTTCCTCTTCTTCTCCTTCTTCTCCTTCTTCTCCTTTCTTCTCCTTCTTCTCCTTCTTCTCTCCTTCTTCTCCTTCTTCTCCTTCTTTCCTCCTTCTTCTCCTTCTTCTCCTTCTTCTCCTTCTTTCTCCTTCTTCTCCTTCTTTTCCTTCTTCTCCTTCTTCTCCTTCTTCTCCTTCTTCTCTTCTTCTCCTTCTTCTCCTTCTTCTCCTTCTTCTCCCTTCTTCTCCTTCTTCTCCTTCTTCTCCTTCTTCTCCTTCTTCTCCTTCTTCTCCTTCTTCTCCTTCCTTTTCTCCTTCTTCTCCTTCTTCTCCTTCTTCTCCTTCTTCTCCTTCTTCTCCTTCTTCTCCTTCTTCTCCTTCTTCTCCTTCTTCTCCTTCTTCTCCTTCTTCTCCTTCTTCTCCTTCTTCTCCTTCTTCTCCTTCTTCTTCTTCTTCTTCTTCTTCTTCTTCTTCTTCTTCTTCTTCTTCTTCTTCTTCTTCTTCTTCTTCTTCTTCTTCTTCTTCTTCTTCTTCTTCTTCTTCTTCTTCTTCTTCTTCTTCTTCTTCTTCTTCTTCTTCTCCTGCAGTGAGACAGTTTTTTCACTTTCTGCCAAAACAGGTACTTACACTATAAGCTAAATTGAATTTACCTGTAAAAAAATAATTTTTCGGGTTGGCCTACATGGGTAGTCATCATGTTTTGATGTCTGTTTACCTTAAAAATTATATCTTATTTTAAAAATGGGCGCTCGTCGCCCATTTGCAAGCGTGACAAAGCTACTTTATTTTTATAGTATGTCTTCCTCTGTTGCTATGAATCACATTCTGTCTAGCTTGCTACAAAAAATCTTGCAGCGGCTGCTGGTAATTTACAGTTAAGTTCTCATCAACTTATCGGTAAGTACGTGCTTTGGCAAAAAGTGAAACAAAAACTGTCTCACTGAAGGAGAAGAAGAAGAAGAAGAAGAAGAAGAAGGAGAAGTTTACAGTAAATATAACTTAGCTTATAGTGTAAGTACCTGTTATGGCAAAAACTGAAAAAACTGTCTCACTGAAGGAGAAGAAGGAGAAGAAGGAGAAGAAGGAGAAGAAGGAGAAAAGAGGCTCAGTTTCCAATACAACTCAGATTTTGAAAAATCTTGATTTTGAAAAAATCTTGATTCATCTGTTACATAGGATTATGTATAATTGCCGACAAAAGAATCAATTCTGCCAAATTCGAAGTATTGGGGATCCTCCGGGATAGGGATAGGGCCGGCGGATGAGGCCGGCGGATGAGGCCGGCAGATGAGGCCGGGATGATGTCAATATTGGCCCTACAGTAATTACCATGACTTCATTACTTTTGTCAAGTAGGCGTTCCATTATTTTTACAATAAGCCATAACAATACGATTGTTTAATTTGGACACAAATCACAGAACTACAAGTCAAGAAGGTGATCATTTTGGCAAACAACCATATGGCCATCTTCTTTGACAAAGGAATGAAGTATTTCAACCCATGTTGTTCCACTGCAAGATGAGCTTCAGTCATCTTTTTCAAGTAGTAGTAATTTTGTGCAAAATCTTACAAGTTTTTGTTCACAAATCTCATTCAGTGCATGCACTGATCTTTAAGTCTTGTGTGGGAAAGGGATAGAATTCTTGAAGCGCTGCTCCAAAACTCACCTCCACTCCATCTACCAAACCTGCCCTGCCCTCTTTGTCCAATATCTCCCCTCCTCCACTTATGACGCACTCAACTTCAACATTGCAAAAATTTGGCTGTGTATTAGTTCCAAATCACAATGGTAGCATGTCTTGAGTCAATACATAAAATTTGATAATTGAAGTGTGTGTTTTATGAACAGCTGTCATGTGTCACACACGATTGGCTGTTATGCACGTTGTTTTGTTTCTTTACGTGCTAGAAACATGGATAATCATCTGACAGTTGACTTTTCTAAACATTTCCTCATGAATTTTTGTAGGAACAAACCACTATTATAACAGAGTTGAGATGAAATTACATTCTTTGACCAGATGAATTTGGCCTTATGCCCAGTGAATCAAGTTGCCATGGCTAGGACACTTAAAACAAATTAACTTCAGTAACTTACAAGTACACTCGAGTCTACTTGTATCTTGGGGGAGGTTCTGAACTTGTAACCATCCCATATACAATCTCTAAACCATACCACACATCAATGTACTGTATAGAATGAGGGCACACCTTCTTTTCAACCCAGGCAGCTTGGGTTGAAATTGAGAGGTCCCCCCAAGAGAAATAACGTAGAAGATAGTATTAAATTATGAGACAGAATTATGAAAATAGAGTAAACTGTGATAATTAACTTCACCTGGAGGCAGTTATATAGAACCCTGGTAGTTTGTCTGATGAAACAAGTCGTTTTGTCACACGAAGCAATTTTCTCAATTAGGTGTCAGTTTAGTGACTAAACTGACATCATTTTTGAGAAAAGGCATACATTGAATTTCAAAACAAAAAGTGATTTTGTATGATGAAACCACTGGTTTCTGTGATTTTGTAATATGAAACAAGGGAAAGCCTTAAGGGAAAAGAAATGAAATGCATTTCACTAGTAAAAGACATTTCATTTGCTGAAACCCAGTGGATACATATTGCAAAAGGAGAGACTTGAACTAGGGATAATAGTTGCCACAAACAACCTCAAACCTCTGAGCCTATCCATGATGGGAGAGATTGATTTTTATTCAGATAATGGTGAAAACATTTTCTTCTCTAAGCTAAGAGACAAAATACGTCAACATTGGAGGCAATGTAGGAAACCCATTTGATATATTCATGTTTGTGTGGCTAGATAGCGCCTGCTCCTTTTGTAAGACAAAAGCACTACTGTATATCATGGTTTATTAGCCCCCATGGATTATAAGAGGCCCTATTCTTGACATTGGCAGTTTCACTTTGATAAACACCCCCAGATGTTCTAAAACCATCTTAGAATGCTTGTCCTCTGAAAGTACAACACACTTATAGGTTATGCTCCTCGTAACTCTGGCTAGTTGCTGAGTTATGCCTACAAACCTCTAAACTCAGAACACATTGTGATGCGCACAAATCACAACATCAAAAGGAAATGGTGCAGATTCCAGACAATCATGGTCACAGTTGCAAAGCACATCCTTACTGATTAAGAAACATGCTTATTGAAGGGGGGCAATGACCTGTGCCATCTGGTTTGCTTGCTCTTGGCAGAGAAAGTCCATCTTGTGTGTTGTCTGGTTAGAATGTTTGTTTTGCCACATGAGAGTATGCGAGCCGGGGAACTGCGAGCTTGCTTAATGGTTCCCTCTTGAGGATTATGGAAGTCTTCCTCTGCAAGTCTCCAAACAAGAGCATGAGGGCACTCTACCATCAAAATCGCAGTTACAAGTACACAAAAACAGTGGAGATTTGATATTGTTTGAATAGAACAGTATTTGAATTAAAATAATATTTAGTAAGTCTAATGAATTCAGCTTGGGGTGGTGTTTCATGAAGTTAGGGTTATGGGGAAGGTGTCACAACAACTTGGGCTGTGACTGGGGAATCACAACCAATTGATAGAATTTCATCACGAACAGGATTGGTATTTTGGTCCAATGGATTGAAAACTGGTGGGAAATGACATGAAATACAGTACCATAGACCTAGTATGAATTAAACAGGATACATTAATTTCTTCCCTGTGTTGGTTTCACTAGGTTTACATGAACTATAAGACCCTTCAAAATGTATCTTCTAACATTTGGGGGCTTATAAACTGTGATATACAGTAGGAAAGTGTGTTTTGTCAGATGATGCCCTGGGGTTTCATATAACTGCCCCCTTTCCAACTTTTCTCTGCGTGCTAAGTTGTGGCCAATTCTGTGAATGAACCATAGCATTTAATTTAAAAATGTTTGAGATGTGGTGAAAGAGTAACAGTAAAAAGGGTGACCAAAATTGCATCTCACCCTTGAAATACTCCCACTGCTGCATATTGTAATCCCCGCGGTGGTTATAGGTGTAGAAGGCCCAATATATGTCTGTGGGCTGAGTCATGGCCAATCCCATGATGAAAGTGGGAGCATTTAATTGAAAAATAAATGAGATACCTCAAAGGAGTACCGTCCATTGTATGTTGCTGTTGTTTGGACAGCAGTAATTTGGATAGGAGTCCCAACTTTAGTCAATGTGCTGAGTTGTGGCCAATCCTGTGATGTGATGGTTACTATACAATTGAATACAATTGAGATGCAAATAAAAGCATGGTAAAAGCTAAAAGGGTGTAAATACTCACCATCTCTCACCACCTGTTACTGTATATTGTTGATCACAATGAGGTGATGTGGGTGGGAGGCCCAGCTTCAGACTATGGGCTGCTTTGTGGCCAATCCCTTGAGATGCATAATGTTAATTAATGTGTTCTTAAATTTTGTTGCATGCAATGACATATATTCATAAAATTAAAGGGTTGATTCATGAATTTTTAATTCTTTCTGTAAGCACTGAGTTTGTCAGAGTGCAACACCGACTTACATAGGCAATAGATGTTAGTATTCTACAATGTAGGAAACATGCTCTTTACTGGTTAAGTTATTGGTAGCTATGAAAAATTCTAGTCATGGCTGTCCAAGCCCAATGCCTGTGTGCCAATTTTAAATAGCTACAAATGACCAATCATGAACATGATTGAAAACAGTCATATGCGCTAAATATCTTGAATTGATACTCCTGGAAACATAAAGAAAGGCATTGGAAAGTGCTTAGACAAAATGTGATCGATAAGGAGGTGCCCAATTTTTAGACAGTCTCATCAGGAGTGTATGCAACATATCCAAAGCAGCCCAAACTGCATGTCAGCCACCCAAATGAATCAAGGTGAGAACCAGAATATAGGAGCCATGGCAGTGTATGAATATGACATGAGGTCATAACATAAACACAATCTTCATAAAAAAACTACACGGCACGATGAAAAGAATCAGACAGATCAAAAGAATCTCTCCAACAACACACACCAAAGTCCTTCCAGAATACTGCCACTGCATCCTTGCATGAAAGAATACCACATTTACTCTTCTGAGAGGATATGGTACCGTTTATTGCCTAGATTTTGAACATGTTTCATAACCATGAAAGGATTTCTTCTCTGTATGCCAGTCCTTGATTGTGCCTTGTGTCTCAAGCTTTCAGAAAAATATACCAAAGAGAGTAACTGTAAGTGACATCAATTGAAGTTCAAGATACATGAGTCCAGTCAATTTTCATGTTTGAAATTGATTTTTCAATGGATTTATTAAAGTTCTAGTCAAACTGTAGTGCTTTTCAAAGTGTTTTGGTGTGCATAAGTGGAGTGTGAGTGGTATGTGGTTGTTGCATGATTGGTGTTCAAATAGTATGCTATTGACTCTTAAGGCAATGCCCCTTCCTATTCACGTTTGGTACCCTATAGACCCAGAAATCAATCTCCAGCATAAATCACCATAGACCAAAATGTTAACAATATCTAAATCATGGGCAATGGCCTGAATCTACCTTTGCCTGTGTTTACAACCCCACAATGGTGATTGCTGATATACATTTTATGTTGCCATTATAACAAAGAAAGCATCCATCATTTATGACATATTGGGTACCCAATGACAAGTCACTTACGTCAAATGAGTTATTGGATATCAATGAATGCCATGTTGAACAAGACTCATTCATTGCTTCAACAAATCCAATCCATGAAAACGGAATGGCCCATTTACATCAGATGTTGTTTATTGCAAAATACACGACATATGCCATTTCTCTTACCAGTTCTGCTATTGTCACCTGTTACAATGCCTCCTGAGATACCAGGATCGCCAACAAAGAAAGTAGAAGTACATTCAGCCTAAATTTTATGACGGCTATACAAAAACCATACTCCTTTAACCATTCCTTTTTTGGTTTCAATTCTTAGAGCCTGCCCATTTCCAACCATCCCGCTGACAAACCAAAGCCCTAATGAAACTACCACAAAGTAGTTTAGAAAACGCATGTGATTATGTCGTCTACTCAGAGAGAAAAATCATCCCTCTATGATTGAAAATTTAGACACAACATTACATTGACTTCTGTTGAGACTGTAGTTCCAGCATTTAACAAGCTGCAATTTGAAACTTTTCATCTAATTTCAGTCTCATCAAAAATCAGATTTCTGTAGACATGTCATAAACCAGCACCTCTGCTAATTGGCCACCAATCTGTTACGGCACACTCAAGGGAAAAGCTAACATACAGAACGTTTCATCAAATCAAAGTAGTGGAAAATGTTTTTTATTTAACTAGAGTTCCTGTGCAGTTTTCAAGCACCCCAACTCATTTGACCTCAAGAAAATTTCATCCTTTGACAAAAACAGATCACTGAGGGACTTCATGTGCATCATAGCCCAAGAGGTCGAAGTCTTTGCTGTAAACAGTGGCAACTCTATGTCTTAATTCTTGCGCTCTGTATTCCATTCTTAAATCTCCACCAATGGATTTCTTCTTATTTGCGCCCCAAGTGTTTGCGGGATGAATCACTCCTCCTAGTTTGTCAAGGTATGCTATCATTTTGGTAGCATTTAAGTGCTCGAGTATAGTTCTCATATCGTCATCAAAGTGCTCTACACGGCCAAGAAAGTCAAACGACGGGCAGGAATTTCGCGAAAATAGAAAGTCTGTTTGATTGTAATAATGGCTTGGGTGCATTTTGGTAAATTTTTTTCTTGACTTTGGCTCGGTCATGACAAAGTCTTGAAACGAGATGTTTTCTGTCACCCTCCCCCGCAGGTCTGGATTAACAGGGAAACCATCCATCATTGAATACATGCTGTACATTCTCGAAAAAGGATTGCGCACAAAACTGAACACGAAATAACCATCAATGTTAACTGCATGTCGGCAACTGAATGGTCGTATTACGCGAGGGTCAACCTTTGTGCAATCATTGTCGTTTTCACCACAGAGGCTTTTCCTCAAAAACTCTTTTGTTGCAGTGCCTCCAGACTTCAGAACATGAATGTAAACAAATTTGTATTCGTCGCTCACAATGCAACCAGACGCCCAGGTCCTACCACCAGGCTTTATCATCGTGTATTTCTTCACATTCTTATCTCTGTGAACAAAAGTGCCAGCATAACCTATCGTCCTGTCGGGAATGTTCGTTTCAATAAAGAGTCCATTTTCTTCGACGCATGGGTATAGTTTGCAATTGGGCCCAATTCCGCGATGAGATACAGGTCCAGAGAATTCGTCGTCATTTTTCACACAGGCAAGTATTTTGTCTGGCAGAATTTGGCGTTGAACGATTTTCCCATCTGCTGGCTGTGAAGAATTCGGGCCAATTTTGGATAGCAACCATACCATATAAAAGTTGATGAGAATTATAATTATCAAAGCTTTTATCGTAAGAAATATGAGTACTCTCGTCGATTTGAGTTTGGGCCTTAGTCGGGATTTCAAATCTTTGTTTATGGAATTTCTCAATCTCACGGAAAACGACAGAGACTGACATTTCGCAGGGGCCGGGGTGTTGAATACAGACCCTTCCGGACGAATCACGTTCATTGTCAAGTTGAGCCAGTCTTGCACCATCAAGTGAGCGCAAGCTCTCGCTCTTGTGCTACAGGCGGTCTGAACCTACAGGCTACGGTGCCTACCTTGGCCCCAATCTTTAGGAGTCATTGCCTCACTATACAATACCATGGGAAGATGCGGTGGGTTAGTCGAGGAGAATTAGACCGCACGACGGCACGAAATTATGTGGGCTACTTAGTTGGCTACTTAGTGCTACGCAGTGGGCTACTGAGAAGGGAAATTAGCCCTCATGGCAACACAGTGACCAATGGCTATTTTAAATTTTTTTAATACAGAGAAAATTGAAGGGCTATTCAAGACTATAGCCCAGTTGTTTAGCCCTGTCACTAGAGAATGGTCGGAAGCCCGAAATTTTTAATTGGCCAAAGCCAAAACAACACCCAAATGGATTACAAGTGTGTATTTGACTTGCTGGGATCTTCAATCCAACGGTTGAATTGAACTTGAGTATATTTGCATTGAATGGGAACTCCAGTGAGCTGTTGTTGGTTGGAGGTAAGCCCAGCATTGATCAATAGATTTCACTTCCAAAGGTTCTGCAAAAAAGAATAAGAGAAATGAAATGAGAAACCTCAGCAGTAGCATCGACAAAAACGTTGAGTCTCTCCTTTCTGTAGCAAAGATTGCAGCATTGCAACAGGAGAGAGATTGTCAAGCATGGGAAGCATCCATCACTACGGTAATCAATTCTCTTTGTTTTGTGAAGGGGATCTCATTGTTCATCTAGCTTCACAAGAGGTTACAAGAAACAAAACTCATTGTGATGTCATTGGAAAAGAAGTTGTGGAGATTGAAGAAGGGATAAGTGACAATGTTAAAAAAATTGAAGTCTTCATGACACTCCCGAAAGAGTAATCACAGTCCTTACTAATTTTAATGATTTCTGATTGTTTAACGACAAAAAAATAAGTATGCATTATCTCTGAGTATTTGTTATGGCACATTCTTTGGCATTGCTGTCCAAAGTATTCCCCATTTGTGAAGGAGCATGTCAAATGAACATTCAATTCAAATGTAAAGCTGTGAGTGATAGAAGCTATAATCATCTTTTGTCTTCTTTTTCTGATCTTGAGACACATTGGGATAGGGACTTGCCATCAAAGATAAATTCAAATATGCATTGTCTGTAAAACAACATGAATGTTGGGTATTTCCATCTTTTTCCAAGAAGCCATTTTGAAGATGATGGTATAAGTCACTCCCTTCAAATGTAATACAAATAGAAATAGAGCCCAGATAATGGATAGAAATATTGAGTACAGACCCAAGACAATCAGAAACAGCCTGGCAAGTGAGGCCAAACTTGGTTTTTTGTCTGCAGAGGAATTTCTTAAACAGATCCTAGAATCATTTGCATGATTAAAACTTGGCTTCAGAGTCCAGATGAGAATACGATTGATTGCTCCAGCGCAGTTTGGTATCACTGGTGTTCTTGCATTTTGTAAGACAGCAACTTTTGCACATTAAAGTTTTTGGTGGGCCAAACTGAAAAAAAGTGACTACATAGGCATTTATTAGACACATGTGACTACATTTCATGACCTTTGGATGATCCTGTCCACCAATGGTGATGACTTTTGATGACCCTGATGACTGATGTGAATACACTTTGATGACCCTGACAACAAGTGGTGAAGACACTTAGATGACCCCTGTTATGAATTATGACTACCTTGTTACTAACTCGTATGATGCCACGGATGACCCTCATGATGACATTGATGGCCTCAAGCAAAAAATCTCAAATAGGTAGAAAGTCCTTATTGAGACCAAGTGAAAAATGTATGACTTGGTGTCAACAAGGATGGCTAACAACCTCAAGTGACAAACAAGGTCATCGTAGGTGATGACCAATGTGACTACCAATGACAACTTCTGATGACCCAAGGGACGACCAAAATGCCACCCTGATGGCAGAGGCTGACTACCTTGGATGACCAATGTGACAACCTGAGGACGGCCCTCAATAATTTTTGTCTGACAACTCGATCTGGCAATATTTATTGCCAAAGTCGAAAGTTGCCTGTCTTGCTGGAAACCCATTGCAATTTTTGCTCTTCTAGTATTGCAGGATAAGCATTGTCAAAACAGGAGCAGCTGTTAATTGAATTGTGACAATCCAAAAACTTACAAGAACATCTGAGTAGGATATAGCATACAATGGTGCAATGTTATAAGAAGAGCCCCCAGAAAAATAGCGGATTGCACATGCTAAAGGAACACTTGCCATAATTCCATTTGGGATTGGAGAGAGAAAATAATTTCCACCAACTTGATCTCCAACGTTCTTGTAACTTCTCATTGCCTCTGCTGCACTGATGATGTGAGGCAATATCTTCACAAGAAGGCACCAAATCAAATCAAATCTCTTACAATAAGCACAGCTCAAAATCTTTGACCACATTAATCATAAACTTTCTGTGCGGTCCTAGGCTCTCACTTCACCTCAGATCTCTTGGCTCAACCTATTGTCAACTTCTTGTAAACCAAGGAATCTATTCTTAATTGATGGATAAAAAAACATATATCATACAATTGATTGAAGAATGAGATTCTAAATCATGTAACTAGACATCAGAGAGCAAGGGCATTGGTTTGTGTTAAAGAAGGGTATGTCAACAATCATTGCAAAAGGGTATGGTATTCTTATTTTTCCTACAGAGATGAGTGGATACTTGGTTGATGGCTAGACAATGAAGAGAGGCAACTATACATGAACATGCTAAAATTCCCCTCCAGAGATGGCCTTAACGTTTCCTTCCTTTCACATCTGCAACAGTATGCAACCACATGCAACCACATCTGCAAGAGAGACAACTTCCGACTTTGGTAATAAATATTGCCAGATGGAGCCATCAGATGTCATCAAGAAAATTTTTACCGTCTTCACCACGTCATCACATTTATCATCCAAGACAGTCACATATTGCTGTCAGGCTTGTCACATTCTCATTTGGGTTGTCACTTAGGTCAGCATGTTTTGCAAGTAGTAATAATATTTTTTGGTACACAAGAGTTGCCACATTGTGACCTAGGGTTATTAGTCTTCTTTGTTATGACCTTGATATCTCTTTTGTCCATTGGTCTTAATCAGGTCATCAATGCTGTCACAATTGTCATCAGTGATGTCATGCAAGGTAACAAGGTAGTCAGGAGTCCTACAGGGGTCATCAAAGTGTCTTCACCACTATTCGTCAGGGTTGTTGAAGTGTCTTTGTCATTGGTCATGAGGGCCATTTGGAGGTCTTGAAACGTAGTCACATATTCCAAAAATGCCTAAGTTGTTCTTTGTTCTCAGTTTTGTTTGCAAAAAACTTTGGTGTGGCAAAGTTGCCTGTCTTGCCCCCACACATATTTTATGTGCAAAGCTTGCAATCTACATACCATTTCTTCAACATACGCTATCTTTTCGCAATAATTCATGAAGAAGTGGTACATAATTACTAGCATCCGCTACAAGACTTGCTGCAGCAAGCAAGAAAAGTACTGTAGGAGAGGTACGTATTAAAAATATTGTGAAAACGAGATTTAAGTTTGCTTGACTTGGCATGATATACATGTGGTCTAAGTTTAGTTAGTGAAAGTGTGAACCTTACATGCAAACACACTCATTTTGGCAATAGGATACAATTTTACTGATAAGCCAGCATCAAAACATCACGACTAACCATTTATGTGAAATAGGAAAATGGTTTATTTTAAGGTAATTTTGCTTCAAGGCATACTAAAATGTATTACTTACCTATATTAGTCAATAGTTAAAAACTGTCTCACTGAAGGATGGGGATGAAGAGGAGGAGAAGGAAGAGGAGGAGAACATTTGGCTCAGTTTCCAAATACAAATAAGATTTTGAAAAACCTTTATATCAATCACTGAAACTCAGATCAAACCCAAAAGTTAGCAAGTATTTACATCAAAAACTACTATCAGCCGCTGTAGGACCTTCTTCAGTAAGCAAGAAAAATACTGTAGTCAAGGTACTTATGAAAATGATATGTAAGGTTGGTGCCGTGTGATGTACATGTGGTCTAAGCTTAGTTACTGAAGGTGTTTGCCTCACGCTTGCCACGAAGGTAAATGTGCTCATTTGGGCAATAAGATAAAATTTTACAGGTAAGCCTGCATCAAAACATTATGACTAACCATGTAGGTGAAATGGGAATAAATTCATTCACAGGTAATCACACCACAAGGCACACTAAAATGTATCACTTATCTATATTAGTCAATAGTTGAAAAATGTTTCGCTGAAGAAGGAGGAGATGGAGGAGACAGAGAACAAGAAATGTGACTCAGTTTCCAATACACATTAGATTTTGAAAAACTCTTAATATCCTAATCATTTTATATGGGAATCAAGTACCTACATGTTTTAATTACCTAAAGCGGTCAAAGATGAAAAGACTGTCTCACTGAGGAGGGAGGAGAAGGAGAAGAAAAAAATGGCTCTGTTTTCAGTACAACTACGATTTAAAAAACTTATAAAAATGACCAAATAGTCTACATCCAAAGTTGAAAAGAGCATGATTTTTATCACACTCTAGATAGGCACTAGATAAATCTGATACTAATGTTGCTGTTTTCATTTTTGTGCCATTTTGCTTTGTGTTATTTTGAGTCATATTGAGTCTGTACTCACTGAATCATTTCCAACTCAAACAGACTCAAGATAACTCAATTGAGTCAGATGAATGATGTCTAGACAGAATTTGCACATACTATAAGCATAAGAGACAAAGAAAGATCGGTTGTGCCTACTGTCATGTTGTGTATGGTTCGATCTGTGGCATTATATCCCTTGAGGTATGTCAGATATGTGAATCAATTTTAAAATACAGTATTTATGTTGTATTGTGGGGCATTGATGTATGTTGTTAGTTTTCTGATCATTTCAGTTGTATTGCACCATTTTGAGTCAGTTTGGGTCACATTGAGTCCGACTTGACTCAAACAGTCTCAAAATGACCCAAAATGTCAACAAACTAGTATTTTAGGTCGGTATCAATTATGTTTATTTTCCTAGCTCAGGAAACAATTGAATCGTGTGTATCCATAAGCTTACAAATTACTGACAAAATCAAACTTTCTCTCAGATTACCATGTGACTTGTCATTTTCTCTGTGTCTAGACACAATATAATTCTCCGTGAAGCTATTGTCATGACACATTCATTTTGATTCTTTGAAAATTAAATGGGCTGTTTTGTTTCATTCCCAAAACATCATTCTATTACTGTTGAGGTCATCTTTCTTGTCACAGTGGAACTGTTGATCAAAATCCAGTCCTTCAAGTGCCATGTGCCAGCCATAAGAGGGCAGCTATGGAGACCATCACACTTTCAGAACAAAAATAATATTCAACATTCAATGGCACAGTCCAGCCACCATAGCCATTGTTGCCACCAGTGCCCCCACCTCCCCACGAAGGGCAACAGCTCCATCATCATACCCCCTTGTGTCCCACCTGCTCTTGTTGCTTCTGCTTCTCTCTTGTCTTTACCCGTTGGTCACACTCGTCTCATATGTATTGTGTCTTATTACTGAGGCTCTCCACACAGCACTGGCACATCCCCACAGCAGCTGTAATTCCAGGTTTTTTTCCTCTCGGCCTCCTCCCTTGCTCCTTTCCTTTCCACCCTGGGTCTTGATACTTGTCATCCTAGCTAATGTTGTAATTTTTTTCCCGTTATGGCTCCATTTCCAAGAGTTTGTCTACCAACTTCTTCTTTTCTCATCTGCCCTGTTCTTTCTGCTACCCAAATATCTCTCCTTGGTCCACTCCTCCCCCTATTTGAATTCCAAGTAACCCTTGATTTTTTCTTGATTGTTTATTTGCCAGTTAATTGTTCATTTGTCGCAAGTTGTTGCGACCTCCTCATGCCTGAAACCCCTGAGGGCATCATGCTGCAAAGCATTCCACTTGCCCTGCAGAGCAGTCCTCTCTGATATCACCCAATTCAAATGAGGATCAGTTGTTGCATTGATGCTTGCATGATTTGCCATGGCGCAGGTTGCACACTCACGGATAGTCCATTTTCCCCTCCTACTATGCCACATACATTATGTCATGTGTCACATCAATGACCTCATGTATCACATCTCTCAAATCAAGTGGTGTGCCCCACCAAGTCTGACAAGAACTCCCATGTCAAAACTTACTAAATGCAGTGATTACTATGTGATAATGTTTTAATTAGTGCTTACCACATTTTTAGGTGTGTTTTTCAAACCAGTAAACTGCAAGTAAGCCAGACAGACTTATTGGTGAAGATGACTTTCCCAGAGGGATAGCTCATTGTGGAGGGTGTGCAGCTGGCTTATGAATGTTTGGACATGAGCCTTTACTTCTAGTGTGGACATGCTGAGCTGTGGAAGGATGTGAATCCCGTGAGCTGCGCAAAGGTCACTGCGTGAGTTTTGTGTACTTACTTTCCACATAGTACAATTCAATCCAGTGGGCTGTACTAGTTCACCAAGGTTGTGGTTCCATTTGCTGTGGGCTCTCTGGACCTAAGAGCAAGTCAAGTGGAGAGCAAGGCCCATATCAAATTAAGATTTTCATTTGTGCAATGTTGTCTGCAGATGGAGATGCCTTTCGTACTGTCTAGTGCAGTTGAGAACCCATGCTGATGGATAATCAATCATGGATTTTTCTCCCAAAGAATGAGATGGAGGTGATCTCAATGACAAAAAGCAGTGGTAGCTGATACTGTACCATTGCGCCCAGTTTCCCAGAGATGGCTGTGATGGGTTATTTCCCTTGTTGATGCAAATTGGGTAGTTGGATGCCAATGTTGCTTTGAAAAGGTGAATTATGCTGGAAGGTTCTCTGTGGAGATTGTATTTGAATGTCTGACATATACAGATTAATGTGTGTCCATGCTCAGATTTACCTTGTTCTTGTTCATTTAGTGTGGTTGTGTGAATGCCAGAATATCTTCAAGGTAGATGATGTGAGGTGGGCAAAAAATATCCTTGCTCTGATACTATTTGGATTGTTAGTATCTGTTGTATTTCTGATATCATGAGAGGTGAATCAATGAGGGTCGTGCATTGAGACCATGCATGTGGCCTGTCCTCCAGATAAAGGGGTCGGTTATATGGAGCCCCCTGGGTACGTCGGATGTAATGCACTGTTTTGTCTCACGAAATAACTTCGTCAGTTAAGGAGCACATTACTTAAGCCGTAAACTTGGGTATCTTTATTCTTTCTCATCAATCTGAACAGAAATTAGTTTAAATCTCTCTTGCGCACCGGTCATTGTAGTATTTCGGGAAAATCGAAATGTCCCCAGACTATTTTTTCGCCCATCAAAGATGTGGTAATGAATGACCCCTTAGAAAGTCATTTCCTCATCCCGCTTGCTAACACACCATATTATCAAATAATTTAGTGACACAGAATAAGTACCGGGGACATTTTTTACGCACATCACAGATGTGACACCGAATGACCCCTTTTATGGTCATTTCCACATCCCGCACACTAACACATCATATTATCTCATATTGTAGTGACTAATATTAAGTACCCCATAAGAAATCATTGCCACAACCATCATCAAAAATCTATGGGCATTCATACAGCACCATCATGTCAAACATAATTTTCCTAGCATCCTCTCACACACACTTGTTAAATTCATTTTACTCTTCTATTTTCTTTTCCTTGGCTGTAAATGATAAACCCAGTTGCAGATTGAACCCTGTTCAATATTAGAAACATGAATCCTTCAATTCAAGATGGAATACTTGCAACCTATCAGAAATCTCTGTCATGGGATCAATCATTTTCTATCATGCACAATGACCAACCAATCGATTTGAGTTTAGCCTGTGGGGAAACCAACACTTCCACTGTCATTGCCCCTGACCAACCAAAAAGCCTCCCCGCTGGTCTAATATTTCGATTTGACGTCAACAAGTATACTGGCCAATCTGGGTGGCAACCATTAAAGAAGATGCTCAAAGACAGTCTTCCTGGTTCTGAGTTCATCGAATGTAGACACTTTCAAGCGCTCACACAAAACTGCTTCCGATTCACATTACACTGCAACAGATACAAAAAAATGGAAACAACAACCAAACAATACCTTCCGGAGTCGTTTACCCAATCAGGTGTTTGCATGGAAACTGTGAAAAAAAACCAAAACTCCCGGCGCGTTGAAATCATTAGATGTGATGGCATCAAAAACTGAATTGAGGGAATTGAAGAATCATGCTACCACAACGTCGTCTAAAGTTCACAAGAAAAAAAAACTATCACTCAAAACGTCGAACTAAATCACAACGCACTGCCACTCATTCTCAACGATGCAATTGTCAGGTGTCAGTGCTTTTGTGGAAAGATGGTTACTTCTATCTTGACTCCAAATACACCAACCTCCATCATACTGGTCACCCATACATTCCTCCAAGCGCAAAAAAAATTGGATCTGCTGAGATCTCGGACAACCAATCTATCATTCTCCAGCAACTTTCTGTAATGGGTGTCCAGAAATCCAAAATTTCTAGTCTTCTCAGTGCTCTAGAGCAAAAAGATGGTTCATTTGGGGTACAGACAGTTAAGAACTACCTCAACACCTGTGATTATTTAAATAAGAAGGAACTTGGTTTGGACCATGGCATGTCTTCCGCGGAGGCAGCAATTGAATATCTCCACAGGTAAGCATAATCATGTTCTTAAGACCACTTATATCATTTGAATGTAACTCTGTACTTTTCCTAATGCTTTGATGCCATCCCTGTGTACACAGACAAGCCAACACTTATGTATGTGTGTACGATGATCCTGCTCTTGGTGTTGTTGCTTTGTCTGAACCCAGAGGACGTCCAAAGATGTTAAATGTGGATCCCCATGTTCAAAGTATATCAAGCATTTGCATACATCACTGACATTTGATAGCAAAACAAAGTTGGTACTATTGCTTCAGACAACATGATCAGATGCACCATGATGTATCCCGAGGTTTATTTTATGGATTGCACAGGAAGGGCCAATCATCAGAAAAGAGAACTGTTCATCTCTGTGGTTCGCAGCCCTTCTGGGAAATGCTTCATGTCTAATGTTACAGTAATACCCTCAGGTGAATGAGAGATTTGCACATCATATTACATGATTCAATGTACCTGAATACTCACTATTTTATTAATGACATGTGCTGTGTGGATAGGTAAAGCATGGGTGTTCCGATACATAACTCGGTCCATTTTCCCCCAGTTATTTGGCGAGGTTACCCTCAGAAGAAATAGACTGGGTTTAACTGATGAGGACCCTTCCGAGTATAGGATGTTTCAAGCCAACACAGAATCCGATGTGAACTATGTGAACAGCAAAGTAATGCTATGTACATTCCATGCTATCTGGAAACCATTCAAAGAAACAATTCGACCAAGGTTGCCCAAGACGTCTGGTGGTGTCTTGCTTTCCAGTATTGGAACAAGTTATGGTGAGATGGAGTCAACATGCAGTGTCTATTTCCATTTCATTATATGATGACTTATCATGATTTGACACATGCAGGATCAACTATAATGCTTTGGATTATGCGTATATGCACAGAACATGAAACCATCTACGAACATGATAAATCACATGACCTACTGAAAAATTTCTTGAGGATTAAAAAAGTCAAAAGACACATATCTGTGGACTGCATATCCGCTATTCTCAAGTACGGAGATGCTATCATGTGCAAAGAACAGTTCCTGTCAAATCACCATCGCCTCTACATCACCAACTGCATGGATTCGGCAACTACTTCGCCAGTGGAGTCCCAGAACCAAATTGTTCATGGACATTTAGGGGCGCGCTCTAATTTGAACATTGAGAAGGGAATAGAACAAATGACAAGATACACCAATGAAAAAGCAAAGGAATATCAGGGCGAAAGTCTTCATAATCTAGAGCATATGAACTTGTCTTCTCGATCACCTACCAGTCATTACATCATTGTAAGAAGCCAAGGGATTGCGGACCAAAATTTTGATGACCGGAAGAGATTCAAGTTATGTCGTCTTAATGATAGCACCTGGCATTGTTGGTGCTTCAATTCCAGTTTGTCAGATGATGACAAACGTTGGCCAATTTCCGAACTACCTCGTTACCGTCGCATTAGAGAGATTCGTATCAAGAGTAGGGGGAACATCCACTTTCTGTGGTGTGATTGTGGTTTTTATGACCGCATTAGGATTCAATGACACTGAACATGTTTCATATTCAACATTGGCGGTATTATGAAGCATATTACAACAACAATACTGAAATCGGAAGACATTTAGTACAAGCTCAGACAGAGCATTTTGACCACGAAGGACTGGGTGTGAGACTGTCAGGAGAACAATTCATTACACTGCTTGAGAATAACGACTGCAACCAAGACACCGAAGATGGTTCACAGTTGTCATGGAACACAACGTTAAATGATTGGTTAGACGCCAAGTTTGTCAAGGATAAATGTATGCATGGATGTTGTCTGTGGTCTGATTTGGAGTCATTCATTCAGGGAGGTAGAACCCGTGAAGTGGCCAGTGCTCATGAAAGTACATTTGTCGGATACAGAGAAAGTGAGGGGTTTACTTCTGCAGAAGCAAGACGCTTGCAGAGTAGCATATCACAGTCCATAGCGTCTTGTGAAGCATCTGCAAACGATATCATAAACGAACAAGGAGATGACTCATCCTCCCAGTCCTCAAGCGCATCTTATGATCTAGGATGTACAACAACCCGTGATGAAATACGTAAGTCACTCCTTTCTTTGAATGATAATTTTGTGTACAATGAGGGAATTCCCATCGAGGTGGTAAACCATGATGTGGAAAGAATGAAGATGATACAGAAAGAAAAATTGAAAAAATTGCCAAGTGATACAATATCTCAAGATGAACGACGAGAATACAAATTTGCATGCAACGAAGGGACATATAGGTCACCACAGAAGAGAAAGAAAAATGCTTTGGATTATTAGCAGCAAAAGAAGTGTTATGTTTTAGGAAACAAAAATTAAATAATTAGCAGTACTTCAAAGCGGTAATTCCAAAATTAGCACATAGTGTTGCCACACACATAGTGATGCCAATATTCACATGTGCAGAGTTGCGTCATTGATAAGTCCATACCTAATTGCTCAAATTGTGTTTCAGTATGTTTTGACCGCCGAAGCTAAATCATTAGGTATGCCGTTATAACTATTGCATAACTATTGCGTCAGTAGTAATATCTAATTTCGTCGGATGAAATCAGAAATCAATTATAATTATGTCAGACGAAATATATGAACTACAGATGTTGTAATGAATTCCAATTTATAGCTTCGTCATGCGTAATATGACTATTACGTCTGACGAACAGATAGACATTCGTCTGCCTTATGATGGCTTTAAGGTTATTTCAAATAGGTACTTCCAAACTTAGCACAGTTGCATCCGTGATGTGTCCATACGTCATTGCTAGTGAGATTCATCATGTTTTGTCCGCCAAAGAGAAACGATTACGTAATTCGTAAGAGGTATTGTGTCAGTCGAAATATATAATTTCGTCGGACGTAATAAGAAATCAATTATCATTGTGTCAGACGAAATATATGAATTACGGATGTCATAATGCATTCCTATTTATTATTGAGTCATGCATAATATATCTATTATGTCTGACGAACTGATCTATATTCGTCTGACGTGACCTATCCAAGAATCCAATTTCGACAGTCGGAATGCATTATGATGTCTAATAGTGAAGAAAGACGAAATCACTGTTTCGTCTGGCGAAATAAACTTTCTTGACAAACTTAATCACTATGAAGACATGATTTTCTCTCAATCACTAAGAGGAAATGAATTTCTCTTGTCAATATGATAAATTCTGTAATTCACTTAAGATGAATTCCCTAAGTCACGACACCTATTGATTATAGTACACTTGTTTGCAGGAAAATTACCCTCTTATGTTATGTTTGCAAGACAACTAATGACCATATACCCAAGCTGAACAAAATGCCCAAACTTAACAAAACAGCACCCACTAGACGTCCTCTTCATTGTTTGCATTAGACGCTTTGATGTATTTGTGGATTGTCTCCACATTCATGGGGCAATCATTGAAGGCAATTTCTGCGCCACCTCTTTTCGTACACTGCTCAATGATTGACCATGCCACGTTGGAGAACTTGGTTTTGAATTCGTTGACATGTACAAAATGGCGAATTATCAACCACTGGTGAAGAAACAATCGAGTCACTCCACCCTTCTTTCTCTGACCGTATGAGTCTTGGAATTTACAATTCCATGAGCACACAACTGCTCCATCTGTACCATTGGCGCCCACCATTTTTCTAACATCTTCAGTCTTGCGCACATGATGTGCGTAGTCGTATTGTTTTCTTGGCCACATTTTCACAGATGAAGGTATGTTGCGGTCCTTGCGGTACTCCTTGATCTCTCTAATCATAACCTTGCCCTTTTTTTCAATTTGTCTCGCAACTTGACCTTGCATTAATTCGTAGACATCACGATTATAATCTCTCAAGTTTGTTTTATCACTTGTCTTGTAATGCCTGTGGTCTTCAAAATTGGGGGTGTTCTTGGTGAGATTTGTTGAGCAGACAACAAAAGCTGTGCAAACAATTTTTACAAACAACTTATCAAACTCCCCCTGCGCACTTGTTATGTATCCAGTGGAAATCTCATTGTAGGTGTTGTTAATTGCAGAAACAATACTATTTTTTTGGACTTCGTCATCTTTAACAGGTCGGAGGGTATTTGAGAGGAGAGCTTCCCGAGCCTGTTCCAAAATTCGAACACGGTCGTCAGTACAGTCGCTCTCACACAGGAAGGGGTTAGACATGCCAGAAGTGTTCGATAGAAAACGAGTAAACTCTTCCACCCCACAACCAAGGACGGCACGCCTGATGAATGATGGCAGGCGCTCTGGGAAAGTTGTTAGTATAATTGTCAATTCATTTTGAATAAAATTTCTTAGAAACTAAAATGCAAAAACTTACCCAAATCAACAATCGGCCTTCGAGAATCATGACCTGTGTGACCATTGGCCACAATCATGACTAACTTATCCAATATTCGCAGTCTCCTATACATCTTAATGCGTCTTGGTCTCATCTTAGCTCCAGACTCATCTGGTGGCTCGTCCCAATCCTCCTCATCAGACTTGTTGTCTGATGTCACTGACATCTCTTGGAGAACTGAATCATCCTTAGTGGGTTGAGAGATCTCCCTGAGGGATGCAATGGCCGCAGTTGTTGCAGCTTCTTCAATTTCCTTGAGGGACTTAGATGGGGACATTTTGGAGAGGCTCGCAATTGTTCTCTGTGTAACTCTTGCGATCACAGCTTGTATATCTTCATTGGGAAAGCAGTTGTCCTTTTCCTCAGGCTATGGTGACAAAGATGGGACAGTAACGTGATGGGGTGCATCTTCCTTTTCATTGAGACCGTCCTCTTCTTCTTCATCCTCTTTTCCCTCTCCCGTTGTCTTTGGGTTCCACTCTGAACCAGATGATTCAGAGTCATACCTGTTATCATGTATGGAAAAGCAAGGAGAAGGTGGGGATACGTGTTGTAACCCTTCTTCAGACCGCTCTTCGGTTTGGTCTTCCTCTTGATTTTTTGGCATGGCACCAGGCTCTTCTGGATCACAAATCGCCTTCTCATCAAGGGGAGTAGTTGTCTCCGCAATTGCGGGTAGGTCTGTTGCATTTGGCAGGAAGTACAGAAATATATCAGATAAAAACAAAATGAACACAATGATAAAGTGGATGAAGAGATTTGACATACCCTGGGGAAATCGACGGGAGGACCTTCCAGTACTATTGGCAGTATTGGAAGTTTTTTTGACCAATGGGGTTGTTGTATTGGAATTTTTTTCACAGAGTGCGGATGCTTCATCGTCCGCGAAGCAACAGACTCATCATCGGAGTCATTAGTCCCTGCGGATGCCGCACTTTGCCTTGTGATGCACTTATTTACACCTTCGATCCGAGCTGGTTTTGGAATGGATGCGGGGTGGACATCCTTTTCTGTGGGTGGCTGCGATGATCTGGGCGATGAGGGTGATTTTCGCGGTGATCGACGCAATGACGGCTTTGTTTTGGTTGAGGTTGATGAACGGTCCGCCGAAATGGCCTTCTTTTTTGCGGAGGGCTTTGCGGAAGAGGTTGCGGAGGATGAATTGAAGACGGAAGATCGCGCCATGATTATGCAGTGATTTGGGGAGGCAAAGTAGTTGGAAAAATGAAAGCAATTATGGGGAATAATGATGGCAAAGTAGAGAGCAGCATGATTACACATGCATGCCAACACGTGCCTGTCAACAAAAATGGGGCATTTGTTGAGTACCACTTAAAAGGAGTCATTTGGTTCTGGGGGTCATGACGGATAAATAATTGACATACATGTGACGTGTCATTAAAAATGCATCCTACATGTGATAAATTAGAGATCAAGCATTGGCATCAAATTAGGATACCCTTTATACTACCTTCGTGTACATATACCAACATAGTGAAATCTCGTTTCGTCAGACGAAATACCACAGTTGTGGGGTTTTGTCATACGGACCCAGAGGGCTCCATATAACCACCCCCTAACATATCAACCTGCCAAGTCCAGAGGAATCGTGCCCACCTCAGTGATTACATTGCAGAGATGTCCAAAGGATTCATTGCTGTGCCATGATCTGGTCCATGTGTTTCATCATGTTAGTTGTGTTGTTAGCAACATGTTGTTCTGTGCAAGGCAAGGAGCAATTATTTGAAGGAATTGTCAATCAGGTTTGACAAACTACCAGCTACATTGGATCTCACATCCTGCTACTACATCAAAGATTTCAGTTGTTATTGGAGTTGAATCTCAATCTGTTTCAGTTTTCAAAGGCAAGGTGTACTGCTCCATACCATTTTTTGTTGATAAGTAACCAACCCATTTGCTGTTCAGCAAATCATTTGCAGCCCATGGAGTACTCTGTGCTCTAGTCAAGTCTGAGATGTCATATATGTTGGTGTTGCCTTTCAAAGTTATTGAGAAACATCTTAATGCTTAACACAGAACTTACCTAGGAATGTCTCCCTCCCTCCATAATACTTCCAATATTTAGTTTTCAGTTCACTCTCTGCTTGCCACTTCTTGTATTTATCTTGCCTTGATTGACTCTGTCATTTTTATTGATGTGCCCATTAAGTAGAGGGTCTGCAGTTAGGGAGGTGTGTGTAAGCGTCCTTTTTAACATGTGAGCAGGAGACCAGTCCTCCTCTGTATTATATGTTGCTCTACTTATACTGGCTTGTGGCTGTTTGTAAGCACATAGGAAAAGTGTATGTTGGAGAATGGTAGGGCTATGATCTACCTCATTGTGGATCAGTATTGAGGCTCTGCAAGGCTCTCTGGTGGACCCTTGGTTTTATGCCTGTGTTATATTGCACTGCACTGCACCGCAGGTGGGACGAAATCAACCTTTTCAGAAGTCAGCTTAATGTATCAATATCAAAGCTCTACAAGGTTGTTATGCCCAGGGAGTAGTAGGACTGGTTGCTTAAGTGCTCCCATCTGCCATTAGTACTGGATATTAGAGCCACAAAATGTTTGGTCATTTCTTGAAGATACATTAGGTGGTTCTTATATAATCTGAGTCAAGTCAGTCTCCCTCAGGCTATGAAAAAATACAGGTATCTTAAAAATTTACCCTATTTCTGTCCAGGTAACCTATATGTACCCTTTCAACCATTGTCTGAGAATGCGTCCTGAATGACTAATTTGGAACTGACAACGTACTCATTCATTCAATTGGAAATGAATATTGTGAGCAAAAAGGCTCTTAAAAACTAAGATGCAAAAACCTGTGTTTCAATCAAAAAGAAATACATTTGAAATTTCAAATTCATAAATGTATGTATTCTCAGACTCCCTCGGAAACACTGGTGGCAGTATCACCATCCCGTGAGCATTTCTCATAGATGACTGAACAAGCTTTCATCAAGAGGCTTTGTAAATATGTCTGTGATCTGCTGTTTGGTATCAATGTGATGAATGGTAACTGTGCCATCTGACACAAACCTACGGAAGTGATGGCACTTGATGGTAATATGTTTCATGAGTGGAGTGAACTTTGGACTCTCAGCTACCTTAATGCAACTCATGTTATCTTCAAAAACCTTGCAATGAAACTTAGGCTTTGGATTGAAGATCTTGAATACTACACCAATTTGCTGCATGAGGTTAAAGAACGGAAGAGTTTCTTGCATTGCTTGAAAAAGGGCAATGTTCTCAGCTTCAGTTGTGCTAAGAGCTATCTCAGTTTGGAGCTTGTTGGACCACGTGATAGAACATCCTGCATACATAATGACATATCCTGTTTGTGAGAGAACAACTTCAGGATGATGAGCATTGCCCGAGGACCAACCACCTGCGAAATCCACATCAACAAATACTTCTAAACCACGTGTCAAATCCGGTTTGTAGACTATTCCTTTGTCACTCAAACTGAGAAGATATCGTGCAATCCGTTTAACTGCTTTGTCATGACACAACATAGGATATGCATTGAAGCGGGTGCATTGATGCACCGCCATAGAAATGTTGTGTCTCTGCCTTGAAGATATCCAAGCATGCCTATGACAGATCGATATGATCAAGACTGTTTTCGAGCAGGACCATTGGTATCCCTGGAGAGAAGCCGACCAACGACTGGGACTGAACACTTATTGGTCATCGAAGGTTCAATGCCACGAGCTTCCAAGATGCATTGAATCAAGAAGGGCTGACGTAAAACAAAGTTGCCATCAGCAAGCTTTTGTATGTCTACTCCAAGATATTTATCCATGGAGCATTCATCTGTGAATGCAAACTCCTCTGGCCCATTTGCAAGACTCTCAATAAATGCATTGATCACTGCACTGGACGGAGACACAAGGCAGTCATCCACGTGTACTAGAATGATCGTGTCTTTTCTAATGAAGACACAGGGGTCACTCTGTGATTCTTTGAATCCAGGATCTTCCAGTCCCTGTTTCAAGCTTGCATACCAATTACTAGATGCCTGCTTGAGGCCATACAAACTCTTCAGTAGACAAAGCACTTACTTCTTATTTTGATGGATGCCATCAACTGACACACCAACAGGAATTTCCATGTAAATGGGTGTGTCAAGATTGGCTTGGGGAAAAGCAAGTACAAAATCTAATGCTTTTGTATCTAGCCCCAGAAACTAGGCTAAGATAAGAAGGAATTGAATGCTGATCCCGTTGACAATGGGTGCGTAAGTCTCCCAATAATTGACGCCCCGCTACTGCATGCCACCGTGTGCACACAATCTTGCTTTGTGTTTGTGAAGTATTCCATCGAGAACATGCTTGCACTTGAATGACCAGATCGCCATGATTGTTTTCATTTCCTTTGGCATCTGCGAGTGGGGAATTATCTCCCAGTGCTCCCTCATTTGATGTGCATCAACTTTGAGCTGCATAGCTTCAATTAAATTGTCTCAATCATCTCGTTTAAGAATTTTGCGAAAAGCATACGTCTCGTTATTTTCTTTTCCAACAGCAAACACATGATGGGCAATGTAGTTCATAGTGTCATCAAACATTTTCTCAACAAGGTTTGTGGATCGATTGAGATGGAAAATCCCTGAAGAGGCTAAGTCATATGAGGCAGGAATGGCAGGAACTGGGGTGAAAAACCCTGCCATAATTGAGGTGAGTGCTTTCGTAGCCGCAATTTGAGGTGAACGTTGTAATCCTGATTCTTGTAAGTTTACCACCATTGGCATTCTCACCTCATCATCTCCCTTGGAAACTGGAATCAAATCTGGATGTGGAGCGGAGCCTCCCTTGTTTGATGATGAGACTTTGCTGGATCAGAGGTATGCGAGATTGTGCTTCAATAGCTGGATGATCATCATCCAAATTTGGGGCATTTGTGGATGCCAAGTCATCGGATGGATCTTGTTCTCCATTGAACCAGGTGCATGACAAATTGTAACCTTGTCTGTGACTAATTCTGACGAATTCCTAACTAGTGATTCCCAATTTGGAGGAACCGCGCCAGCTCAAATATGAGGAACCTTAGAGAAAGTGTCGTTGAATACAATGTGGAATTGAGGTGAGACCAAACCTGTTTTGGGGTTCATCACCAATGCGACACTGCCTGCATGAGCCAGAGAGTGTCCAAGGTAGATACGAGGTGAGCTCTTGGTTCCCATTTTGGCAGTCCTTTTGGATTAGATTGCACTCGAGAATCTAGAATGTAGCATGGACATCCGAATGTATGAAAATTGTTTAAGTCCACTGTTGCTGAAGGTGAGTTCAAGAATTTCATTTCTGCAGTTAATCCTTCAATATCAACATGGAGATTGTTGATCCTATCTTCCGCACATTTAACAGCGAAGGGCCATAGTATTTGTGAAATGTATTCAGGCCAATATCGCATGGCATGGAGGAGTAGGGTGAGTTCAGTCAGTGTCAAATCCTTGATTTTGCATTCAACAATCACATTTTGATGATGTGCATCGACACTGCAGAGCGTTAACGTTTGTCCTTTCCCTGTGCAGTCATCTTTCCAAATTGTCCATTATCAGCATGATAATGTTTGACCTTGATGCCTTTCATAGCACATTTGTCTTCAAATTCTTGCTTTTCTGCAAGAGTCGATTATATGCCTAGGTCTTGCGCATCAAGACTACATGAACATATGATGTTGCGTAGTCAACAAATACGGTGCATCCCCAAATCTGGGCTCTCATCAGTTGACCTTTGTCTTGTGGCACAAGCTCGGGTTGTGGAGAGACTATTTGATCAACCGCAACACAGTGTCCTGGTTTTCTGATCGTTGGACTGCAAAGGACTGATTTCTTTCCATCCTTTGTTGATTTTGATCTCCACGGCTTGCAGTGTGACATACTGAACATGCATGCTGCGCATGGAGGACGTATTTTAATCAGCCTGATGAAATGCTTGGGGAGGACACCAAGTTGGGAGAGTCTGAACATGATAGTATAAGGTAGGTGAAACAGCCAGTGATGCACGTCCAAAAATTCTTGTTCTTGTGGAGTGAGACTCTTAGGGTGAGCAAGCTTGTCAAGTTCTTTGTCAGATAGAACTGACATGACGTTCCTGTAGTCTTCTGTTGTTACAGGAATATTTGCTATCTCCGGTTGCTTGGGTCTATGAAAGAACTCCCTCGTTGCCGATTCAATTGAACCATCTGGAATTGCACATCGAAGGTGAGTTTATTGTCTTGTATTTGACTTGATTGAACTTTGACTAAAGAGTTTCTGCCTTCCTTCTTGTAAATCATGTTCTCATCAGGGTAAATCATGGACTTGAGAAACGTGAATGGTTTGTTAGTCTTTTGGAGCAAAGCAGGACGGTTGACTTTAACTCGGAATGCACTCTTGGGATCATTCAGGTGAGCATTTGAGAGGCAACAGAAATCATCAATTTTATCATTGCACTGACGCTTGAACCATTTCATGAACCAGGCGAAGGCATCGTTACCACCATTGATTGGCATCTCAGGTAAGTTAGAGTCAGAATGGTGAAACCGTCTACTAAACTTGTTGTTGTCCCAAAACAGGCAAAAATAGTGTGCTTTCATGTTGATGCCAGTCCCTTCTTTGTCTTTGAGAAACTTGGCAAATTTGGTAATGGTGAGGATGTTGATTTGAGGTTGAGGGAAGTAGCAAAAATGATGAAGTTCATATTCGTGAGTCCTTCCTGTGTCATCACGCAATGACCATTTGATGATGCCGATGCCTGAGGGACTACTATTCTTGCTGCCAATAGTGGCGACGGTTCGGACATCTGTTAGTTGCACATGTGCGTGTTGGCTGAGTTGTTGCAGATGACAAAATCTGTGTCTGTATCAAAGTATGTTGTTTTCTGTGACACCCATTTCACTGTTTCATCGATATTATAGACATTGCCCAAGACCATTCTTGATCGACCTTTGAAGCGTGTGCTAAACCAGACATAATCAGTTAAGATGGTGACTGTCTTCATGAACGGACTTGACAATGCATCCACTAACTTGTTCCAGATCCAAAGGAAGCAGTGTGCAAGTAACTTTATTGGAAACACAATTATTTTCATTGGGACAGCTTGAAGGCAGAACACAAGGAAAATGATGACTCTGGAACTGATCATTAGCATCAGAGAGAGCAGAATGAGATTAAGTTTGTTTCATATGGGTGCAGTCGGATTGTCATTCCAGATGTGAAGAATCGTGTTACATAGGTATCGCATGATGCTTGGCTCTTGAATTGGTCAAAAATGTTCTGTATATTGGAGTTGTTGGATAGATGCTTGGAAAGAGTACTCTTCGTGTGTGGGAGGCTGATATATCTGTGCCAGTGGGCAGAGTTTTGTTCGAGAAATGCTGGGATGGAGTTTCGGAAGGGATTCTCTTGGATGCTTTTGTACGTTTGGTTCCATTGGGATTGGATGACTCCATGATTTGTCACCCAACATGAAAAGATAGATAGCTTCAATCCACCAATAAAATGAAGTAGCGATCATCCAAAATTGCCAGATTAAAGATGCTTCTTTCAGCAAGGTAAAGTAGATGATTGTCATGCCTGTCATGAAAATGTAATCCCAGAGAGCTGATTAGAACCCCGAGCCAGAGATATAAAACCACGAGGAGTTTTGCCAGAGATTGAAAGGTGCATGTCAAATCTTGCCCCTGATGAATTGATATGTTGAAATGATGCTAATCGTGGACCACCACAATTCATAGGAATAACCAATATGCGCCATTCGGGAGACCGCCAGTGTAATGTAAAGACATGAGACACCAAGATAGTGAACACATCTTGCTATTTTACGCAGCGTGTTCCCTTCTCCTGGGCACTCTAGTTTTACCAACCATTGACCTTGGTGACAATTTTATTGAGATCCTCTTCACAAATGCAGAGATTGGAAGCGAATGCAGTCTTTAATTCATTTGCAATGGTAAGTTTCTTTTTCTCCTCAGTATTGGTAGCAGCAGCAGTTTTCTCCTCTCCACCTTTCTTTGTATTCCTACGACGAGTTTTCTTCCACTCATCATGGGATGGGTTGAGGGATCATGATCTTTGGAATAAAGACCATTGTAGTGACCAGCCGGGTGCTTGTGATGGGGACACCAATTATAGGTCGTTCCGTCCCGAGTGATTGTGGGTCCTTTGTTGTCGGTGCGCCATTTCACAACAACAAAGAAGAGGTCCAAATTTCCCAAAGAAGATCCAGCTCCAGTAGCAAGGACAGTTTTATCTGTCAGTTTGTTTTGCAAGGAGGATTTCTTGAGTTGCTCGATCTCAGTAGCAAGGGCCAAAATCCTTGCATCTTTTGGATCAACCAACGTCCAAGTTCCTTCAGATATTTTGTTGCTGTTGTATCGTTTGGCTGTGATGAAGATGTCCTTGGTTTTAATGTTGGCATGAGGACCAATTCCAGAGCTAACATCGCCATCAATGTTTTCAATAAGCTTGTTGAAATTCGCATTTGGTCCGGAACCAAGAGCAGTAAGAGAATGGCGACAAAGCGTTTCCTCTTCGTACGATCCACCATTTGCAATGACATGCTTGTGGTGAGTTTCAATGAATGTGATGAGTACCGACACATCATTTTTATGTTTCTGCATTGTCACTGTCTTGATTGCTTTGCGATGGTTCTCCATGCTAACAGAACAGATGCCGAAGGGTCTACCTTGAGTAGCACAAGATATAACATAGTCGGGCAATCCTGTTTCAAATGGCTAGATGCATCGACACATGTGAACAGATGCTTGCTTAGCTCGAGGTTCGACAAGGCCGTTGGGTGAGCATGTTGTTAAGGCATTGAGCGACAACAACTCCATGGACGCGATTATAGAAGACTTCTTTATCAGGGGCAAAATTGACCGCAGGATCAACCGCACGTTCAGACCAAAGATTTGTTGGCGACGAGGCTGGAATGGGAGCGTTAGCAGTGAGTTGCATTCCGAATCTCTTGTGAGCCTTGCGCTGAATGTCTTCAAGCTTTAGCGTCTGATACTGATCAATGATGTTCGCATATTTTGTTGGGTTCTCTGTCGCATTGAACTTGATTGGAATGTGAGTGACGCAGGGTCCAAAAACAATGCTTGTGTTGTAATGAATTCCATGAATGTCTTGGACTCATTGATCGTATCTCCAATTCTCTCTCCATTCGCAGGGCCTTTCAACTTTTCAAGGAAGATTTTACTTTGAGAAGCCGTGCCAGGATTGAAGTTATTCGAGAGTGGATTGACCGTCCAGGTTTCAATGATCGGAGCGCTCGCTATCGTAGCGGTAGCTGCCATGGTTGGATTGGTTGTTGGACTTGGGTTCGAATTTGTTGAGTCGAATGAATAGATATCTGGTGCAGTTGAATTTGAACGAAGACCAGTTCTTGTCATTGACTGATGTGAAAAGAATTGAACCGAGATCGGGAAAGCAAAGCTGAAGAGCTGAGGATTTCAATACCAAAGTCGACCAAGCTTCAGCAAGTTGGGTCCGATAAACTCTGAGAATGCGCCCCGAATGACTAATTAGGAACTGACAATGTACTCATTCATTCAATTGGAAATTAATATTGTGAGCAAAAAGGCTCTCAAAAACTAAGATGTGAAAACCTGTGTTTCAATCAAAAAGAAATACATTTGAAATTTCAAATTCATAAATGTATGCATTCTCAGACATTGATATCCATGATCTTGGTCTATGAACCGTGGGCACAAGATTGTGGTGCCTTCCCACAACATCAGAGTTTGCTCAACAACAAGATATTGTTATGGAGAGACATCCACATGGGTGTGTGGTCTGTGCCTTCAAGAATCTAAATACACAATGTTTAGAACTTACAGAGCATGTTAATTAGCAAAAAAAGTAAATGTCACTTAAAATCGGCCACTATAGCCCTGTGGTTCTTATAATCCAGTGGTCCTTATATTCCAGTATTGACGATGACTGCTACTCACCATTTTTCCTATAAGAAGCATTTCAAGTGGGAGGGGATGCTGAAGGAGTTGGGACATAGCTTACAGGGAGTTGTCAACTGATCTCACTCTCTGTCTTTGTTCTAGATATACTTATGATGCCATCTTAAGATAGACAGTTCATCACTTCTATGCTGCTTCTTTAATCAAGATTCATATAAATGGCTCTTGACAATTCTGAGGATGGCAAAGAAGTAGAGGAACACGAATGTCCATTAAGATATGGATTTACTCAAACACGTATTTTTAGTATTATATAATGAACAAAACATGGCGTATCATCCTAAAACTCATCCCCCGTATACTTTACAATCCTTTCCAGTGGGAGCAACTCCAACCCTAGTCAACAGTAACTGCCTTTGCCAGATTACGTGGGGTATCAGGGTTGATACCGCGAAGCATGGCAAGCTCATATGCAATAAGCTGAATGGGCAACACAGCTCCAAGAGCTGTCATTGGTCCATTTGAAGGGATCAAAATAGGATTTTCGTCAATGCCATCTGCCAATTCCTTTTTGTCTGTGATTACTATGACATCTGCCCCACGGGCTCTGACTTCCTCGGCAGCAGTGCGCATGTGATGGGCATGGGCATCATCGAGGATCAACATGATGATTGGTGTGGCACCCTGCTTTCCGTTCTCGTCGCTCTCAATCAAGGCAAATGGCCCGTGCTTCAAAGCTCCTCCGGAGTATCCCTCTGCATGCAGGTAACACATCTCCTTGATTTTCAAAGCTCCCTCCATAGCCACCGGTTCGCCATATCCTTTCCCAAGGACGAAACAATGTTCTTTGCCGTTCAATCGTTCTGCCACCTGCCTGCATGCTTCCCTATTCCTCAAAGCCATGCCACAACAAATCGGTAGGCGCATCAAACTGTCTTTCATGGCAGCAACCTCTGCACTGTGTTCAGTAACTCCGTTGACCTTGTCTTTAATCTCACGGAACCAAAGTGCAATTAGTGCAAGCACTGTCACCTGGGTGGTGAAAGCCTTGGTTGAAGCCACTGCGTTCTCGCGACCAGCATTACAATAAACTCCAAGCTTAGTTGTACGAGCAATGAGGCTGCCGACGGCATTGACGACACTCATGACGGTCAAGTCCTTTTCTCGTGCTGCATTCACAACATTGGCAACATCCTTTGTCTCTCCACTTTGCGAAACAACCAGGAAGGCTGACTCTTTGGCCTTGAGAGCACATTTTGGGAAGTCATTGGAATCTGTCTCTGCAGCATCAAGACTGTGAACCACATCAAAGGATCCCAAATGCTTCATGAGTTTTTCAGCATATCTAGCGGCATTGAGACTGGTCCCACAGGCCGAGAGAGTGAGGTACCTGACCCTGGCCAACTCGTCCTTCATTTTCTCCAAGCCGCCCAGTTGAACATGCTCCGCAGTGAGACGACCGCCAAATCCAAGAGCACGAGCGATGGCCTCTGGCTGCTCAAAGCATTCCTTGAGAGTCCAATGCGGATACGGCGCAGGGCTCAACTTAACCTCTTGATCTGGAGCTTCCTGCATCCTCGTCAAGTCCAACGTACTGCCATCGGCCCTCAGAACTCCGATCTCTCCGTCATTCATGGAAATAAAGTTTTTGGTGTACCTGTTGAAGGCCGACGTTTCCGAGGCGATGTACGTGCGGTCCGACCCGATTCCAATCACGAGAGGCGACCCATTCCTTGCAACTACAAGCTGATCCGGTGCATCGGTGCACATGATGCAGAGCCCCCAAGAGCCGTCGCAGCGCGCCAGAGCCTGCTCCGTGGCCAGCTTGACCGACTGGCAGCCGCCCTTTTCGTAGAACTCGCCGATGAGCTTGGCGATGACCTCGGTGTCCGTCTCGCTGTTGAAGTGGTGGCCTCTCGACTGCAGCTCGCGCCGCAGCTCGTTGGCATTGTTGAGCGTGCCGTTGTGAACGATCGCGATTTTGCCGGACGAGTCGGTATGCGGGTGGGCGTTCGCGTCAGTTTTGCCGCCGTGAGTTGCCCACCTAGTGTGCGCGATGCCAATGTGGTGTCCGTTGGAATGCTGGCTGTTCTTTTCGACCAAATTGAGCCCGTCGGCGTTTTCTCCCTCGGAGGCGAACTTCGTGACAACGAGCGACGGGTTGGCATCCGACATAGTGGCAATCCCAGCGCTGTCATAGCCGCGGTTTTTCAGAATGGTCAGGCCTTCGATCAGGAAGTCACGAGCATCTCCCTTGGCGCCCACTACTCCGGCGATTCCGCAGCATTTGGCTGATGTCGATGTTTTCTGGCTGTCTTTTTGTGCGGCTGCAGCGGCAAAAGCTCCGGCTACTAGCAGGCCATAGCGAGATATCGACGAGTCTCTGGCGGCGTTGCTACTTGTTGCTTGCTCATGGGCAGAACTGGCGGCGAGACAAGTCGAATACAGCGATTGGCGCTGAGTCATGATGCGAGCCGAAGTGTGCCATGACGATCGTTGGGCGGCGGCGAGAAAGAAACGGCGTCCGATGATAGATGAAGTGGCCATGATTCAAGGTGGTATATGGTAGCTTGGAAGAGTAGACTGCTTTTTAGAGAAGGATCGATGTTTAGATCAACTAGTCGGCCTAAATGACGTTGAGTCGGTAAGATTGGTCTTGAGAAGTGAAGAACTATGGCTTGCTTTGAAGAGCAGATGACAATGCGGTGGTTATCGGACCGGCGATTGAATAAATTATGAGCACTACTGAAAATGAAGTTTCAGTGATCTTTGCCATGATCATCATGTGACTCTATAGGAATGTATGACGTTGAATGCTGCCGAAGGTTGTCACATAATATTTTTCACATCACAAAATATAAAATCTTTCGTAGTATCACCCATGATCCTGGGTCATAAAATTCATCTCTTCGTGACAGCAGATAAGCCATAATCCTGAGGTGGAGATATTTTAAACGACACAACAGCCCAGCCTCGAGTCCCTAGAGACTTCTACCTAGAATGACGATTTTATATATATAAATGCGTTATTCTGTTTCGTGGCTATATCCACGGTATAATCATGTAAAATCTTTTTCATGAAATAGAATTCAAAAATATTTCAAAGGTATATCTTTCGAAGCGTGAGTGAAATGTCTTATGCGTGGGTCCCAGTCTTGTGGATAGGATCGGCCCATCGGGCTGATTCAAAATGTCAAGAGAGATTAGTTCTCTCTAGAGAGGGGCTGTGGTAAGAAACTATTGCAAGAGCCTTGATCTTGCTTGATCTTCTGTCTCTACACGCTTGGGTATGGTATGTAGTAATCGATGTTGCGCCACATAATACATAATGTAAGTAGGTATTGTACAAGTATTGTACATATACTGTTTATACGACTGATCGATTAAGTGGTATCATCTCCATCATCTCTATCATCTCTTATCTGTGACAATTAACAATGATGGTCATTTTTTCAGTGCAACGTACACGTATGGACAATCAGGGGTGAATCCAACGAAGACCGTTCAGAGGAAAGGCCATCGTAGTGCTTGCTGTACTCTATCAGTTCATGAAGGATGAAGCGTAGATGAAGGATTGACGAAGATTGAAAGCATCAAAAGGTCTACGCAGTTATATAAGCAGCAACTATCGACATGGGGCTTCGCCCGTCAGTTCATGGGACCGACAGCTCAAGCCAGCGCAAAGCGAACCACCACCGCGACATTCACAATGACTCTCGAAGCAGCACAGTGTCCATGCAAAGTGACACCGCCAATGATAAGTCGGATCCCCCTACATCGGCGTCCGCCTCACTGCCTCCCGTTCAACGCCAAGCGTGGACGGCTCGTGGACAGCTGCTTCTCAATTTCCATGACGTCATCAGCCGAGCAATCAACTCGCCCGAAATGATCAAGAAATGCTCCGAGATCGCAGCCGACATGTCCGAAAACGAGCACGTCGCTTCTACCGTCGATCAAAGGACAGACCAGAGTGGAGTGTCCAACTCGCTAGCAAAGGATTACAGCGCTGAAGCAAATCTCATCATCGAAAACAAATCCAGACGTGATGCCGAAGTGAGAAACAAAACTATTTCCGTTGGATTATGTGTCTTCGGAATGTTGCGTGGAGGTCGAGGAGTGAGATCTTGGATGAAAACTGCTGTGGCGAATCGATCTGCTGCACTGAGTCGCTACAGGTTTGATTCTTTGCCATCAAAGCTTGGCCCTGGGGCAAACACGTCCAAGATACGACCACATGAGCCACAACAATCGCTGGAACCGACGAAATTGCGTAGATTTCTTCGTCTAGCAGTGGATATCACAATTTCGACCACAATTGCTTTAATATCAGGAGAGTTTCTGTTTATACCTCGCCCTTCAAGCTATATTGAAGATATGTCGAAACTTCCCTTAGTGGAAGGAAAGAGTTTATATGCAGAAATTGTATGTCCTCCTTTACTCAAAGAATACAAACGTGTCCTAGAGCAGTATGGGCAGTGGCCTGTCATGAGTGCAAATTCAACCAAAAACGACAATGCGGTAGATGGAAAACCAGTACTAACCCAAGAAGATGTGAGCCTAAACATCATTCGGAAATTTGCGGAGAATTGCTCCAAAAGATCCAAGTACGAACGGGCACTCCTCGAGGAAAGGCATGCCTTGGGAAAGCACCATGATCAACATTCTGGCGTGGAATTGACACATAGAATGTCCAAAAGAAAATTCTCGAATGATCACAAAGAAGAATCTATTAAATTGGGAGCTGTGATGGTACCAAGCGGCGGTGTGCCAGAAGAGCTTTTTGTGGATATTGATACTGATGTGCTTTCTCTTGAGGATACAACAGATGTTCAGTCAGCAAAGTAGTTTGTTTTAGAAATTATTCATACCAATCTTAACGAGCTACACTTCCCTTTACGTGTCATCACAGTATTGTACTCCTCTTTTCATTAGTAGTTTGTCAAAAGATCTAAGACCTGGTTTCTTGATCCGTTTGCTGTTATTACTTTCCCTATCGAGTTTATGCATAGTAAGATAAATTCCTTTCGCTCTCTGTTAAGTGACTTTGTTGCTTTATTGCACAAAAATTCTGGGTGTAAAATTACAATTTCTTTATTATTGATTCTAATTATCATAGCTATATGTGGCGCATTTAACCACCACCTAGGTGGCACATATATCCAGGAAGATCAGGCAAACAAGCCTCTTTTGAGAGAAAACGTGTGTGCAGGCTGCAAGCAATGATTGTAGAGATATGCAGAGAATGTTGTGCCATACCTAAATGGATAAGACAGTGGTGGAGCATAAGCACTAATGCAGATATCAGAACCTCATTGAGGGGCAAAATTTATGTTAGAATTCAATAGAGGTGGCTATTGATATAGGCTTGAGGCTATCCTCTGTAGTGTCTAACACCTAAATCATGACTCCAAAAACAGACAAATGGTGCTGCTTGGTACAATGAATGCAGAAACTAAACTCAGCAAGTCATCGAAAATGAGCATAAGAATATTGTGGAAGCTAAACAAAATCTATGTGGAGACAACCCTTTTAGGCAAATATTACAACTCAACATATGAATATTATGAAATCCCAATCATAAAACCTCCAAAATAATCCTATACCTTACACTGCATTACGCATAGCTCTTGAAAGTGAAATGATGATTGTGTGAAACATCTTCACAGAGTCTGTGGCTTTATTTTAATGTCACGAATTTATGTTCAGGTTGATCTGTCATTGCTTCTTTGCATAGTACAGTACTAAAATCAACATAACTTTATGAGCCCCATCTTCTGCTGCCGTGATTCTGAATCATGAGCAATGGAAAACTGTCAAAATATTTATGAAAGTTTCAGTGTGTGTTTAATGACATTGAAATTTTTTTAGTGGTGCTACAGTGATGTCTTGAACAGAGAGGACATCTATAATTATTCTAAAGTCCAAAGTGTCTCATTTGGGATGATGTCATGTATTGTGTCCTGAATGTATTCTTCAAAGCACTAAGTTGATTCCATAGCTATGTTAGTTATGCAGTGCAACATTGATGTTGAAATAATTTATGTTGAATATTGGTCTATAGCATGTGCATGTGGGGTTGTTGGTATCCATACAAATCATAGAAACATCTAAGTTCATGCCTTCACATGAGTATTAAACCAAACAAGAATCTAATACATGTTATTTGGCTTTGCCTTCACAGCTAGTATCTTGCACATGGCTGTCATTTCCTGCATTTCATTGAACCTGAATGGATGAAATTATCTGTAAGATAGATGTCTTTGTCTCTACAAGCTTTTGATAGAATTGGATTGCAATACTGAATAGAATCATCACACCTTGAGCAAACATGTAAACAACATGAGGTTGGGATGATACTTGGAAGTTTATTTCTTGAATAATGCCTCTTCTGAATGTTTGGTGCATTGATAATTTATGGGCTTACTTCAACCTATTGATTTTGCTCTTCCTGGGATTTGCCAAAATGTAAAGTGGATATTCAATTATGATATCATTAGTGATGATTTCCTGACATCACATTTGGCCCTTTGGCCAGGATAGCATGAAGCAAGTTTTTTAATGCTTAGTATTTTAAGGGGAAAGCAGTATTACATTAGATAGTTTTTAATTTAACTCTTTTTGTTTCTTAATTCCTTTTAGGAATATAAGCTTTTCCAAACATTTTGAACTCTCCTCAACTGTTGGAATAAGTGTTGCTTGACCTGTCATTATATGAAGTGCTGCAAAGATAGTTTACAAACACTGTCCTAACACTCCAAAACCTAGTCAACAACACCCTGTCATGACAGTTGATAAGACTCCATGCTAGTTAGCAGCAGTTTTACCATAGTTTCACAAGATAACTTTCTACCTCTTGCTTTACCTGCTCTTTTAAGTTTGTCACTTTGCAGGCATTGACAGATAAATCAATATGTTTTGGCGATGCACATTTGTGTTGTTTGTGTTGGAACTACCGTAAAATGCGCATTCTAAGGTCAGCAAATGTCAAAAGATACATTTGTGAAAAAGACCAAATCTAGTGATGTTAACATGTAAAAAAATATTATTATCCACTTCTAGTTACCAACATACCTGGAATTGTATCGTAGAGGCATCATTTTTTTGATGAGAGTGTTAGTGCAGTTCGTTGTGGTGAGTTTTGCATGTTAAATGACATAACTCACAAACCGGAAGGAGCTACGTGGAGCAATACATATTGTTGTGACATAGTTGACTAAGGCTTTTACTTCGTAATCGTTGTTGGCTCTGAAAAGTTAGTGAAGTGCATGAAAAGACATCCTTGATAGACTCGGGCCAGCTTCCAAGGCAGCTGCCTAGTTGCACACGCGCCGCATCGCCCTATCTGTAGCCAGCTAAGGATTACACTAGACGGGCGTGGGGCGTGGGACCCCATACCCCTACGTACAACGTTATCCTACTCAGTACAGACTGTCTTCACACTTGCCTGTAAGACGACAAAATGCGCGGGAGCACCACACACGCCGTCTTGCAATGCACATCATTGCGAAGACACTCCCGTCCTCACAAATCCTCTCCTTCAATTGCTCGACCGATTCAACCAATCGAAAGGCTGGCTTCCTCTTGGCTAACACCCTTTGGAAAAGTTTTCACCATTTCCCTCCGCCTGCGCGAACGCTCCGGCCTCTCCTCCACCATGTCATCCGTCTTTTCCCACGCCCAAGGTACGTATATGGTCGCCATGGGTTCGATCCGTCAATGCAACCCTAACCCTAACCCTAACCAAAGACGAAGAAGACGAGGCAAAACCCGCCATCGACACCCTATCCTCACGCCTCCTCGAGATCACCGATCTCTCCACCCGAAGCGTGGCACCGCCCGCCACAGTCGCCACCTTGCACGGCGACACCGATGGCCTGGATCTCGACGTCATTGGCGACGCCAACCCTCCGATCCCACGCAAGACAGGCGCCACAGCGCCCGAGACCATCCAGAAGGACACACCCCTCAATGAGCGCCTACACGACCGAGCGAAACTAGCCAACCTCGGCTGGGACTGCAGTGCCGAGTCCATTCACCTCCCTACGCTCTCCGAGAACGGCGAGTGGCTCTATTGCAGCCCGGACAGGGCGGGCATCACCGAGGCCATGGCGAACATGTTCGCCAACATCCCTGAAGCACTCTCCCAGTCGACGGACACTTCCTCCACCCCGAGGTCAACCTCCCTCGCCACGACCCTCTCGTGTACGCCCAGTACGCAACGAGCTACTACGAGGTCTCCTCGATGCAATCCATTGAGCTCACCGGCGAGAGCAAAAAGCGCTTCCGCTTCTTCTACCTCGTCCCGGACTCCAAGTCCCTCGCCGAGGAACGCGAATCAGCTTCCTACAACCACAAAGCTGAGGAACTCCTTGGCGAGGCCACGACGAATCTCAGCAAGGTCAACACGACCATCACCACAAGCACGGCAATCACCACCGTGTGCCATCTTCGTGCGTACCTAGCGAACATCTGCGCCGTCATCGAGGCCCAGTTCGTCTGCGATCTGTCCCTCCAGGATATCCACATGTCCGCCATGTTCGTCGTGGCCCGCACCTTTGCACTTCACCTCTCGTCCGCATCCATGCGGGCTTCCCTGAAAAAGAGCAACCGGCCCCACAAGCCCCTCATTGTCTGGACGGTGCAGATGCTTGACCAGTTGAGCATCCTGCTCACGCATCCGCTCCGCCACACCAAGAACACATACCTCCTTGCCAACGACAGGATCTTGGAGGTGGCGACCGACAAGTTCGTCGAAACCGTCGAGCTCCTCGACGATTCCGTCAGCACTCTGCGCAAATTTGACTGCGGCACGGGCACGATCCCGTCCGGCCCTCTCCTCCAAGCCAACGAGGCCAAAGCCGTCAAGATAAAGCTTGACAAGAGCACGAAACGCACTGCCAGCAATGACAATGCCGGTCCGGGTCTTGTTACACCCGACCACAAGCGCCAGCGCACTGGCAAACCCGGCGACCCTACGCCATCCCCGGACAACCTCTCCGGCACCCTCGTGTACACTGGGTCTGACATGATGCCGACCGTCAGCGAAGCTACTCCCTCTCTCCGCCTCTGTGCAGCCCGTCAGCGTGTCGGCCGCAACTGCCCTGGCGGCACCTCCTGTATGATGATCCACGATCTGGACATCTCCAAGTGGCCGGATGGGACCTTCGCGAAGTGGTCCGCCCTCATAGAGAAAACGCCTGCCCTCAAGTGGAACCGTAAGGTAGTCGATCCGGCCAAGGTATCTGCCCGCACCACAAAACTATCCGGCCCACTCTCTCCGTGCATCAGCGGGAAAGGCTAAAACTCGTAAGCAAACTAGAACAGCTAGTCTTTACATGCCCCTAACAACTAAATCATTAGTAAACTAATGACATGATTCTCTCTCTACCCTAACGGCCACCGACAGATACCCTCGTGTATGACCCGCCCCGACATCGCCGCTGACCATGCCCACTGCCATCCACCAGGACGCACCGGTACGCAATCGACCCTCGCCTCCCGCACCGTTGGATTCCGCATACCACGAGCACCTCAGCACTCCTTCACCCCGCAACGCACGTCCCCGCATCTCATCCACCAAGGACATGCACCTCCTCACGGAGTTCAACAAGAAATACCTCCGCCACCCGGGCTACGATCCCACCGCAGCCTCCCTTGGTAAGGCGTTCTACAACCGCTATCTCTTGCTCTCTGCCGTCGGCAATGACACTCGCACCAATGACGCACCTTCACAACGCCCCCGTACACGCACTGCTGCGGTCGCCCTCGGCGCCCCATCACCAACCACTCCTTCAACCAAGACGCTTGCTTCGAGATGACCTACATCCTCGTGCTAAAAGCGGGGTTCTTCGTACCATCCGACATACTTGCTCTCCATCAGTGCCACCGGCTGCTCTCACATCTCCTCTGCTCCTGCGTGCACCTACGTGACCACAACTTTCTGGCTCGCCGAGTACAACTTGACTGGGCGAAGCAAGAATCACTGAGCACCAGCAAGGCTTCCACGCCTTCGCCTCGCCTCCTCCACTACAACCTGAGCGTAGCCCTCGTGATACGGTTCCTCGGAAACAACTACACGGGCGCACACCGCAATATCGCGGCGATCGTAGCTTCTCTCCGCACCAACGGCATTGCCGGTGGCCCTCATCACAAACTACTCCCGCCATGACGGTGGAATGCCCGACCACCTCAACGCAACTACGCTATGCCGACAATGCGCCTCTACTGGCTAAAAAGGGCACCACCCTCCATCCGCGCCAAGCTCGCCAGGTCATGACCACCATGAACAAGGGAGGAACGGAACAACTACGTTGTTCACGTCGCCCCACACTGGCTTTGGCGGTTCGCACCCCACTGCTTCATTACCCCACAACACATCCTCGAAAAGCCCGCAAGAAGGACCGCCAGATCTTCGACGCCACGCATAGCAAACGACTGGGACTCAACCCTGGTCAACTCCATGACCTCCAGTCCTCGCGGCTCGGAACTCAAATGCGAATTGGCTTCAGGCGCGCGAGGACGTCCTTGTCCGCGCATACAACCTACGGCTATCTTACCCCAATGACGATCTCGTTGTTCACGCCAACAACGTCAAGTCCTGCTTCCGGCAAATCAAGCACCATCCAGACATGGCTGGCGCATTCTCGTACATAATCGCCGACTACCTGTTCCTCCAGATCGGGCTCGTGTTTGGCGCAGACTTCAGCCCCGCCAACTGGGAGGCCGTCTGACGTGCCCAGTCAGCGCTAGCCGAACGGCTCTTCTTCGACACCTCCCTCCTGCAGAAACACAGGGCAGTCCTCGACAAGATCAAGTGGTGCTGACCATTACGCGGCAAAAAGCGCCAACGATTCGCACAAGCATTCCCCGACGCAATCAACCAAGGCGTCCGCGACGCATCAGGAACCCCCAGACCTACGCCACACGGCATCTACGTCGACGACGACGTCTACCTCGATGTCGCCGACATTCACCGGTACGAACAGGCCATCGCCTCCAGCATTGAGGCCATCTTCCTCCTACTGGGCGATTCCAACACCGCGCTCCGCCAGGACCTGATCTCCTGGGACAAGCTGTACGACCTACTCGTGGCCCCGGTCAACAGGATCCTGGGCCTCATCCTAAACCTCCGAAACTTACAGCCGGTACTCCGCGGGACTTCGTGTCCTCGACCATCTCCCTGCTTTGAACCACTTGGGGTCCCCGTCGCCGCTCCTTTAAAGCAAAAGAGGCCGAGGAGCTAACGGGGAAGCGAAACCACATCGCTTTCAGCGCGCCGTGGCTAAAATTCCTCCTCGGGAACATATACGTTTCCCTAGCGGCAGCCCTCCGTCTCAACAACTCTCACCTCGTCCGCACCAGTCAGCGGTTCCGCGACGCACTCCACAACATCCGCACTGCCGCCGCCTCACCCGCAGGCGTTGTCCTGCGGGCCTTCCACACTGGCACAAATGCTCGCGCATTACACGGTTGCCCACTCCTTCACCACATTGGAGCCGAAGCCGCGGGACCCGCGGTTGATCGAGAGGGCCCTGTCCTCGCCCAGTTGCCCGACCTCATGCCCCATTGCATTCCTTATCCCACGCATCCCTTCGGGTTGCACGCAGCGACTCCAGCCTATCCGCTGCAGGCGGGTACTGCCCCGAGGCCAAGTTCTGGTGGTACTTCGAATGGCCCACCAACGTGCGCGCCCGCACCATCAAGTACATCACGACTCGGGACAACCCCACACTCATCAGCATCAACTCGCTCAAGTATGCGGCACAACTCATCACAATGATGGGTTGCCATCTGCACCACCTCAAAACATCACCCTCTCTACCTCCTTGAGTGCAACAACACTGCAGGGGAATTGTGGCTCACGAAAGGCTGCACCTCCAGCGCCACCAGACGCGACCTCGCCCGGCTTCAGGCTGCTCTGCTCCTCGATCAAGGCGCCGGCTACCGCTTTGGCCATGTCGACACCAAGACAAATGTCATTGCCGACGGCATCTCACGCATGCTGTGCGAAACGTCCCTCACTCACGAATTCCCTCTCCTTCTCGCACAGGCCCCCAGCTTACTTGGTTGTCGGCGCTTCCGCCCCAATGCCAGCTTCATCTCCTCGATTGTGGACGCCCTATTGCGGACTGCCTGCTTGGATCCTCTCATTGCAAGCAAGCAGTTACGGATCGATCCCGGAAGATTCACTTCCTCTCCTGGGGCCACGCCGTAGGCCTACCCGACCCCTGCACACCGGAGTTACCCCTGCAAGGCCGCAACTGGGTACTCGCGTGCTATGCTGTCTCTCTGATCCGCGGTGGCACCATCCATGGGGTGCGAATCCGGCATGCGACGCTGCTAGGGTACATCAAACAAGCCATCACTCTGCACACCGACCGCGGCCTCCCCTGTCCTCATCAGGCCGACATAAACTACGTTAAAATAATGACCAATGCGGTTAAAAGTACGGTTGTTCCTAAACGCAAGGAGATGATCTCTGATAGTATGTTTCACTACATTGCTGACCTCGCCTCCCGCGCCTCTGCTGATTCACTCGTCCGTGGGATCGCTGACTGGATAGCACTCGGTTGCTACACCGGCTTCCGAAAATCCGAGTGGTGCAACGACCACCACGAGTCCTTCGACACCATTACCAACCCTAATTGAGGCGATCGCCAGTCAGCATTGCCCATCATCGCGGAGGACTTCGGCTTCTCCACCGCTACAGGATGCCGCATCCACGATGTCGCCGCCACACCCGACAACAATATCACCTTCACGACCCTCTGTTTCCGCAAGCAGAAAACAATGACAATGGTCAGACACTCACCTACCGGCGCAGAACGGACTCCAACTGGATGTGCCCCACACAAGCCAGCCTCGACATCGTCCGACGCGCAAACCGACTCGGCACTCCTAGCAACTGCCCCGCAGCAGTATATCTCGACCCGGCCACAGGAAAATGGTGACAGATCACTGCTGCCCAGTTCGCCACCTTCCTGCGACACGTCGCACACAACGTCTTCGACATCCTCGCCGGACACAGGGACCTCCTCGCATGGTCCTGCCACTCAATACGCATCACGGCCACTAACCTCCTCCAACGCGGTCGGTTCTCCGACTCTTACATCAAAAACCGCCTTCGTTGGCGAAGCGACACCTTCCTCATGTATCTTTGCAATACATTCTACATGGCCGACCAACACACGAAGGCCATCACCCTCGGACTCGATCCACCCGCAGGGGGGTAGGCCCGACCCCTCGAACCTCACGGAGGGCCTTCTCTGCGCCGGTGCAGCCTAATGGTACCCACGCCAACGCCGGTTATCAGCTCTCCATAACCTATGCAATAAGGCTTGTGGTCACCATGTATTCCTTAGTTTAATCAAATTAGAAATCCATAACTACGACTTCTGTTCCAAACACAATCGCCTTACTATTACCATAGCATCTATCTCATTACTTTAAACGTCATACAAACTACATTCCTACCACCCTCCTCCCTTCCCTGCGTCCGCCCGGTTGCACCAACTCGCGAACATACCCGGTGCCGACAAGGCGTGGCTTGAAGTAACGGAACTCCACCGTGTACCGCCCTCCGTACAACCCGAGTGCCCCGGGCGTGCAGTCAGGCCCGTACGCTTCACTGTCGACGACGACCCAGAACCTACCGTTGGGGTTCCCCTCGAAACTGCCCTTGGAGGGATGACGCGCGAACAACTCCGCAAGCGTCTCGTCCACCCCCCAACAGAGCATCTGCCGCAGACAAACAACGTGTGGGCACAATGTGTCACAGAAAATAACCTCCCCATGGGGACTCACCTGGGGCTCGTACCACCCACCCAGCTCCTCGAGGATCACGCACTTCACACGCACGTGGAGCTGCCCAAGCGCCGCTAACACGCAATCGGCCTCGCCCGACGGTACCCCGCGCGTCGCCCAATCTACAGCCTCCCCCCGGAGGACGCGATCCAAAAACACAGCGCCAGCGGTCCTCGCCCCCAACTGACCCGGCACAAAGTCTACCCACGCCATTTGCTGCTCCACATGCGAGCGGCGATTGCTCGCCGCCGCCAACTCGTGGAACGCAAGCGGCCACACCGGCTGGCCCCCGAGCACCCGTAGGTGCACGCCGGTCATTCCCATCCCGGGATCACCCAACCCCCATCCACTCGTGGTCGTGCTCACGCAGCCGTCTGAACTAGCGAACATCTCTTCCGCTGACATTGTCTCAGATTTTTTCTCTCTCTCCCCCACGTGCCCGGTGACATCATCACCCACACGACTTCTACTCCCACCGGAACGCACCGGGTCCATTCCAGTACTTCTCGATACAAAGATTTTTCTTTCTTTTTTTCCGCTCCTGCCTACATATGGCTGTCTGCGAGATGCCTTCATCTCATAGCACTTTATTTTCACCATGATGGCACGCACGTCACGTCACTACGACCACGACAATGTACTCCTACCCAACACGCCATGCCCCACCGCGCCTCCACTCCAGGAGCGCATGGGTAGTTGCGACGAGCTTCAGCCATGCATCATAAATACGCGAGAGGACGCATACTTGTCTAGTATTAGTCCATAAGCCCGTTACTTTTGGGACTTTGTTACATCCTTACATACTGCGTCCCACTACCTACTACCTAGTTACTCTCACCCACTAGCAATCTAGCAGACAGCCGCATGCAGCCTAGGACCAAGGCGCCGCGTGGTTATTCTGCTCGCAGAATATTTTTTATTGCGGTCAGAGTCTAGGCCTTAGAATGTGTGGGTCTTAGAATGCGCATTTTACGGTATTAAGCAAGACCCAAAGCAGGAGATCCCGGAAGGGAACACCTAAATTATGAAATGCTGAAAGTGGAATAACATCATATGTTGCAGTTTGTCAGGCATTGATTACTAATTTCTGCTTCTGTGTTTTCATTTTTCATTACTTTGAGGTATTCTACCAGATGATGCTATCATTCTTTCTCAAGCTGTTGTGAGTGGCAAGTATATCAGGAAATGTTGAAGGTATATTTCATCAGGTTTTTGTTTGCAAGGTATCTTCCATAGTAGAAAATCCAGTTTATAGTCATGGTGGCTGATAGTTAAGTAGATTGTAATTCCAGTTGTCTTGAAAAACTCTCTACCTAAAGGTAAGTCTTATTAACATGACAAGTTATCAATGATGTCAGGATTCAGGAACTACTTTTCAATGGTCATGGTGTGACTGAACACTGCAAACAAAAAACACCGGTAACCTCCCCGTACACTCGAGTGTACGGGGAGGTTACTGGAGCCCCAGGAATGGTATTTTCCGGCAACCTCCCGGTACACTTCTGTAACCCTCTGGTAAACAAGTGTACAGGACGGTTACCGGAGTCTACCGGGAGGTCACCGGAAATTCGAGTCCAAAAGGAGCATTTAGATTTATTTCTACCAATGATAGGAATTGGTACTTTTTACTGGAAAACAGACTTCTCAGTAAGTCTTGGAATCAATATCAATCTAAGCAGTGGCAATAACTGCATTACTTAGTAGCTAAAAAAATGTTTACCAGTGGCATATCGGAAGTGTACAGGAGGGTAACCTGTACGGGAGGGTAACCGGAAGTGTACGGGAAGGTTACTGGAGAATACCGGAGGGTTACTGGAGTGTACAGGAGGGTTACCAGATTGTACGTGAGGGCTACTGGATCGTATACTGTTGGACTACAGTAATAGCAGAGTATGTGCAATTTATCTCAACTAATAAAATTAAACATACTAGATTGCCATATTTTAGGGGCCCACCCAACACATCGCCCACCAAAATGACACACATGCAAAACTTTCAGCCCCAAGCTAAAAATATGATATTGTGGACCATACACCAAGGTAGAAGAAAATTAATTATTTTATCAAAACTAAGCTGAAATCAAAACAATTGTAAAATGGTTTGATTTCATCATAACTCACCTTAAATATTTACATGGAGCTGCCGACTCTTGTTGGCTACACAGCGGTGAAAGGCGGGATGCCAAACACAGTCTGATGGGCTGGTGGGGTATCGATGTAATTGAAAAAATATAGGTGATGTGAAAGCAGTGAGAGTGCACACTGCTACAGTTGCTTCTGGCTCAAACACTGGTGTTTTAGTATGGTACGTATTATATCATACCATATACTGTAGGAATATGTTGCGCAAGAAGGAGGTGCAGTGATACAAAGGAATAAGTACCAATCATGTAGACACACGTTACCAATTTTCAGCCCCATGTGTTATTCTTGTGTGCTCATTTTTTGGCGCAGTCACTTCTAATTGTACGATATTGTACGTACCAGATATATTAATGGCATACTTGATTTGAAAATAGAAATATGCCCAATGAGCCTTCACCAAATAAAATCAAAGACCAAGCCTTGAATTGACTCCAAAACTAGACCCAACAGGTGATCTTGCACAGGTGATCTTCCTGTTTGTAACTTGTGATTCAGAAAAATGTGAGTCATGAAACACACAAACACTCCAAAGATTTTTTGCTTCAAAGCTTAGCATGATAAATAAGACTGTACAACCTAATTTGTGCGGATCTGATTTTGCAATAAAGCTGGACATAACTTGTATCCAGATATTTTGAATTGTAATAACTTTTCTGGCGATTGGTCGACAGAAGTGTGAATAAAACCGTTGAAAAGCTGAACTTTCCCGTGTTTTAACGATATGCACCACCGCAGATATGAATGAGATCATTGTTTTTGTCCTCCTGGCCCAAAATTGGATGTAATGCAATGAAGATTTTGGCGGGAAAATCAGATCCGCACAAATTAGGTTTTACAGTATTAAATGTGTCTGTGGCTTAAACAATACAAAAAACCGGTAACCCTCTTGTACACTCTTGAAATTCACGTAACCCCCTGTACACTCTGACATTTTGAGGTGTACCGGAAGGCTACCGGTGTTATTTGTTTGCAGTGTAATGTGGGGAAGTATACTGATTCCATTATCTCATTGTTTTGTATCCAAATTTTCCTTTTGTTGTTTGCATTTGGTATTTCATTGGAACCAGCCCAAGAGTGGCACCAATGAGTGAGTGTTTTTGGTTGATGGATAATCTGGTGGTCCCTGAACCAAGTAATGCTCTCAATACTTTCATATTTCATTGATTTGGTTCGAAATAAATTAGATATAGGTCAGATGATGGGACTAAATTATCTAGGTTAAGATATACACATTTTGAAGTGGGTATGCAAAAATTAAGAAAATCTAGTTCAAAGCTATCAGAAAATTAGATTGAATATTATGATGTCTTTTATGCACCACAGGCTACAGTGTAGTGAGAAGTCATGTTTACTCCATTAGACGCCATTCTTAAAAGTGGTGATTTCATTTTTTTTGCAAAAATGATGTATTGTCAATCTATATTGAGGTCAACAAATGAAAGGAGTTGCTATGCACAGAATACAACAAAAAGTGGTTGTTACTTTGTGACTTAGTTATTTTGCAGTTAATCCATGAATGTAACCTGAATGACAAGTTGACTGTCAAAGTAAGGAGCTTCAGATTGTATTGCCTTGTTAGAATTGTTGCTTCATGATCCCACTTAAAGTCTACAGTCTATTTCAGTTTCTTGAGTCCAAAAATGATCATATACTCCAACTCTGCTTGGATACAACATGTACCCCTTCAACCCCTCCCTTTGTCCTCAAACCAGTATTCTGCTCTTGGAAGAAAGTCCTCAACTTCAACTGACATCTACAAGTAAGGTTTCCCTTTGTGTGATATCTGTGTAAGGGAGAGAGAATTGTATGTGGTTACTGAGACTTCTTCTGCAGAATCTTATGGAAGGATTTGAGTGACATCAAGAGTGACCAGAGAGTGTTGTCTTCACATGACATAGGCCACATAAGTGGCACATTACCATGAGCAAAGAAAGAGAGCAAGTAAAAGGTACATCTAGGTCTTACTTTACATGGCAACATCTTTGAAGTATGACACTGACACAAAAGTTAAGCAACCCAAAGATAAGAAGCACAAAACACTCCCTCCAGTCTCACAATGCTTCCAATCCACTTTCAAACAAGCTATCCACCATCAATTGTTTAACTTGCCCTCTTCTTTACCATTAAGTTCTAGTTGATGCTTTAGAGACAGATGAATAATGGAGAATTGCCACAGCATCGCTCTTGTGCATTCATCAGAATTGTGGTTGTTGTTAAGCACTCTGGTGACAGGATCTTTCTGTCAAGGCATCATTGTCTTGATGATGAAGAGGGATCGTTCACTCACCCCACAGCCTCCATGGCAATTCAGCCCCATTATTTGGTTTATTGATGTTTATTTGAAGCTACATGCACACCACACAGCACATGAGGCAACTCCCAACACATTCATAGCTGGAACGAGCAAGTTCTCTCAACACCCATTATCATGATACTAAGACCACCACTCATGGCATGAACTAGCAGACTCCACCAGCACTACATGATATCCAGAATAGACCATCATGCTTGCTCATGGATGCAAATGGTATCAAAACCCATGTACAGAAAACTACCATCAAAACTGGCTCATCGAAATAATACCCAAAAACTGTGAACAACAATGTGTACCAGTCAATCTCTATATTCCGAGGAAGCCACCACTACGACACCATGACCACCTCGCCAAAATAAGCACAACTACAAATCAACAACAAGAGCCATGTAGACACACTAATCAAAACATGTTTTGTTTACGAACTCAACAGAGGCCATGATCACTAACCAACTGCTTATTTGTCATCTCGTGACAGCATGAGCAACATCCAAGATACCCTCAACAAATTGGTCAACTGTGTTCAAAATCAAAAAATGTGCATTCTGGGTTTGATAAATCCTACCATCATAGTGCAAGCAGCAGCTAAAGCAGACAAACTCCAAACCAAAAATACTAGCATAAGGCACAGCTTGATATCATATGTGTCATTGAATATCATAGGTTCACCACACAAAAGCTTTCTGGTGTTGTCAACCTAGTTTTCAGCTTCACCAGAACGTCCCATCATCAGTACACCATTGCAGAGACTACCATTCATACTATTTCCAACATGGCTGGGTGAATTTCATCCATGCTTTATTTTTGTGGTCCAAGTGCTCCCTCATTGACACGGCCAGTTTCAATGTCATATGACAGCTGGGTGCACAATGGCCCCTGCCCCACTGTCATGGTCTTTCATCTGAGGAGTTATGACCCCAGACCTTTAGACAACCTGATTGGATCTTTCTTGTTTGCATGTCTTTGGGTGTACTGTTTGTCTTTGATTCTGCTCTTCAGGATAGCACAAAACTTTGTAAGTGAGACAGTTGATAGTCATGCAATGACATCTTGCAGCTTGCCCCACCAATGATTTGGTGTTTAACTCTATGTCTTTGATTCCACTGTGCACCGTGCTAGTACCCCCACCTCCCCCTTCTCCTACACCAACCACTCATCCAGAGCAGTGTTTGTCCCAAATATTGATATGGTTGCCATCCCTTCTCTAGGTTTCCCAACTGTTTTGCCCCCAAAGTCATTGAAATGGAGACATTGGAGGTCAAACTGCACATTTGGAAGCTTGCTAAACTAGAGCTTTGGATAAATATCATCCCTTGTGACAGGGGATTTTAACATTCCGATGGAATCATCAAGAAGTTTCAGGCTTGTTTTTGTGTGCCTGGCAACAATGGTCCCACAAAATTGGCTCTATGCACTACACAAGCTGACATCACTGCAGCCTTCATCAATGCTGCCCAGCACCTGAATGAAGAGTTTTTTGCACCAGCCTGCTGTCTGACAGCATGATCACAACCTGGTCTTGTCCCTCAATTGCTTTGGCTATTGTGTTGTCTTGTCAGGCTTCACCCCAACATTTCAAGTGCCATATGCACAGTCCTCTTTGGGCCCTTGTCTTTTTGAGCAATCTAAAGTCATTGCTTATATGTTATGTTCACATTATCCTCTTTTGTGACCATGACAATGCTGCCATCAATTGGTTTCTTATTCTCCTCAAACAAGTTGGAATGAAGATTAGGTTTGAGGGTTAACCTGAAGGCTTCTTGTGGTTCAAATCAAGTGGCTTCATATGCCTGCTGCGCCTTTGCTCATTCTCACCCAAACGGGTCTGACAGTAGGGGGTGCACTGGTAGAATGGCCACACAAAAAATCCTCTGGTTCTTGTGAAACGTTGGGATCTGATAGTGATAGGTTTAATTGATATGTGTACAAATTTTCACCGAAAAAAATTACCAGGAAGTGTCTGTTCTAAGTGCAAAACTCTGATTTAAAATCAATATTGAAAGCCTCGTGGGACAGTAGGAGTATACATGGTAAACTTGGGGTATTTAAAGTTTTGAAGGGTAAATCAAGGGTTTTTGTGGGTATTATGGGGTATATCATGTTTTATTAGGGTTATACAAGGGAAATAACATGTACGATGAACCACCAGCACCATGATTTATTAATGGTAAAGCACTGAAGAGAAAAGATGGATACACACAGATCGGACATGGTCTCAGTTACAACTATAATGAATGATAATGAATCAGTACTATTTTGATCATATGTGCTTTGGGCAGCATCTGTTCATGTGTATGGCAGCTATCGAGCTTTCAAAATAAAGTCCGGAGAAAAGGTGAGTACATTTCGGTAAAAACACTTACTGTAATCAATGTGTGTACTTTAGTCTTATCATGTAATAAGCGTGTCAACAAGCAAAGAAACAAATCCAGTTACTGAAATGAAAAAATGTTGGATCAAAAATATGAATACAAGTCTGCACTGGGTCAATTTTTTACCAGTATTCCTTTGATACTATACTCTTTTCAGATGCAATAGTATTGATATCCGTAACCAAGCTGACCAGTTTCCTTGACAGCACATTCACATTCACATCCACATCCAGTAGGTTCATGCAAAACCAGTTTCTTGCAGTCATCACATCATGGCGGGTTGAAAAAGGCACCATTATCATAAATGTATTAGTCTGCCTCATCATTTCCAGATCCAGATAGGATAGAATACTTCTTATAATCCCCTGAGCAGTCTCTATGAGTCCCATTGGAAGTCTTGGCTACTTGCCAAAAAGTGTATTAGCAGTGAAACGATCGTGAATCTTTTCAATACTCTGTAAATGGATCTACTTTGGCTTCTCTGTTGTGTACTTTTGTTGAGCACCAAGGAGCCATTAATTGAAATCTCATCCAACCTTTCTTCAGCCAAACATCTCATGTATGGGTTATGAAATTGGCTCAATTCATGCACCCATACAAAAATCTTGCAATGAGTGAAAGAATGGCCATGAACCTTCTACTAGAGTTTTAGCAACAAAAATAATGAATAAATTATGTCGTGTTACATGACTAACACACTGATTACGCCAAAAGCTGGACAACAACAAGACTCAGGTAATTTGGACAGACTGAAATTTCCAACACTCTAAATTCAAGGAATGATGATCAATCATCGAAATTCCATTGAATTATTTGTTTGAACAAAAAGAATTGAAATGTTATGATAGAAAGAAAAATTAAGTAAGAAGCGAAGTGACATGTCCATAATATGAGATTTGCTAAGCAAACACAGACCTTGTGCAAGATGACATAATAACCAACCGTTTGCTCTGAGGAAGCAAGGCAGAAATGATAAGTTACTTATTTAAATGAGTACTTCACACATGACTACTTATTCATAAGTGCAATGTTGTTTATGTTTTTAATTACTTAGCAATAGTTGGACTAAAGAAAAACAATAAACATGATGATGATTAATGATAAAGCAGAACTCAAAGATTTATTTAATGCCAATCATTGAATGAAGTATTTCTTTGTAGGTCGCTTTTAGTTTATTGTTTCATCATAGCTCCGTCTTTCTGTTGATTGTTTCATCATATGAGCTGCACCAGGAAAAATGGCACAACAAGGTGAGTACTTTTTATATTTCTGTGTAAAAAATGGGAAAAATCAATGAACCCACACAGTTCTACTAGCATATGATTCTTTGCCCTTTAATCCAGGCTTCATTTGATGCCTCTCCCCTTCCAGCCCAAAAAAAGAGTGTGTTCATTCATAATTTCATGATGAAACTTGGCAAAATGGTGCATTGTGGCCTATTCCTTCTCTGGAGGCTCAGGCAGCTTTGGTGGCTCAGGCAGAAGGCTGTGGAGGTTGCTGTGGTCCATTTATGACTGCAGTTGCATGGTGCGATGTGACGAATGACTTGTAGTGCAGAAGGGAATGTATGGTTTTTTGGCTTGCGAGTGCATCAAGCAAGACAAAAATCGTGTGATGTGACGTGACAAATGACTTGCAATGCAGAGCGAAGGGCACCGTCGTAGCTGTGTAGTGGCGTGGAGAGGGTGTCCCTGTCATCCGGCGATGATTGGAGGACAATGGGCTGGGATAGCACAATGTACATAGTGGATATCCGCTTTTTGCCTTGGTGTGAGTGCAAAATAAATTGGCTTCTCCATGACTACATGATGCACATAGCAGTTAGAGGGGAACTGAGATTGTAGGGACCTGGTCTAACAATGCCCCGAGGTCCCTATGATCTCAGTTTTGCTCCAACAAATATGTGAGAGGAGCAATCCTTGATAGCAGACCTCATTTTTGAGGGATGCTCTTCGATTGCAATTTTGAAGATGTGAGGATTTCCAGCAATTTTGAGGTACCAAAAAAGATTGGATGCACGGGACTAGAATGTATCCTTTGATTGGAGTAAAAAAGATACCATATTTGTATGTGCTTCAAAATTAGTGGGGGGGATTTCTCCATGCCCTCCCTATTGACAGACTAAATTATGGAAGCTGTGACCCTCATTCTCAACTGTCATCTCCATCCCTCTACCCAAGGATTGTCGAGTTGTCCTGCATTAGGCACCTTCAATTATACTCTGCTGGATGACATATTCCTATATCTTTGCAGTCATACCCATCGTCACATTACTTTTGTTGTTCATGAATATGCTCAGTGCACATTTAATTCAACTCATTGCCATTAGTTGTCCTTGATTATAGAAGTGGTTGCTATCTATAGGACACCACAGATAAAGAACTTGTCATCACACCCAGTTCTGCTCCCAGCATCAATTGCTATCCCGATGCTGGACTATATGGTTATCAAAACTCTCAAGACTCCCATTATGCTTGTAGTTATATGGGAGACCTCATCATTGTCTTCAATTGCCCTGTTCTGTCAAAGCATAGGCTTCAGAATGAGATTACTCTCTCTCCACTGTTGAGGCAGGAATTCCTCCAAAGATCTCTTCCCCAGTGGAAATAGTAAAGGAGCAATGCAGTGCAGTGGGATTTGATGTCAACTCCATTACAAACATGAAGATAAACATTCACAAGGATAATGTCGGTGCTCTCGTACTTTGGCTGGTCACAAGTCAGTATGCATGACTCCCTAATCTAAATTTTTTTGACAAACCTATGCATTTGCAGAGTGCTCATTTGTTTAAAATTGAGATCCACAATCAGCTTAGGGATCTTTTCACCAAATGGCTTCAAAGCCCACACTTCACTCAGTTACAATCCTTACTGATGGGTTGGTTTGGGTTGCCACACACAAGTCTTGAGGTGAAGTGCAAGATATCAATGGATACCTCATACCTCAATATCGGCTATTTGGCACAGTGACTTTTCACATTTCTGTCTCCTCTTTGTATTTAGGCTGTCATTCATCTTGTATGTGTTCTGAGGTTGACCAGTTGTAATGCTATTACAGCGGAGCCACACATATCCTAGATTCTGACACTCGAGTTTCCAATTTTGTCATTGAGCCCACACTCACCAGGAGCCTTCTTGTGTATTATATATGTTTATCTAGTTGTCTGCTACTTGATGTTGTTGTAGACATTACTAGCAGCCATTGTGATATCTTTTACATGAACTAGTAAAGTCTTGTTTTTGTGTGTGAAGTAGAAACTAGAGGAAGCCAGTTAGCTCATGTGCCATGCAGGACATACACTGCCCTATGATTTACTATGACATGTGCCCTGTCTTGGGTATCACTCTGTGTACAAAAGTCAATATACTAGAAGATAACCACAAGTAACAAAAATGATGTTACAGATATAAAACAGAAGTTACATTAAGATGCAATTTTATAAGTAAGGACACATTTTTGTAATGATTACCCATGTCTCTCAAATGAGAAAACTATAAATAATACCACGGTTGTCATCTGCATGAGTTTTCTAACTATTTTTGGTAGCTTGTCATCAAGGTGGAGTCTCTGTCACATCACGGCGAACCACGAGTGTAACGAGTGGTTCTCCATGATGTAAAAATGAGGCGCCCCCTTTGATGACAAGCTACCAAAAATTGTAAGAACACGAGTGCAGATGACAACCGTGGTATTGTATATGTAAGACGATGCAAGAAGATTTTTTCTTGTCATGACAACTTGAAATAGACGTACAGGCCAACATGTAAATTTTTGATGACATACAGTGTTGCTGTAGTTTAGATATTTTAAAGGGAACGTTCCAGTCTTCCTCACTCTTTCTTGAAAAAAATGACTAAATTTATTCACAAGAGTCACGAAGGGCCTGTTTTGCTGTTCTCATTTTTAAATGCGTAAGATCAGGGGCAGTCTCTCCTACCTTCTTATCTTGAATTTTTGGTCATCGGAAGTGTTCATAAATTTTGGACCTTGACAAGTCTCACATCCCTTATCCACAAGAAACACAATTATCCGTCCGAAATTTTTGAGTAAGTGGTTTTCTTCTTATTATATGTGATTCTCACTATGCACAAAGTAATACACACGCTCAACTATCATATTACTGTTCATTTCATTTTTTGCACATGATGACATCGCTCCTCTTGGTCATAACTTTGCAATCTTATATAATACATGCACCGGATGTACCATTCTTTTTTTGAAATGCGAACTCTGATCATGGTTGCTTAGTGGCCATCATTATGACTCTTTCCCTACGCTGTCTGAATAAGATATACATAAAATAAAGTCTATTTAAAGATGTCATCACAAGAAAAATAATCTTCTTTAGTGGTCTTACAACCCTAACCTAACCTAACCCTAACCTGGAAGGAGGAAAAGGAAGGGAAGGAGGAGAAGGAGGAGAAGGAGGAGAAGGAGGAGAAGGAGGAGAAGGAGGAGAAGGAGGAGAAGGAGGAGAAGAAGGAGAAGGAGGAGAAGAATGAGAAGAAGGAGGAGAAGGAGGAGAAGGAGAGGAAGGGAGGAGAAGGAGGAGAGAAGGAGGAGAAGGAGGAGAAGGAGGAGGAGAAGGAGAAAGGAGGAGAAGGAGGAGAAGGGAGGAGAAGGAGGAGAAGGAGGAAGGAGGAGGAGAAGGAGGAGAAGGAGGAGAAGGAGAAGGAGGAGAAGGAAGGAAGGAAGGAAGGAGGAGAAGGAGGAGAAGGAGGAGGAGAGAAAGGAGAAGGAGAAGAAGGAAGGAGAAGGAAGGAGAAGAAGGAAGGAGAAGGAGAAGGAGAGAGGAGAAGGAGGAGGAGGAGGAGAAGGAGGAGGAGAAGGAGGAGGAGGAGGGAGAAGGAGGAAGGAGGAGGAGGAGGAGGAGGAGGAGAAGGAGGAGGAAGAAGGAGGAGAAGGAGGAGAAGGAGGAGGAGAAGGAGGGAGGAGGAAGGAGAAGGAGGAGGAGAAGGAGGAGAAGGAGGAAGGAGGAGGAGAAGGAGGAAGGAGGAGGAGGAGGAGGAGGAGGAGGAGGAGGGAGGAGGAGGAGGGAAGAGAGAGGATGATGAAGAGATGATGATGAAATGATGACATGATGATAAAAGATGACAAAATGATTAAATGATGACAATGATGATGAATGATGACAATGATGATAATGATGATAAATGATGATGATGATGACAATGATGATTTAATGATGACAATGATTTATGAATGATGATTTATTGATGATTGAATGATGATGATGATGATGATGAAATGATGATGATGATGACAATGATGAATGATGATGAATGATGATAAATGATGATATGATGATAGATTGATGACAATGATGACGAATAGATGATGACAAATGATGATAAATGATTGATTAATGATGATAAAATGATGATAAATGATAATGATGATATTTGAATGATGATGGATGATAAATGATGATAGATGATGATGAATGAAAATGATAGAATGAAATGAAATGACAATGATGATGGAAACATGATGATGAATGACAATGATGAATGATACAATGATAATTTATTAAATTGATGATGACATGATGATTAAATGATAGACGATGACGATGATGGTTTATTGACATTATGATGACAATGATAATGATGATGATGACATGATGATGATGAAATGATGAACATACATGATGATTGATTGACAATTTTGCAATGATACAGATGATGAATGATAAATGATGATGTGATAGAATGATAACAATGGAATGACAATGAGATGATGATATAAACAATGAGAACAGATGATAGATGAATGATAATAGGATGATGAAATGGATGACAATGGATGATGAGAATGATGAGATGGATGAGAATGATGAGAAGAAAGATGAAGATGATGATATATAGAATGACAATGATGAAGGAGGAGAATGATGGATGAGGATGAAGGAGGAGAAGGAGGAGAAGGAAGAGAGAAGGAGGAGAAGGAGGAGAAGGAGGAGGAAGGAGGAGAAGGAGGAGGAGGAGGAGAAGGAGGAGGGAGGAAGGAGGAGGAGGAGGAGAAGGAGGAGAAGGAGGAGAAAGGAAGGAGAAGGAGGAAGGAGGAGGAAGGAGGAGGAAGGAGGAGAAGGAAGGAGGAAGGGAGAAGGGAGAAGGAGAAGGAGGATGGAGGAAAGGAGGATGATATAAGGAGAATGATATAAGGATAATGAAGGATAATGGAAGATAGGAGAATGATAAAGAAGAAAAGAAGAATGATAGAAGAAAGAAGAGTAATGAAGAAAATGAAAGAAGAAGAAGAAAAGAAGAAGAAATGATGATAGAAGAAAAGGAGGATGATAAGGAGAAGAAAAGAAGGAAAAATAAAATAAGAAAGAAGAATAAAGAGAATGAATGGAAAGGAGAAGGAGAAGGAGGAGGAGAAGGAGAAAATATAGGAAAGGAGGAGAGAAGAAGGAGGAGGAGGAGGAGGAGGAGGAGGAAGAGGAGGAGAGAGGAGGAAAAGGAGGAGGAAGGAGGAAAGAAGGAAGAAGGAGGAGGAGGAGAGGAGGTGAGGAAGAAGAAAGGAAGGAAATGGAGAAGAAGGAAGAAAAAGGAGAAGGAAGGAAGGAAGAAGGAGGAAGAAAAAGAATAAACAAGGAGAAGAGGAATATTACATGATTGATATGATTAAATGTGATAAATGATACGACATTATTGATGAAAATGATGATGATGAAGAAGAATATTTGATAATGAGATTAATGATTGGAATAATGAGATAAATATGACAAAATGATGATGGATGATGATAACAAATGACAACATGATAGAAATGATGATAAACAATGATAATGATGATTGAATTATTGATGTATAAGATGAATTACGATGATTAATGATATGAATGATGATTAAATAATGTATTGTGACATTGATGATGAGCAATGATGTTAATGAACATAAATGATGACAATGATGATAATGATAATGACGATAATGATGCGATAAATGATGATTTATATGATGATGAAATGATGATGACAATGATACAAATGATGATAGATGATGATAGACAATGATGATATGATGATGATGATGATTTACATGATAACAAGATGACTAATGATGAATGATGACAAATGATATTATGATATTAAATGACAAGAATGATGTCATTAAATGATGACAAATGATGAGATATGATGACAGAATGATGACAATGAAATGATGAATTTGATGATAGAAGATGACAATGATGATAATGATGTATGATAAATGACAATGATGATTAATGATGACAATGATGATGATGATTGATAATGATGACGACGATAATGATGATAATGATGGATGATAGACATGATGATTAAATGATGACATGATGATTAATGATAATAATGATGATTAAAATGATGACAATGATGACAAAATTAAATGATGAAAATGAATGATGATAATGATGACAGATATGATGTATGAAACATATGATGATTAAATGATGATGAAGATGATAAATGATAATGAGAAATGATGATAAATGATGACAAATGATTGATTGAATGATGAGAATGATGAGAATGATGAGTAAATGATGAATGAATGATGATTAAATGATGATGAAATGATGATGATGATGACAAATGATTGAGTAAGGATGATTAATGATGAGAAAATGATGACAAGGATGACAAAGGAGGACATTTAAGGATGATGAAATGAGGAGTAGGAGTGATTGAATGATGATAAGATGATGAGAATGATGATAAATATGAGGAGAATGATGATGGATGATGAGGAGATGAAGAAATGATGAAAAATGAGAAAGAATGATGATGAATGATGACAGAATGATGAGATGATGAGAATGATGATGATGATGAGAGAATGATAAGAAGATGATGAATGAGATGATGAGAAATGATGATAATGATGATAAAGGATGATGATGAATGATGATGAATGATGATAATGATGACAATGATGATAAATGATGACAAATGATGACAAATGATGATAAATGATGATGAGAATGATGACAATGATGATGAAATGATGATACAATGATGACGAATGATGACAATGATGATAATGATGAGAATGATGATAAATGATGATGACAAATGATAAATGAAATGATAAATGAATGATAAATGATGATGAATGATGATAGAATGATGAAATGATAATGATGATGAATGATGATGAATGATGATAATGATAAAATGATGATGAATGATGAACAATGATGATGATGAAATGATGAATGATGATGAGAAAGGAGAAGGAGAAGGAGAAGAAGGAGGAAGAGGAGGAGGAGGAGGAGGAAAGAAGGAGAAGAAGGAGAAGAAGGAGAAGAAGGAGAAGAAGGAGAAGAAGGAGAAGAAGGAGAAGAAGGAGAAGAAGGAGAAGAAGGAGAAGAAGAAAAAGAAGAAAAAGAAGAAAAAGAAGAAAAAGAAGAAAAAGAAGAAAAAGAAGAAAAAGAAGAAAAAGAAGAAAAAAAAGAAGAAAAGAAGAAGAAAAAGAAGAAAAAGAAAAGAAGAAGAAGAAGAAGAAAAAGAAGAAAAAGAAGAAAAAGAAGAAGAAAAAGAAGAAGAAAAAGAAGGAAAAGAAGGAAAAGAAGGAAAAGAAGGAAAAGAAGAAGAAGAAGAAGAAGAAGGAGGAGGAGGAAAAGAAGGAAAAGAAGGAATAGAAGGAAAAGAAGGAAAAGAAGGAAAAGAAGAAGAAGAAGGAGGAGGAGCAGAAGAAGAAGAAGAAGAAGAAGAAGAAGAAGAAAAAAAAAAAGAAGAAGAAGAAGAAGAAGAAGAAGAAAATGAATAACAAGAAGAAGAATAACAAGAAGAAGAATAACAAGAAGAAAATAACAAGAAGAAGAATAACAAGAAGAAGAAGCGGAAAACGAAGTGTAAGAAGAAGAGGAAGAAGAAGAGGAAGAAGAAGCGGAAGAAGAACAAGAAGAAGAACAAGAACAAGAACAAGAACAAGAACAAGAAGAAGAAGAACAAAAATAAGAATAACAACTTGAACACGAACAAGAAAATGAACAAGAAGAAGAAAAAGAAGAAGAAGGATACCAGTAAGGACAACAACCTTGTTGATGAAATACTAAATTTTTTCAAGCAAATCTTGATTATCATATTTTTGCTTTTACTCTCTCCATTGAATTATTCAATTAGTCTACTACTCTTTCTCTTCCATCATGACTCCTTCATCATGGTACATCATCTTTGGTTGCTGCTTCTGGTTGATTTTTATATTGCACTTCTGTTAATGCTCGTTGAACAAGAATGGCCATCTGTGGATGCTGAATTTTTGAGCACTTTCATGCCCAGTTGCCTACCCTATTGTCTGATCATGAACCAAGTACCCACTTGGCTCTGAATTTTGACCCGCGTTTTTGCAAGGATTGTTTACATACCCTTCTGCAACTATGCATGAAGTTTGTCAATCAGCAAATCACAGATATAGTTTGGATCAATGTGATAGAATGTTCCCAAGGGAAGAGCTTCATAATTTCATTGTAGCTAAGCATTGGGCAAGGCCAACGGTAGTAATTAGAATGAGATAAGACAGACTCTATTTGTTCTTTTGCAAATAGATCATGTAATTAGTTAGGACAGCAATGACTCCTTTTGGAAGCATCATGGAGACTTTGAACTTTTTCAACATTGCCACAAATCTCTTCCTCCATTGCAATCACTTCTTTTGCAATGAAATCCCTCAGATTTTTGTTTCTTGTAACATCATCTGAAACAAGGCAAATTATAAGATCTCTTTCACATCATGAAGAGCATTGATTCTTTCTCTCTTGTTGCCTTCTCCGTCAATTTTGTGTGCTGGGCAATGGTTTTTTTGATATATACAAAATCACTCTCTCCTTTGATGGGGTGCTGGGTCAACCATTCTCAAGAACAAAAAAGCATGTAAACATATGGAACAGGCAAAGTGACCTATCAACACTATCAATATTGAAACACGTCAAAACTTTGGCCCTATGTGCTTGGTCTAAGGTTTTACATAGCTTGCTTTCCTTGCAGAACTCCATGGTAAAATGGATAAATCAATGAGTGGGTTGCCTTCATCGTTGAATAGCCTCTTGCAAAGGATAGCAAGGGCTTTCAACGAAGAGCCATTTGGAATGTATAATAGTTCAGACTCACTTTGGTGTTCATTTGCTGCTTTGATACTTGGTTCATTTTGCGATTGAATTGAGCTCGCAGCGGAGGTATAGCCATCCTTGATATCAGCCATGGTTGGGATGTGAGATATGGCAAGGGTGTGCTTTTTGGGGGGTGTATTTTTTCTTTCTGCAGCATTGATGGCGGATCTGCAGAAAAGAATTCTTGTCTACCCCAAAAACACACACAGCCATAACCTATTAGGATGTGCTTTTTGGCTTTGGTACTGTGTCAAGAATTCTGCTTTCGGAGATGGCCTTAGTATCTCTTAGTATGGATCCCCAAGCTTGGAAAGTTGTTTCTCCTTATCCACAAGGAGTTCTTTGAGTTTATCATTGTTATATCAATTCCTTGGCTTTGTTTCCCTTGCTGCCTGCAAAGGTTTCCTTGAGCTTGGCCTTAAGGATCTCTTCTGATTCAAATTTGGTTGTCCACTACTTCAACTGATCTTCCCAGGCTTCTTGCCAACCCTGTTCTTGCTCTTTCCACTATTGTCTTTTGCCATTGATTTGTAGGCTTGTGATAATTGGTTGAGAGACTTCAGTAATTTTGATTAAAATGCCCCATTCTCTTTGTGGACTGTTTCATTGGGTCCATTATTTCTACCAAATTCTTTACGACCGATGATGGTTTGGCTGCAATTCTACAGTTTTTAATGTGAACATTCAATCGTCAATAAACTGCATATGGTCGAGGTATATCATGCTTGATTGGCTATTATTGGATATCCACTTGTGTTTAAGTTACACATCTATGTCAATCGTCACCTATCGTCACTACAGTGTTGTCAAATCAGAAATGCAACGATCTGTAACAGGAAACACTACACAGTCAATTCTATGTCTTCTAGTCATCTCTCAAGTACTGAAGTAAATCCACATCATCCATATCACTAAAGCTATCATCCCCTCCAAACAATGAACCCAAATCAGGCGACGGCGTCAACGCTGCTCCTCTGAGTACCGCAGCAAAATTAGCCATAACTAAACTAGAATGCGCCTCAGTGGAGAAACGTCGTCTACGAGCCACAACACTGGACCCAGAAGAAGTGGTGGTGAAACTTCCCCCGCCAATTCGGTCGAGTCGGCCGTAGGAGGCAGGACGACGTTGTTGGAGACTCAGAGAAAGCTGATGTTGTTGACGCGCGATAGAGGAGACTCGGCGGGACATCGACTCGGATTCTGCGGCGACTAACACGGAATGGAAACTACCCGCGCTGGCATCGGCAGGGTCGGGGCCTGTTGCGGATCCTTCACTCAGGTGAAAGAGGAGGGATCTCCTCGTCCCGCCGGCAGCGGAGCGAACTCGGACGATACCGGAGTGACAGCTGCCACCGTTGGCTTGAGAGTTATCGACGTTGATGTGGCCATTCTGGCTGAAGCTGGGATCTCTGTCACCAGCGCTTATAGGATCATCAGCGTCGAGACTGTAAAGAGACGATCTCCTCGACTGACTAGTAATCAGTCCGAGCCTTTCGATATCTTGCAAATCAAAGTTGAACTGGATCGGGCCTTCCTCTCCGTCGTGGGCGTCGTCATCGAAATCAATCAGCGAAGATCGTCTCCTCTCACTCACAATCGAATGATACATAAAGGGATCGACATCACGCAGCCTCTCAATTTCCTGCGTATTAAGAGTGCTAATGTCCACTTCCTCGTCATCCGGATTGTCTGCGATGCGAATGCGTGCTGTTAGGGCAGTGTCGCCGTTGGCAGCGGTGGTGACGGTGGCTCCGGATTGGGAGAGGGCCATCTCAGATTCGAGGAATTCGGTTACTGACGAGTATTCTTCCATCTTGGATGTTGGTGTGAAATTATAAAATGAAATTGTAACTGAATTGGAAAAAGAAAGAAGTATTTTGTTCATTATAATGTGTTCACGACTACTTCAAGTAAAACAAATATTCTTTGCTTATCTTCATTTCTGGCAGACATGCATTGTGAGTACCGTACGATACGATAAAGAAAAACAATCGAAAAAATAAAGAAAAAATCACGGGTCAGAGAAATAGGTACGACTAATGACCGCAACATTCGCATATTTCTAATAATACGACTATCGAAATGTCCTGGTTCTCAACGAAGGGTGTCACATTCACAACTTCTTGTGCGATATTATTTCGAATGACCTGTGTAACTCGGGAACGATTCTACTGCGTAGAAATAATTCCGGGAGAAGAATGTCACACCTTCGACTTATGACCTTCGTCAGACTACGACTACCACTATACGTCGGCGAGGACTTCCGAGTGTAAATTTAATTGACATCTCACTTCAGAGAGAAGGAGCAGTCCTAGCCGACTTGGCGGAAGACGGAGAAAGTAACCGTACAATACCGGAGTAGACTTCACGTCGTCCTAAAAATAGTGTTTTATGAATGACGACTAATAGTCATCTTCGGTGTGGTTGGGACATCATAGGAGTCAAACTCGTGATTGTTGTGGATTGCTTCAAGGCATGCCCGATCTTCAAGTTGTTTGATTTTTTTCACCATCACAGCTGACACTGCATAGGACACTACATAATGAAACAGACTCTAAGCAGGGTTAAGATTTTTTGCACATACCCTGTAAGCCAAATTATAGCTAACACCAGTGTATAAGCAGTAACACAGGGAGGGTCTCACTGACATTTGCGGTTTTCAGTTCTTTAATCCGCTCAAAGAGAACTAAAACCCTGAAGAATAGTTTCCCCTTCACACCAACAATACGCCAATATTATGTATTGCTCCCCGTGGCTCTAGATAGTTGCCAAGAAATCGAGGTCGGAAGTCACAACATGTTTCGCGCACATGTTGGATGGGTGGACAGTATGGACAAGCAAGGCAGGAAAAATGGCTGGAGGGGTACAACATTTCTACCTCGATGTAAAAGGCTATATTTTTTCACGGTGTTGAAAACACTAACAAGGGGACGGAATATAAGGGTATACTTAAAAGTATCTTTTGACATTTGTATAACTTATATCCGTATGCGCTAGATAATTCAATTTAATTTTGAAAAGGAAAAGACCTTAGGAGTGCTCCTCAACCTACTGTAAACAAGTGCCAAGATCTCAAGTAAAGAAGCAATACCTATGGTTGGTGACAAATATTAACTCTGAATTGGTGTAATACCTTCCTAGATGAACCCTCCAAGTAGTGTATCAAATTTGATCAAGAATGTGCCGTTTCATGTATTTGTTTGTTTTACATCTATATATGAAAATATATGCTTTACAATTTTTTCTGCACAAATTACTAGTGGGCTGTATCATAGGTTAGTCAGCATAATTTTTACTAGTGTAATTTGCCCGTGATTTGATGAAATAGACACTCAAAATTCATTACATTCCATTAAAACTTTTTCTGTTGCACTTCAGCTGTGTTCCTCTGACCTGAGCCGTTTTGTCGCAAAAAATATCACGTAAAAATTATAGGTAGGTTCGACAGGGGTCGAACCTTTTATTTGCTGCAATTGTGAGGATGGAAATTTGTGTGGATTCTATGTACAATTGGTACGCTCTTACCCTTCTCAAAAGACGTTCCCTTGTTTGGGGCTCTAGACTTCTGTGTTGGGGAGGCCCTGCCGTTGGGAGTAGGGCAGTGGACTCCTGTGTTGGGGAGTCCTTGCCTTTTGGATCAGGGGCAGTGGACTCTCTGTCTGGGGAGTCCTGAGAATGATCCTTTTGTCTTTTGTACCAAGGGGTACAAAAATGGGCTGATTCTTGGCCTATGTCATCCTCTTCTGGTGATGTTTTAACTTCAATTGACTTTTGTTTGACACATAGGACTGAATGGTCTTGGAGGTTAGACCTAACCCTAATGCTAACTTTTTTGACAATGCCCCTGTACAAAATTTCACTGACAAAACAACCTGAAAAAGTGCGCTCTGAAGAATGAGGTTGTTGAAGTTGGTCAAGTTCAAAAGACAATATCGAGAAAATAACATTAAGGAAATACACAGTAATAAATGTGCCTCAACTCAACAAAATTTTTGGCTTTTTACCATTATGAAAAGATAGTAAAATAAAATCTCAATGGAATCCTGATATACTGTTGTGCCATCACCACTATCACTGTGACCTGAGCCGAAAATCGTCGTAAAAAATATCACGCGAAAATTATTGGTAGTTTCGACAGGTGTCGAAGAATTGATTTTATGAGCTATATTTTGTGCTATTGTGAGGATGGAAAGGCAGTGGAACTGCACTCCAGTCCAAACGATGCAAACGAACATTGTGTAGACTTCTACACAATATGGTATGTCTATACCCTTCTGAAAGATGTTTAGATCTTCCAAAAGTGTGTTCTCTTATTTGGGGTTCTGAACTTCCATGTTGGGAGTCCATGCCGTCGGAGGTGGACTCTCCTACTTGGGGTCCTGAGAATGCTCCTATTTAGGTTTTGTACCCAGGGGTACAAAAAAGGCTGATTCATGCTCTATTTAGGTTTTGTACCCTAGGGTACAAACATGGCTGATTCTTGGCCTATGTCACTCGCCCCCACGAATGGAGTATCAGGTAAAAAAGGAACCAAAAAAAACCTAAGTGTTTTTAGGTGAAAAAAAATGGGTTCTCATGAGAGTAACAATAACAAACTAAAGAGTTTGTTAAACATGTGTAACGAGTAAGTGTTGTGTGAAGAGGGAGAGTCCGATATTCTGTTTCAAAGGTGCAGAATGACGACTTTCGGGCGTTGATTCGCAAGCCCACCTCGCGTAGCCTGGTTAGCACCATTTTCAATTTGTCAAGGTGGTCTTCCAGGTTTGCCTTTGTGATGCACAACAAATCATCAAGGTAAGCTCGCATCGAACTCTAAGGCTCCCATTAGTGTTGACATTTTTGCTTGAAAGATGTCTGGTGAACCTCGCGATGCCCATTGGCAAACGGAGGTAGGAATACTTGCCCCATGGGAAAATGAGGGTACATATTTTGGATGAATCGGGATCCAGTCTAATGGTGTAATAACCCATGTTTAAATCTAGGGTTGTAGCATAGGTAAATCCTTCTAGCTCTTGCAGGACTGTACTGATTTTGGGTAATGGAAACGGCTTTGGACTAGTCGCTTATTTACTTCTCTAAAATCAGTGAGAAAGCGCACAGTTCCGTCTTGTTTTCCAGTGATAAATGATGGTGACGCCCATTCCGATTCGGGCTGAAACTCTACCACTCCCAGTTCGCATAACCTATTCAGTTCTTTGATAGTTGTTTCTTTGCAAGATTTTGGTACTGGGTATGCCTTGCCATGATATGGCTTTGCGCCTCCTTAAGTTCGAAGGACACAGGCTCTGTGTTCCAATCACCTAGTGTTCCGTCAAAAGTTCCTCAAATTCTGTGAGTAACTCCAGCAACGAGTTTTGGTCTTGGAGACTTAGGTGAGTACAATTGGTGCTAACAATTGATTGGAGGTCTGCCTTTTATAATTTGCATCTAGGATTTTAACTACCCGCTGTGTCGCTTCCTGCGTACTTTGCGGTTCATTTGCCATGCTGTTGTTAACAGCCCAGGCTTTATCCAAGTTTGATGAGGTCAGACTATTGATGTCTCTCATTGGCAAAATGATGTGATCAATGGTTATTTCTTTTGTTCGAAAATCTAGAACAATTCCGAGCTCTTTCATGGTTTGACATCCAAGAATGAGGTCAAACGCTGGCTTAGCCATCTTTTCTTATCATACTCTACTACGTCAGGAGTCACTGTGTACTCCTTACTGTTCGAATACTCAAAGAACTTTAAGTTGACTTCGCTCCTTCCTTTGGTTAGAAGCTCCCATTCGACGTGCGCCAAGACTTTGGCACCTGCCTAGTCAAGTAGGGAAAGCGTTTCTCCGTTCCTTTGCATGGAACAGGAGATCACCATCAGATCCACTGTCTAGTAGGATCCTGATGACTGTGTTACTGGTACGACGCCCTGTAGAGTGTTCGATATTCTTACGGGCTGGATTTTCAGTCGCTTTATAGCGTGCTTGTGCTACTACAGTAGTGACCTGCCCTTCTTTACCTGTCAAAGGGGGTTCACACTATTGAAAAGGTCACCCGACAGTTCGGGGTCCGACAATTCGGTTATTGTTTCACTCTGTGTAAGGTTGACTGGAAGATTTCCTAGGTCTTCTGCCAGGTTCGAACATGTCTTGTTTGAACCAGAAAATGTTATGTTGGCACGTGGGGAAGTCTTAATCGGACTAAGATAAGTGTTAATCATTTCATTACAATCGATTTTACTACACAATTTCTTAGTACCCATCATCTCAAGATGAGTCTGAATCATCACTGTCGCTCATTTCGTGATGCTTACGCTTCTTTTTTCCGATAGCGCTTTCATTTTCTTGTTGGACTTGGTAAGTTTGTCGATTTTAGCGGATAGCTGCGCATAGCTACTTCCTCCTCGAGCAGGTCTCTAGTCCACGAGAGTTTCCATTTGGTTTTCTCCCCTTGAAGCTTGACTTCGGGTCCCATTGAGTCATACTTCCGCAATCCGGAGTGTTGTGGGTGGTATGTGCGCCCCATGTTTCTTGCAGAGAGAACAGTACTTCTCTGTGCGACGTTTCTTCGAATCCGGTCACTAAAAGAGACCATCTTCTTCCTAGATGAGTCGTTAGCCTTGGCTACGGTCTTGGGTCCTTCTCCAACCTTCTCGGTGGGGTAGGCCTTCTCGATGCTTTCAAGGACTTCGAGAAGTTCCCTGACACTCTGTGGTACCAAAGCTCCACTGAGCTCATATTGGTCCTGCCAGTTCCTAGGAACCATCCTGAGGATGTGGCTTGCCAAGTCGGCATCATCAAATGGCCCGCATACTTTCGTAGACTTTGCAGCCTTGGAAGAGTAAAACAGGCACGGCAAGAGTTCCACATACCCGTTAAGGCGCTGGATCCTCTGCACAAAGTCCCTGGTGGGTACCCTGTTTGGTTTCTTCAGCCCATTGCTGATGTAGAAACGTTCTGCTCCGCTGCATCCGTCCTGAAGACGGTCTGCAGGTGCAACTGGACACATTCCTGAAAGGAGGTCCAAGATGCCGGGCGTTTTGTGGGATGCTCTGTCCCATACACATCGGTCCAGGGTTCGCAATTGATTTGCTCCCCAACGATGGTGGTCCAAGGACGACGGGCAGTCTCCGACAATTGAGTGGAGTACTGCAGGAAGATCGCTTGGCCAGCGGACACTAGGGCCTCACTGGTGTGGATTTTAGCAGCAGTTGCTTTGTTCCACGACTGGAGGACGGGGGAATTTTCATCCGTCCCCTTGAACTTGGCTTTGGCCGCAGTGGCCGCAGTCAGTTTTGCCTCAGCCTTTGCATCTGCCTTACAGGCTTCCCTCGTAGTCCGTGTCTAAGCCTCTCTGGGAAATTATTTCCATCGAGGTCTGGACATGGTTGAGGAACTGTTCAGGACTTCCCTCATCGAAGACGGTGACAGACAAGGTCATTTTGTTGGAGACCTTGATTTTGTTGATTACCTTCGGGGTGTCCATGGCAGTGGGAATGTAGGAAATGGGTGGCTTGGACCTCCCTGAACTCCGCTCACACTCCTGTGGCTTGAGTCCTTCTGGGCTTGATTTGCTGGTCGACATCCTCTTAATTGCCTCGCCAAGGGGCGTATTATAAAACAAGGCCTTGAAGAAGGTCTTGGGTGCCCTGTTGAGGTTAGCTCGAAAAAGAATTTTTTTATTTTTTATTTTTAAATTTTTCTTCGTCGGCTTTTATTTCTTGAAAGTCTTGCTCCAAGGTATTTCGCAGAGAATTCTCGATCACGAAATTAATCCGACTCGTAGGAATCCCCGATCGCAGAAGTCGATCGTCGAAGTTTATCGCTGATGCTCGCTGATCGCGGGATTATTTTGGAGAGCTCGGAGATCGCGAAACCGTAGGAATTCGTCGATCGCGTAGCCGATTTTGGATAAATCGTCGATCGTGCAAAAACGTATCGCTGGTGCGAAAAGTTAAAATTGCCGCCGCGATAAAAAATTGTTAGCGCACTGTCGTCGGAAGGTTTGATGTCGATGGCTTCGTGCGCGAAGGTCGCACCACGGTTATCTATAGATAGTGACCTGAGCCGAAAATCGTCGTAAAAAATATCACGCGAAAATTATAGGTAGTTTCGACAGGTGTCGAAGAATTGATTTTATGAGCTATATTTTGTGCTATTGTGAGGATGGAAAGGCAGTGGAACTGCACTCCAGTCCAAACGATGCAAACGAACATTGTGTAGACTTCTACACAATATGGTATGTCTATACCCTTCTGAAAGATGTTTAGATCTTCCAAAAGAGTGCTCTCTTATTTGGGGTTCTGAACTTCCATGTTGGGGAGTCCATGCCGTCGGGAGGTGGACTCTCCTACTTGGGGTCCTGAGAATGCTCCTATTTAGGTTTTGTACCCAGGGGTACAAAAAAGGCTGATTCATGCTCTATTTAGGTTTTGTACCCTAGGGTACAAAAATGGCTGATTCTTGGCCTATGTCACTCGCCCCCACGAATGGAGTATCAGGTAAAAAAGGAACCAAAAAAACCTAAGTGTTTTTAGGTGAAAAAATGGGTTCTCATGAGAGTAACAATAACAAACTAAAGAGTTTGTTAAACATGTGTAACGAGTAAGTGTTGTGTGAAGAGGGAGAGTCCGATATTCTGTTTCAAAGGTGCAGAATGACGACTTTCGGGCGTTGATTCGCAAGCCCACCTCGCGTAGCCTGGTTAGCACCATTTTCAATTTGTCAAGGTGGTCTTCCAGGTTTGCCTTTGTGATGCACAACAAATCATCAAGGTAAGCTCGTACGAACTCTAAGGCTCCCATTAGTGTTGACATTTTTGCTTGAAAGATGTCTGGTGAACCTGCGATGCCCATTGGCAAACGGAGGTAGGAATACTTGCCCCATGGGAAAATGAGGGTACATATTTTGGATGAATCGGGATCCAGTCTAATGGTGTAATAACCCATGTTTAAATCTAGGGTTGTAGCATAGGTAAATCCTTCTAGCTCTTGCAGGACTGTACTGATTTTGGGTAATGGAAACGGCTTTCGGACTAGTCGTTTATTTACTTCTCTAAAATCAGTGAGAAAGCGCACAGTTCCGTCTTGTTTTCCAGTGATAAATGATGGTGACGCCCATTCGATTCGGGCTGAAACTCTACCACTCCCAGTTCGCATAACCTATTCAGTTCTTTGATAGTTGTTTCTTTGCAAGATTTTGGTACTGGGTATGCCTTGCCATGATATGGCTTTGCGCCCTCCTTAAGTTCGAAGGACACAGGCTCTGTGTTCCAATCACCTAGTGTTCAGTCAAAAGTTCCTCAAATTCTGTGAGTAACTCCAGCAACGAGTTTTGGTCTTGGAGACTTAGGTGAGTACAATTGGTGCTAACAATTGATTGGAGGTCTGCCTTTTATAATTTGCATCTAGGATTTTAACTACCCGCTGTGTCACTTCCTGCGTACTTTGCGGTTCATTTGCCATGCTGTTGTTAACAGCCCAGGCTTTATCCAAGTTTGATGAGGTCAGACTATTGATGTCTCTCATTGGCAAAATGATGTGATCAATGGTTATTTCTTTTGTTTGAAAATCTAGAACAATTCCGAGCTCTTTCATGGTTTGACATCCAAGAATGAGGTCAAATGCTGGCTTAGCCATCTTTTTCTTATCATACTCTACTACGTCAGGAGTCACTGTGCACTCCTTACTGTTCGAATACTCAAAGAACTTTAAGTTGACTTTGCTCCTTCCTTTGGTTAGGAGGCTCCCATTCGACGTGCGCCAAGACTTTGGCACCTGCCTAGTCAAGTAGGGAAAGCGCTCCGTTCCTTTGCATGGAACAGGAGATCACCATCAGATCCACTGTCTAGTAGGATCCTGATGACTGTGTTACTGGTACGACGCCCTGTAGAGTGTTCGATATTCTTACGGGCTGGATTTTCAGTCGCTTTATAGCGTGCTTGTGCTACTACAGTAGTGACCTGCCCTTCTTTACCTGTCGAGGGGGTTCACACTATTGAAAAGGTCACCCGACAGTTCGGGTCCGACAATTCGGTTATTGTTTCACTCTGTGTAAGGTTGACTGGAAGATTTCCTAGGTCTTCTGCCAGGTTCGAACATGTCTTGTTTGAACCAGAAAATGTTATGTTGGCACGTGGGGAAGTCTTAATCGGACTAAGATAAGTGTTAATCATTTCATTACAATCGATTTTACTACACAATTTCTTAGTACTCCCCAACCCATCATCTCAAGATGAGTCTGAATCATCACTGTCGCTCATTTTGTGATGCTTACGCTTCTTTTTCCGATAGCTGCTTTCATTTTCTTGTTGGACTTGGTAAGTTTGTCGATTTTAGCGGATAGCTGCGCATAGCTACTTCCTCCTCGAGCAGGTCTCTAGTCCACGAGTTTCCATTTGGTTTTCTCCCCTTGAAGCTTGACTTCGGGTCCCATTGAGTCATACTTCCGGCAATCCGGAGTGTTGTGGGTGGTATGTGCGCCCCCATGTTTCTTGCAGAGAGAACAGTACTTCTCTGTGCGACGCTTTCTTCGAATCCGGTCACTAAAAGAGACCATCTTCTTCCTAGATGAGTCGTTAGCCTTGGCTACGGTCTTGGGTCCTTCTCCAACCTTCTCGGTGGGGTAGGCCTTCTCGATGCTCAAGGACTTCGAGAAGTTCCCTGACACTCTGTGGTACCAAAGCTCCACTGAGCTCATATTGGTCCTGCCAGTTCCTAGGAACCATCCTGAGGATGTGGCTTGCCAAGTCGGCATCATCAAATGGCCCGCATACTTTCGTAGACTTTGCAGCCTTGGAAGAGTAAAACAGGCACGGCAAGAGTTCCACATACCCGTTAAGGCGCTGGATCCTCTGCACAAAGTCCCTGGTGGGTACCCTGTTTGGTTTCTTCAGCCCATTGCTGATGTAGAAACGTTTGCTCCGCTGCATCCGTCCTGAAGACGGTCTGCAGGTGCAACTGGACACATTCCTGAAAGGAGGTCCAAGATGCCGGGCGCTTTGTGGGATGCTCTGTCCCATACACATCGGTCCAGGGTTCGCAATTGATTTGCTCCCCAACGATGGTGGTCCAAGGACGACGGGCAGTCTCCGACAATTGAGTGGAGTACTGCAGGAAGATCGCTTGGCCAGCGGACACTAGGGCCTCACTGGTGTGGATTTTAGCAGCAGTTGCTTTGTTCCACGACTGGAGGACGGGGAATTTTCATCCGCCCCTTGAACTTGGCTTTGGCCGCAGTGGCCGCAGTCAGTTTTGCCTCAGCCTTTGCATCTGCCTTACAGGCTTCCCGTAGTCCGTGTCTAAGCCTCTCTGGGAAATTATTTCCATCGAGGTCTGGACATGGTTGAGGAACTGTTCAGGACTTCCCTCATCGAAGACGGTGACAGACAAGGTCATTTTGTTGGAGACCTTGATTTTGTTGATTACCTTGGGGTGTCCATGGCAGTGGGAATGTAGGAAATGGGTGGCTTGGACCTCCCTGAACTCCGTTCACACTCCTGTGGCTTGAGTCCTTCTGGGCTTGATTTGCTGGTCGACATCCTCTTAATTGCCTCGCCAAGGGCGATTATAAAACAAGGCCTTGAAGAAGGTCTTGGGTGCCCTGTTGAGGTTAGCTCGAAAAAGAATTTTTTATTTTTTTATTTTTAAATTTTTCTTCGTCGGCTTTTATTTCTTGAAAGTCTTGCTCCAAGGTATTTCGCGAGAATTCTCGATCACGAAATTAATCCGACTTGTAGGAATCCCCGATCGCAGAAGTTGATCGCCGAAGTTTATCGCTGATGCCGCTGATCGCGGGATTATTTTGGAGAGCTCGTAGATCGCGAAACCGTAGGAATTTGTCGATCGTGTAGCCGATTTTGGATAAATCGTCGATCGTGCAAAAAACGTATCGCTGGTGCGAAAAGTTAAAATTGCCGCCGCGATAAAAAATTGTTAGCGCACCTTGTGTCGGAAGGTTTGGATGTCGATGGCTTCGGTGCGTGAAGGTCGCACCACGGTTATCTATAGATAGTGACCTGAGCCGAAAATCGTCGTAAAAAATATCACGCGAAAATTATAGGTAGTTTCGACAGGTGTCGAAGAATTGATTTTATGAGCTATATTTTGTGCTATTGTGAGGATGGAAAGGCAGTGGAACTGCACTCCAGTCCAAACGATGCAAACGAACATTGTGTAGACTTCTACACAATATGGTATGTCTATACCCTTCTGAAAGATGTTTAGATCTTCCAAAAGAGTGCTCTCTTATTTGGGGTTCTGAACTTCCATGTTGGGGAGTCCATGCCGTCGGGAGGTGGACTCTCCTACTTGGGGTCCTGAGAATGCTCCTATTTAGGTTTTGTACCCAGGGGTACAAAAAAGGCTGATTCATGCTCTATTTAGGTTTTGTACCCTGGGGTACAAAAATGGCTGATTCTTGGCCTATGTCACACTGTCAGATAATTGCAACATCTATTGCAGATGCAGTTGGGATATGAGAGTTCAGGGAGCCCAATATCAAGATTATTCTGGAAAAAATTTAGAGCCAAAAGGTCAGATTCAGTCTACTTCTTTTTCTTAGACTTCTCCTTGATAGAATAAGTCTAGCTGAAGTTGATTATGATGTTTAGTTCTGATAGGTACATCTCCCCACGAGTTCAATCTGGAATTCATACTACCAAATTGTCTGTAAGTCAAATGACCGTAGATTTATTTTTCCAACAACCTGACCTAAACCGAAAGTTTTTTTAAAAATCTTGTAGAATACTTCAGGCTTTGTTTTTATGAGATTAAGACTACCGGAAAAGGGGATGCATGATGTACTGACTATTCCATGCATCATCAAACACAATTGATCCTGGGAGAGATTGGCATTGATTTGTGGCAGTTGCAGGACTGATCCATTCTCTCAGCTGCCCAAAGGAACTGTCCCATGAGAAGGTTCCTGAGAAGGAAAACCTCTTTTGGATATTTTGGGTGAAAAACACCTATGATGTATATGGGCGTTTCTCAAGAAAGAAAACATCTTTAGATATTGTTTCTCAGAAACTACCATCTTATGACTTTTGTACTTCCTTTGTGTTACACAAAGTGAAGGAGACTTATAGAGGTTCCACCTGGAAGCTCCAGATTCTTGACATATGTCACAACCATAAAATACACCTGTGCACAGCACGCAACTGCCCCATATCTACAAGCAAAGTCTGGTTACTAAGATTAAAATCAGATCTAAGTAATGGCAATACTAACTCCTACGAAATTATCACAAAGATACTTATTTGCCCATCTTCACTTCAGCAAAATTCCCCAATAAATTATCCCCATACTTCTCAAAACGAGATCACTGTTCTCTACAAAGTTCAAAGTTCTAACCTCCAGATACTCTTTTTCTCTTTGGAATCTTTGACTTTTCTCAAAGCCATGTCCACATCCATGCGTAAGCCATCCGTCTCTGTTGGTATGCACTATATGTAGTTTGAAATCTGTCTTTCCTCAGGCAATTTGAAACTTTGCAGTGACAATGCTTGATGTTTGGGCTCTTGTGAAGAGTTTGGCAACAAACACACAACCCTGGGTTAATCGCTCTTGGTTTGCATGTTCTTTTATTGCAATTCATGAACAATAGAACAGAGTGCAGATTACACGACAGCTATGAGGTTCAAGGGTACAAGACTATGCAAAATGCTAAGGTTGACCATCACAGACCTTCTACCTGAAACCTTTAACACGTTAGGACAAAGCATCCAACCCTCAATCCATCAGTGCATCCAGTAGAGTGCTAAGTTGATTGTTGTGTCCTTATAAGTATTGTTACATCCAAGCAGCTGCCTTGGTCTTCTTTATCAAATTATCAAACAACTCTCCTCATTTCTGGGTTGACCATTTTTAGCCATCAAAATTTGACTGCAACTATAAGGATCCAACCTTAACCTAGGGTACCACCAACCACAATGCCTCAGATATCTCCATGGCACCTCTTCTCTACTTTCTCTCATAGCAATGCATGGTCTTCCTGGTTTCTTTCCTAACCAACATTTATTGTTATGTGGTGGGAAAGAATCTACACTTTTGGGTGCACTCCACTCTCAACATTGCAGTCAAATTTCATCAGTCACAGCAATTTATGAAAACTTTGTTGATTATTTTGTCCATGCATCTTTTGATCATGCATTAACAGGGTGACAAGATAATAACTTAGATTGGACATCTCGAAAGCACTCAGAAGGAGAGAGTCATGTGTCTTTCTGGGTTTTGCCTTGCTTCAAATTAGACACTCTCTGTTGTTATGTTGTTGAGATAAGAACTACAGTGTTGCTCTCAAGAACACAAGAGGTGATTAAAACACTTATAATTATATCATCAATAACAGCTTCATTTAATCAACCAATATGTGTGCAATCAATATTGGCTACCAAAACTACTTTGTTGCAAACGCACCATAAGCTTATGCTTCAAATTGTTGGCAACAAACAAAAAGAAACTGAGTAAACATGCAATTCACATGACTGATTTGTTGTGGCAATTTTTACCCCACAACACCCTCACCACCAGAACATCATCCCATTCATTACATCTAACTTCATCTTACAAGATCACATCTCATCTCATGCTACCACATGCAACCTCATCACATCAAATCTCACCACATCAAATATCACCCCATCTACCCAAATCTCAGCCATTGTCTCACATTGTCTCACATTGCTTCACATCATCTCATTTCATCACCTAATGTGACCTCATCAAATGTCATATCACATTGCCACACATTATGTCACATCATCTCAGCTAACCTCACCTCATCGAATATCATCTAATCACACCTTACCTCATCTCATTTCATCTCACCTCACATAACATCATCTCACCTCAGCCCACCCAAGATCAATCCAGCGCACCCCATCTCATGTTATTTACTTGATAACATCTAGTCTAATCTCATGTCATCTTGTGTTATCAAATGATAGCCCATCTTGCCTTATCTACTTTAAAAACACATCATCTCAGCTCACAATGTCACCTTATGTTAGCTCATGTAACATCATCAGACCTCACTTCATCTCAGGTTATCTCAGGTCATCTCAGGTCATCTCAACTCTACTCACCTCAACCCACCTCAACCCACCTCAACTCAACTCATGTCACCAAATGTCACTAATGTCACTTCATATTCCCTCATCTCATCATATCTCACATTATCTTGCCACAACTTTTCTTGCATCAACTCAGGTCATCTCATCTTGCATAGTCACATCTCAACAAACCTCCTGCTTTCTCATCTCACCTCCCCTCATCTCGTCTTGTCTCATCTCATCTCATCTCATCTCACTTCTTGCCATAAAACCCCATCTAAACTAACATATGACTTACAATATCATGTCACTCCATGTCATATATATTCTCACATCATGTCACTCTCACCTCAAGTCGCCCCATACACTCATCTTACTGCCGGTTGTCTCCATGTCACCTCAGCTGCGGACTCGTGAAGGTAGCGTACCTTGTTTTCGGAGGCGATTTGTTGTAGGTTCCAATAGACTTCTTGGGTGAATTCGTCATGGGATGAAGTTTGCTGAGCCAACGGTCCCTTGTTGGCCGACGCGACGTGCATCCCCGCTTCCAAAGCTGTGCGGATGAAAGACACTGCGGGTTCACCACCGCCTTCGCTGCGTGGATTGCTGGGAATCGCTTCCACTACAATGTTTGCTGCGTTTGTGCTGCCTAGTGCTTTGAGCATTTCAATAGTTTGTTGCGTTGATGTCTCATCTGGTGATAGGCCTTGATGTTGAGGGCAGAATTTTTTTCACCCAAATAAATTGTGGAATCAAACCGATCCTTCACTCGGCAACATATTATTCCATCCGTCTCGACGAGCAACGAGTCATCCAACATCCCACCCGATTTTATCCGTTGCATCGCCTCCTCTGCATTCACCTCACACCAAAAGGCATTCTCGGTCGTTCCGGTAATGGGAATGCAAACTCTACCATGTCGACCGGTTACGATGGATACAATTCGCCAGGGGATCCATTGAGTCTCATTGCTACAGTTGGAAATACAGATGCATCTTCGATGGTGTTTCTGACTTGTTTAACATCATTTCGACGAAGGCCTGGTTGGCCGATCCAATCCGAGTAGGACTATGCTGATTTCTCTCATGATTGTTTCCTTGCAGGTTCTTACTCAACATGATGAGTTGTTAATATTATTACATGACCCAATGGGCTCCCAATGGGTTTCTGGTCCAACCGTCGCCGAACAGCAACAGACATGGCTGGGAGATGGCTGGGGCTGTTTTCAGTTTTCAGATTGCTTCTGCGAATTATGGTACGGTATTTTACCCTTATTGTACCATACGTGGGACAATACTTGTACAATCAAGATTTTTTCAAAATCTTAGTTGTGTTGGAAACTGAGCCCCTTTTCTCCTTCCTATTCCTTCTTCTTCTCCTTCTTCTTCTCCTTCTCCTTCTTCCTTCTCCTTCTTCTTCTCCCTTCTTCTTCTCCTTCTTCTTCTCCCTTCTCTTCTCCTTCTCCTTCTCCCTTCTCCTTCTCCTTCTCCTTCTCCTTCTCCTTCTCCTTTCTCCTTCTCCTTCTCCTTCTCTTTCTCCTTCTCCCTTCTCCTTCTCCTTCTCCTTCTCCTTCTCCTTCTCCTTCTTTCTTCTTCTTCTTCTTCTTCTTCTTCTTCTTCTTCTTCTTCTTCTTCTTCTCCTTCTCCTTCTCCTTCTCCTTCTCCTTCTCCTTCTTCTTCTCCAGTGAGACAGTTTTCCACTTTTAAGCAGGTACTACACATGAGTTGATGCTAACTTAAATTTAAATAATTAATTTTTTGGGTTGGTGTACATGGGTAGTCATGATGTTGATGTCTGTTTACCTTAAATTATATCTTACTAAAGGCAAAGCGCAGCAGCAGGCGCAGCGTGAGCTCATGCCCATTTGCAACTGCGATTTAATTAAGCGTCGCATTCTGACTGTGAGCTAACAAAAAATCTTGCAGTGGCTGCTGGTAATATCAAATATCTCTTAGTAAATCGTGCGTTATCTACGTTATTAGGTGGCACTGACGAAGTCTTTCTTTTCCGACATAGCAGAGCAGCAGCCAATGGTCCACACAGAAGATGCATATAGATCAATCTTCTTCAATCCTACTTAAGGTGCACTCAGCCCTGTGGCAGTCTAACCTTCCCGCTTGGATTGCGTAGGATCCGGTGCGGTGATATCGTGACATGCAATGCTGTGTGGTCCTTGGCCCCAAAGCTGCGCAGAAACCGATCTGTGTCCGACTGCCTCTGCCGCTGCTAGCGCACTAGTCATGTTGGCAATCCAGGACTGTCCTTGAAGTCGTCTTGAAGAAGTGCACGGTGTTGGGGGAGTATGTCGTCGGGATCTACTGAGAGATAGCTCAGTACTTGACCTATGATCACGTCATGATCTGCCCTAGTGCGACCCTCAACAAGACGGAGGTGCAGTTTAGTATTACGATATAACCATTGGCCATGGGTGATCGCTAATATTTGCTTTATGAACTGTTTGGCCCAGGAAGATATGTGTAGTCGGGAGCCATGCCTAGCCAAGTGGGCCTGCTCTATACTAAATAGTGTGTGGCCGATACATCCTTCCAGAAAGTTGTCCCAGCCCACCGTGTCGTGTTCCTCCAACCACAAACGAAGCTGTGGGTATGGCCTGGCTATATCTGTCATGCAGCCCTCGCCACCACTCCGTAGGTACAACTCAAGACAATGCACTAGGTCCACGAGTGTGTTTCTACCATCCTGTCCAGTAGGGTGTGACTGTTTGTGCAAATATTGATTGACAACCAGGATCACTGCAGCGAGTGAGGTGAGATACAGGTTCGTCTTGGTAGCCACAGCAAGGGCACACATTCTGAACTGCCAAATTGATTCTTGAGAGTTGCCTGTTTGTGCCACAAAAGCAAGAAACGTGTTTTGTGATCCATGTACGGAACATTTGAGGATAGGCTTTCATAGACATTGCTACTCCTTCCCAGTATATTGCCGGGAAGATGTACCTGCTTACAATGTGTTTACGTTCAAACAGGTCTACTGCAGTTCGTGTACCCCAGTGGTGATAAATAGCTTCTTAGATGGAAGAGGTTACTTTGGTGCTGGAGATCGAAATGCGAATGGGTTTTAGGGGATAGGTAGGAGGGCCTTCTGTGACCGATAGGATACACCGTTCGAGTTCCTCTTTTGCCATCGCATCCGCTATGACGTTTAAATGAGAAGGAGATATTAGCATCAAGGTGACCGTAGACATGCTGGTAGTTTACTCGGTGAGACAATTCTGTAATATTCCTTGTGAGCAGCCGAACAGCATGAGGATGTCTTGTTGTACTTGTTGCTCTGGTTGTGGCCTCGAATATGCATTACCATGACACACCACCCCAAGATTGTCACAGAATATTGGGACTAGTAAGTCTGATGGTAGGTGGGTGCATTTGTTCAAGGCCTGCAGTAGGAGTGTTGATATGACACCACTAATAAGCTCCCCTCAATAGTTGGAAGCAGTGGTAGAATGAGTAAGTTTGCAATACGTGATGGTAGCTAGGCGAGCAGTGGCTGTGCAGATAACTAGCACTGCCGCCGAGCAATGAGCCTCATCCTGATGGGGCATGTAGGATCCATCGTGGCAGAAAACAAGTGTACCTTGGAGATACGCCGTTCGCAGCCATTCCCCATCACCTTCCATCCTGAGGTTGCCCCACAGATGTGTTTCGCCAAAGGAGAAGAGGGTGTCCATGAAGCAGGTAAAATCATGTCATTGCGGCAACTTCAGAAGAGATTGTGAGTGAACCCAAAGGGTGGAATCCATAGGCGAGGGTTGAATTGATGCTACATCCGAGCATGGGCATGGTGGGGATGTGAGGTCAGAGAGGGAGTAGGTTGCTCTGCCTCGTGTGTTGTATCGTCTTGTAACCGGGAGGTATATCTGGGTATCCCCTCCGGGGCCATGTCAAGTAAGGAAGGATCTGTCCAAAGATGTCAGCGAGTATACTGAGTCATATGGATATCGGAGGAATTTGCCCAGTTGCGGAGAGAGGCGGTAGGTGGGAGATGTGACGAGTTCTACAGTGCTTTGCCATAGCTGAAGATCGCGGGGAGTTGACTGTTCATGTGGGAATTTGATTGTGCAGTCTGGTTGCGGATTCAAGGAAAGTTTCTGTGGATCCACTGTGATCCTATCGCACAGGACTAGTTGCGACATAAAATAAATCTTGAAGTATTGCCTTGTCCTATTCAGAGATTCCCATTGGGAGGGAGGAACTATGCAAACAGTTTCCTCCATAAATACCCGATCGCACTCCCGGACTGGTGGGATCCAGACATCATCTAACTGAAGTTGGACATTGTAGTAAGATAAGTATTCCCACACTACTTTGAACCATGAGTGGCTAGCCAGGCAGCCAAATCGACCGTAGTTGCGCTGTAGGAAATTCTCCTCCAGTCCAACCTTGACTCGTGTAAGTTCAAAGACACACCGGAGGGCTTGGCCATAGGGGTTCGTGCATCCCCAGTGCCGCTGTAAGTATTGCAAGGAGGCAGCCAACTTTTCAATCGATATTTGTGGAAGCCCTAGTCCTTGGAAAGAAGTAGGGAGTGTCCGCCACTCATGTGCTATATTGTGGTTGACTCCAAGTGATGGGAGGAATGAGTAGTATCATTCTGAGAAGGCATCATCCAGGTCTTGGCGCGTGACTAGCATCGTTACCAGTCCACATGTCGCTGACCAAACTACTTGCGTGCAGAAGCTCTGCCATACTTCGGCCGGGGTTAGGGAGCTTGCAATGACATGGGTAGCCCATTCTTTACCTTTCTCCATCATGTGCCAAAGATGCCTTCCATCCAAGCCTGAAGGGCTTGACCATACTCCCAACACCTCGGAGGCAACGTAGGGGTTCTTGAGTTCAATTGTGATATCCTCAGAGCCATGTTGAGGGATACTAACCCGGTGCTCACGGATCTCATGTAAGGGCTTAAGGGTGGCCATTCCCGCGCCATCAGGTACCAGTAACATTTCGCAGGTTTCAAGTTGCCTCCCGTGGCCTGGAGTAATTTTGCCCAGTAGTACATGCCCGCCTGAACCCGCAGCACAAACTGATGTTCCGGCTCCTCTGGATTTGTGCACATGTGGAGAAGGTCTGTATTGTCCATGTACAAAAGTGCTGCTAAACATAGGAAAGCTCCTGACAATGCAGCAGTGAACATTGTGCTGAAGCCCTTTGATTTGTAAGCGGTGACAATTACGGTGCTGATTGCGGACCAAGCTGCTGGAGACTCTCCACTACCCTGTGCTAGTCCCATACGAGGTTGAGACTCCGTCCCGCCATAGCTGGTCTTGGCCATGCCAAAACCAGTCTTGAGGAAGAATTGCACGGTTTGTATGCAGAGAATGTAACATCGCACCAGTCATATTGGAATGTGCATAGCCTGCAGTGATAGGCTTCCATCGGCATGGTTAACCACATCATAACAGTTTGCCGCATCGTTGCTTCAGACTGCAGAAGGAGTGTGCAGAATGTTGGTCTGGTCAAAGAAGCATTGCTTTAGCATGGATGAGTTGATGGTTGTTTTTCCAGAGGTTGTGCCTTGTTCAGCTGGCAGAATCTTGTTGGTACGCATCTGTGCATCATGCGTTTGGCAAATATAACCTTCAACCACCAGTTGAAGTCAGCCTCCAGCAAGCAGATGGCCCTTAACTTGTCTATCTGGACACTTCCTGCAACTTTCTCCAGGAGAACCGTAACGCCTCGTTTCCACCTACAGAGTGGTGCGCCATGGTTAGAAGCAAGATTTATGTTTCGTACGTGGAGAGAAACCAGCAGTGGGTCAGAGCAAGCTGCTTTATAATGACCAAAGTGCCTTCCACTCTATGATGAGGAGGTGGCCTCTCTTGAGGTAGCCCAGAAGGAGTGAAAATCTGCAGGGGTTACTTCGTTTTCTTGCTTGGGGATTGCTTCCATCTCCAAGCAAATCTGTGGAGCTGCTCTAAGCAAGTCAATGGTGGCCGGGTCACAGTTAGGAGGGTACTCATACGTAGCAACTAAAATCTGTTGTGCCGCTGCAGTGTCTCTGAGGGAACCAATGTTCGCCGCCAGTTGTCCAAAGCTCAGCGGGGCACATGAACCAAGCAAAAAGCGACTTCCCAACTGCCGTCGACAAGCACGTTCTATCAATTCCTGAGTGGTATCTGTTACTAGGTCATCATTGAGTGGGACTTGGATGCGTAGGATGGATCTACCACAAGGAGGGCGAACTACCTTGTTGATAGCTCGCTGACACTTCCTCTTTGCCTCTGACTTCATTATGCGTATGATTTCTGTTGCCGTTGTATCATCATCTTGAGAGCAAGCCAATGACAACCCCCATCGCAAATGTTTCTGATGCAGGTCCGGGGCTTGTGATTTTAACCAGAAGAGTTCGGATAGACATGCTTGTAGTCTAATCTTAACTTCCTCCCTTGACAGTAGAAGTGGATAGTCAATGTGGGCCCTACGGGCAGCACTGCATAGGTTGCTTGTATCTGGGACTTTTCCATAATGCCACCTTAGTATCCATCACAGAATCGAGCGCCGTTAGAGCCACTGACCCACAGTTGGGCTATACTCTATGGTACAGCTCTTGAACTTGTTACAGTATGACTCGGTGGAAGACATCAACTCCCCAAGCTTGCAGTCCCAATTGTCATAGAATGGAGTGATTGTCTTCCCTCTTCAGGGAGACTACTGCGTAAGTGCTTGAGGCAATCCAGTTTGAGCTGCATCTGGTGTGGATCCACTAACTCACGCAGACGCTTGCAGTACTGTAGCTGAATCCTAGTGATTTTGCAGTTCAATGTTCGTGCCCCGGGTGTGGCAATGGCGGGGAACTTACCACCAAACACCGATGCTGGGCTATGCTTTAGTACAAAGACGCGATGGTCCCCCAAACCATACCAATGAGGGTAGCACATGGCATTGTCCAAAACTAGTCCTGGAGAACCAAAAACAGTGCTGATCAGACTCTTACCCTGGAAGTGTGAGTTGGGAACAGGCTCATCAAGCACAGGTTGAATAGGCAACTCAAACGACACCCCTCCTCTGCCAGAGACTGGGCAAGTTTGCCTCTATAGACGCCCTGGTTCGCATCAATTGCCAGGATTACATTGGCTCCCTTTGCTCTCCACTCAGATATCAGTGAGACAATGTCGTCTATAAAAATTGTTGAGGGGTGCCAGAAGTCACCTTTTGACTGGAAGTATCATTGGTGCTGCTCCCATACTGTCCGACCACATGCAGCTCGGCCCGGCTTGCATGGCAGATAGCCGCAAATCACCCTTGTGGTCCGCTGCCCCTGCCCCAACTTAATCCATGACCACTGCCTCAGCCCAGCTTGGTCAGTTCCCATCTCGCTTACAGTGTCTGTAAGATGTCCCAATGTTGCAACTGCGGTAACACCCATTTGCTCATGCTGTATGCGCTCGTTGGTATTGTGAGCTGTGAGGCCCTTAGTGGCTTGCCCTGGAGTCAGAAAGTCAAGGAATTTCTTGCCCGGCTCCAGGAAACTCCAATCACATTGCAGTTCACAGCCCGTCATGATGTCAATCTTGAGCTGCTTAATCATGTAGTTAAGGCGGTCCAACTTCCAGTTGTGGGCAAAAATCCCTAGGCTGTTCGAGCTTTCAAACATTAGCCTGACCCATCCGGTCAATTTCTTTTCTGGCATGTGACCGGCCCCTCCATCCTGTAAGGGTTCCAGTGTACGCCTCATTTCTTGTTGTTCAACCTTGCCTGCCAGTGCCAATAGGGCGTCTTGATGATGTAGTGCCTCGGTACTTCCAAGCGTCTCACCTCTCATAGCTTGTTTCACTGCTTCCTGTGTGGGTGTGTAGGATTCCTGAAAGTCTCTGTAGCCTTTTACAAAAGTGCAATATTTATGTTTTTGTATAGTGTTGAATTGCGTCACGGCATTGTTGGCTTCTGCTTTGCCGTCTGGTCCGGTGATCCTGTCTGGGCCTGGAGTATTCATGTGTAGGCTAATTCGTTTCCAAAATCCTTGTATTGCCTAGCGAATCATTGGTATCGGCAACACGACTGCTGATTGAGTCTATACCAACGGTGGGACTCGTTCGCATCCTGATTCCCACCCCAACATAGGAGCCAGGCAATGCATGGGCACTTTGTGCGCAGTCCCATCTCACAGTGCCCGGCTGAGATGGGAGACGATGCGTTTTTATGACCCCTGCGGAGCCACACCGCTCCCCGGATCCTGGGGGCAGGTGGCCCCGCTTCCACTAGGGGGCACTCTGCTGGGGAGAAAACCCAGCTAACAACTCTGTCAGGCGCTGCATCTGAAGCTTCAAGTTGTTGATCTCCGCTGCTTGTTCTGAGTTTCTTTCCTTAGATTCAGCCAGTTGTTTGGCATACTCACGTGTACATGTGACATGGTTCTGAGTCGCTTAAGAGTTTATGGTGGAGGCACCCATTGTGGCAGCAGCACCAGTAAGGTGGGAGACTCCGCTTACTTTGCTGCCAACATCACCGGCTTTTTCACCTGCCTTATAGCCTAGGCTATGAAGAAGCCCCGTCCGAACTATGTCTGTCATGTCTATGACTTTAGATTGGTTATTTGAACCTAGCTCCTTCCAGAGGTATGTGACATAGGCCAAGAACCTACCTTAATGAGTACCCTCATTGGTACCTTTATTAGTACCAATATGGACTAATTCGAAAAACTCCCAAGTAAGGGATCATCCTGACCTCCCAAGTGGTGAGAGGTCCTAACAGGTTGAAGGTCCATATCCCCGGATCTATGCGACGAGGGAAAATGCTGTCAGAACATCCATGTTCCCTGGGTATAAACACACCAGAACTGCGTAGAAACCTACACAGAATCATATTATTTTGTTGGGATTGTATTGACATCCCATCCTCATTTGTTCATTGTAAACACTTAATGATAAGCTCACAAATAACCATCATCAACAAATCTATAACACCTTTATCTACGAAATTGGTATTTAGTATTTTTTACCTCCAATGGCTTAGGTCACTATCTATAGATAGCCGTTTCTGCAACCTTCTCGCGTGAAAGCCACTGAAAAACTTTTTTCCCCTCCACTCCGTCACTCGTGCTCCATTGCGCAAGCAGACCCGTCGTCAGCTACGTAATACAAGAGTGTGCAAAACGCAACTACGTTGCGTCAGCCACGAGAACTCGTGCATGTCAGCGGTACCGCTAGGAGCTTTTTTAAAGCCCTATTTAGACGTACACGCATAGGTGATGCACTTACAAGGATGAGCACCTAAAAGGCAGTCCCTGATTGACTTAAAAGCCAAGAGTGTGAGAGGAACCCGGGACGGAACAAGCCGCCCGTGCCATACATACCCGAAAGGGATGTAGTTCAAGACGCGCTGGCAGTAGATACTACCGCCAGCACAATGAAGCTCACCCTGCCTGGCAAGGTAGAGTTGAGGGTATCCGTGTGGTCACACGGTACTCCCGAGCAATTCCTGATGCATGTCCAAGCAGCCCTGGATGCCGTATGGCAGAAGGGCCTTGATGCGGCATATGATAGAGTCTGCAAGGACCAGAAGGATTGCATCAAGAAGGCAACAAAGGCTGAAGAAGCTTTTAAAAGTTACTCGGGATCGGATGCAAATCCTCCCAAAGAAAAAGCTTATGAAAAGGCCCTAGAAGCCGCCAAGAAAATTGACGAGGCTGTTACGTCCATCATCAACCAAGTGTTCAGCCTCTACTCCAACCTACTCACGGAGGAAGCAAGGCGCCCCTGGAAGAAGATCGTGAGTGAGCAAAGCAGCTGAATGGCTACTTGGACCTATTGCCCTGTCTGTACTACTCCAACCGTGCCACCAAGCTCACCACTGCGGTGAAGCTGTTCGATGACCCGGAACTAGCTAGTCACATACTACGCATGGTCCTGAGGAATTGGCAAGACCAATACAAACTCAGTGGGGCATTGGTACCCCAAAGTGTTCGGAAGCTTCTAGAAGCACTCGAACGTATCAAGAAGGCCTATCCAACCAACAAGGATCGTGATGGGCCTAAAGGTTCCGTGAAGTCCGGCGACTCCTCCAAGAAAAAGATGGTCACATTTAAGGATCGAATCCCACGTAAGCGTACCACAAGTGCGAAGCACTGCATTTTGTGCAGGAAGCATGGGGGCATGCAAACGACCCATAACACGCAGGAGTGCCGCAAGTATGAGAAGGATGGTTCCTTCAAAAAGGACTTTGCAGGAAGAAAACCCCGTGGACCTTCGCATGGTTCGGAGGCTTCTCATCGCACCAATAGTGCGTATGCGCAGTTGTCTGCGAAGATTGAGAAACTTGAGAAATCTAACAAGAAACTCAAGTGTTCGCAGAAGAAATGCAAGCGCAGTCACGAAAGTGACAGCGATGACTCCGACTCGTCCTGAAGGATGGGTACAGTAGTACTGGGGAATCAAGTACATGTTATAAGAAACTAAAAAGTAATAAACAAACAAGTTATACTTACCCCAGTCCGAGTAAAACTACCGTTAACTTGTATTCAAACATTAATTTGAATAATAATCTAACTAAAGAGATTATAAAAGATTCAAAAATCTTAATAAGATACCGAAACATTCAGTTTTAAATAATCGAATTGTTTACGATACCATGATGAAGCAAGATCAAAAAAAATCTTGCAGCAAAAATCGAAAAGAACACACAGAGTGAGATAATTGCCGAACTGTCGGACCCCGAACTGTCGGGTGCCTTTCTCAATAGTGTGAACACTTCCTTCAAAAGTCAAACAGAAGGAAGAGTCACAGCTGTAGTAGCCAAAGCATGGCATACCTTAGCAACTGAAAGTCAACTTCCACAGAAGCACGAACACTCTGGGAAGAGTTGCACTAGTAACAAAGTCCTCAAGGTCCTACTTGATAGTGGATCTGATGGTGACTTGATGTTCCATGAAAAGGGAACATCCATGCATTTCCCCTACTTGGCTAGGCAGGTGCCAAATTCTTGGCATACGTCGAATGGGGACTTCCTAACCAAAGGAAGGAGCAAGGTTAACCTTTGTTTTTTTGACTATTCCAACAACAAGGAGTATCTGGTAACACCAGACGTTGTGGAATATGATAAGAAGAAGATGACCAAGCCAATGTATGACCTCATTCTTGGTTGTAATACCATGAAAGAGTTAGGAATTGTTCTAGATTTTCGAACAAAAGAGATAACAATTGATGACGTCATTTTGCCAATGAGGGACATCAGTAGTCTGACTAAGTCAACAATGGAAAAAGCCTGGGCTGTGAACAACAGCTTGGCACATGAACCCAGTAGTATGCAAGAAGCGACTCAGAGAGTGGTCCATATCCTAGACGCTAAATATGAAAAAGCAGACCTCCAATCAGTTGTTAGCACCAACTGTACTCACCTTAGTCTCCAAGACCAAAACAAGTTACTAGAGTTACTCACAGAATATGAGGAACTTTTGATGGAACACTAGGTGATTGGAACACAGACCCCGTCTCCCTAGAACTGAAGGAAGGCGCTAAGCCATATCATGGCCGACCATTCCCAGTGCCAAAAATACACAAAGAAACCATAATCAAAGAATTGAATAGACTTTGTGAACTGGGGGTATTAGAGTTTCAGCCTGCATCAGAATGGGCGTCACCCACATTTATAATACCAAAAAGATAACACTGTACGCTTTTATCTCTGATTTTACGGAAGTAAATAAACGGCTAGTTAGGAAACCGTTTCCATTACCCAAAATCAGTACAGTGTTGCAAGAGTTAGAAGGATTCACTTTTGCCACAGCCCTTGATTTAAACATGGGTTACTACACCATACGATTGGATCCTGATGCATCCAAAATCTGCACCATCATTTTCCCTTGAGGAAAGTACTCTTATCTTAGATTACTGATGGGTACTGCAGATCCTCCTGACATCTTTCAGGCAAATATGTCAGAGCTAATGGTTGCCTTAGAGATAACTTATCTGGATGATTTGCTTTGCATCACCAGGGCAAGTCTGGATGACCACCTAGATCATTTAAGGTTGGTACTTACCAGACTGCGAGACGCGGGCTTGAGAGTCAATGCCCCAAAATCGAAGTTTTGTGCTGTAGAAACAGAATATCTGGGATATGTATTAACCAGGACTGGCATAAAGCCACAGCCAAACAAAGTAAGATTGATACTTGCAATCACACCGCCAAAACAAGTCAAAGACCTCCGTAGGTTCCTGGGCATGGTCCAGTACTATAGAGATCTTTGGGCAAGACGTAGTGAAATGCTTGCCCCACTCACCTCATTGGTAGGAGAGTGTGGTCATACTAAAGTCGCCAAAGCCAAGAAAACCAAAAAGCGACCTTGGTACCGGGACGAGGTACATCAAATAGCATTTGATAACGTAAAAGCTGCCATCGCTAAAGATGTAGTTTTAGCCTACCCTGATTTTTCAAAGGAATTTGAAATATACACTGATGCCTCGTCTAAACAACTTGGTTCAGTGATTACTCAAGGTAATATGCCCCTCACGTTCTTCAGCAGAAAACTGTCTGTGACACAACAAAAGTACAGTGTAACCGAAATTGAACTACTGGCCATAGTGGAGACACTTAAGGAGTTCAAAGGCATACTGTGGGGACAACAAATAAAGGTCTATACAGACCATAAGAACTTAATCCAAGATGCCCTTGGATTAACCTCTGACCGAGTCTATCGGTGGAGATTATTACTTGAAGAGTATGGTCCCAAAATTGTGCACATAAAAGGCATCCATAACACTGTTGCTGATGCCATCTCTCGATTGGACTCCGGTCCAACCCAAGATTACAACACCAATTGGATGATGTTCACGAAAGGCTGGTGTCACTACACTGAGCATGCATCAAGTGCTGACAGCACTTCTGACCACCAAGAAAGTATTAATCTGGTGTTTGCTAATCGCAGCGACGAAGATGTAATTTACCCATTAACAGTGAAGGAAATTGCACAAGCCCAGACGACAGATGCAACTTTGCAGAAGCTTAGTAGACATGACAAGTATTCCACTCAATTAGTGGAGGATACACATTGTTATGTAAGGATGGCAGGATGGTCATCCCCAAAGCACTTCAAAATCGAGCAGTTAGCTGGTATCACGACTGAAGAGACGTTGCACGCCGCGATGTATTGGAAAGGTATGCGAAGTACTATCCAATCACATGTCAAAAACTGTCGTGTATGTCAAGTCAACAAACGACACAAGCACAAGTACAGGAAACTCCCTGCTAAGCTCGTCATCACAAACCCTTGGGAGGCTTTATGTGTGGACCTTATTGGACCATACACCCTCAAAGGTAAAGATGGGACAGAAATTGACTTTATGTGTCTTACTATGATCAATCCAGCTTCTAGTTGGTTTGAAGTAGTAGAACTGCCGGTAACCACAGAAGCGGTTACTCCCATGGATACTAAGGGGCAAAAGGGCACTAAGACTCATACCAATCCTAAATTACCATACTTTGACAAATCATCTGCAATGATAAGTAATTTAGTGAATAAGACCTGGTTTAGCTGTTATCCACGTTGTCAATACATTATTTATGACAATGGAAGCAAATTCAAACTTCACTTCGAAGCCCTTTGTGAATCATATAGGATCAAGCGTAAGCCAACCAGTGTCAAGAACCCACAATCGAATGCTATACTGGAGCAGGTGCAGCAAGTAATTACTGCAATGCTCCACACTACTGAACTAGATATGGCCAATACAGTAGTAGCCAGTGACATAGATGTGTTCCTAACCAACGCAGCATGGGCCAGTCGCTCAACTTACCATACAGTACTGAAAGCCTCCTCAGGTGCAGCAATTTTTGGCAGGGACATGTTGTTCGACGTCCCCTTCCTTGCTGACTGGAAAAAATAGGAGAACATAGGCAACACCAAACTGACTTCAACACAATGCAGGAAAATCGCTCACGCCATGATTGGGATTATAAAGTTGGTGATCAAGTACTTCTTAGAGGAGATGGTATCCTCCCCAAGTCAGAGAGTCGGTATGAAAGTGATCCTTGGACTATCACAACTATTCATATGAATGGGACTATCAGGGTTCAACGTGGTACAAAATCTGAACAATTAAATATCAGAAGAGTCACACCTTTTTTAACCAGCAGACTTAACCAATATTATGCATGTTATTTTTTATGTGTCATCTCCCTCTTCTACACAAAACACTTACGCTTTAGCACACAATCACAGACTTTTTAGTTTTTACATAAAGAGACATGGATTAAATTTTTTTCCTTGACAAGGTTTTTTTTCCTCTTTTTTTCGCCCTGATCCTCCATTTGTGGGGGCGAGTGACATAGGCCAAGAACCTACCTTAATTAGTACCCTCATTGGTACCTTTATTAGTACCAATATGGACTAATTCGAAAAACTCCCAAGTAAGGGATCATCCTGACCTCCCAAGTGGTGAGAGGTCCTAACAGGTTGAAGGTCCATATCCCCGGATCTATGCGATGAGGGAACATGCTGTCAGAACATCCATGTTCCCTGGGTATAAACATACCAGAACTGTGTAGAAACCTACACAGAATCATATTATTTCGTTGGGATTGTATTGACGTCCCATCCTCATTTGTTCATTGTAATTATTAAATGATAAGCTCACAAATTACCATCATCAACAAATCTATAACACCTTTATCTACAAAATTGGTATTTAGTATTTTTTACCTCCAAACGGCTTAGGTCAGTATGGGTTGTACGTTGCATTGTCTGCCAAATAGGTATCAGCTTTCAGGAAAAAGTGAGAGGTAGCCTTCAGGGTGAGGGGGTCCCAAGAAGATTGTGGGGCTAGTTGAGCCTTCTCCACATAGAACAAGCGCATAAGCCATGTGCGGGTGCTCTTGCAATACCCACATTGCTTGAGCCAATGATACATGAAGCATGAGAGGTTAGCGACAGTCCACTTGGTGAATTCAAACTTTTCACGGTACAGCGGATTGTTTGGGTCAAATGCTATGATGATGCTAGACATCCCAGTCTTGGGTCCTTTGCTAATCATTACGGCTGTGTGGAAAATTTGGTCGTCGTTGAATTGATCCTTTGTAGCTCTTTACGGATGGTTGTGCGGGCATAGGGTGGCTTGGGTTCTGTTACCTGGCCCAGACGCTTCCCTGCAGCATCCAGCACCTCTACCGGCTCCATTTTGACCTTTACCTCATAATCATACAGCTGCACTTCACAACACTCCACTATTGTCGTAGCAATTTTGTAGCCCATACTGATGCACCCATGTTTATGATGGGTGCGAGTCCTTTCAATGGTAGGGTTAGGCCCTGGGACCTCCATGATACACGCTGATGGACCAAATGCCGAGAGAATGTCATTTGTCTCTCTCATTGTCTGGAGCAGGGGCTCTAGGCAGAGGCACTTGGGATCACTTGCTTCCAGGAAGTAGGCAAATGGTGCAAGACCATGTGACATGAACATGGATAATGAGTCCAGAGCCTGGACAAAGTCAAGCAGGGTTTTCATCTCTGACAACATGACTTCCAAGTGTTCCTTTCCTTGTTGAAGCTGAATCTCAACGGAGAGCAGCGTCTGACCGTTGACTGGTTCAATCATAGTGGACATGTAAGAGAGATTAGAGAAGTTAGATGAGGTAGTGGGGGAACTTGTCGTTGATGGTGTTGGGGCCACTTCATGTAAATTCTTTCTGGGGGGGCATTGTTCATCACCCGAACATGCTGCCTCCCAGTAGGAGTCATCGTCACACCTGTTGGGGTTGGGGGCTCAAGCGGATCTCCATTGCTGGAAGGAGTTGGTGTTCACTAAGGGGAGGAATACCAATGCGATTTGTTGTGTCCTGTTTGAAGAGTGTATTGCCAGTTGTGATATCAGGACTTAGTTCCATGGGTTGCTCCTCTTGGCCAGTGGTGGATAACAAGCTGTCCATGTCCAAATTGTTCTCTGGGGCAATGTTGCTGTTGGGTCCAGCCCCTGTCGATGGTTCCTGGAACATGGTAGTCTTTCCGGTTTTAGGTGGATTGTTTGGGGTTCCTGTTCGGTGGTCTTGAGGATGGTGCCAGCAAGAGGAGAGAAATGATTTGGATGGTTGTGGAGGGCAGGGGAAGTACCTGCACTTGAACCCTGTTGCCCCACCGGAGCCCACTCTTCCTCAGGAGGGCGTGAGGTACTCGATAGGACGAGGAGTGTAGGACTGTTGGAAATTTGGAGATGCGTATGAGAGATCGGTTATCCTGGTCTTGGGACGGATGAAAGGGTCCACTTTCATTGGTATCAACAAGACCACTGTGCTGTACCTCAGAGATCTGAGTGGTAACCATGAGAGGACCTGCATAGCACAGTAGGACATATGTGATTGTGTCTTCTGTATCAAAGGAGATGGGGTGCATACTCAGATGGTACTCTTTCCAACTGAACGTGAGTGCCCGCTTCCCTTTCAAGTTGACTACATCAATGTCCTCTTTTGTAGAGTATTTAGCCTCAAGTGGTAACGGACCCCACTTGGGATGTGCTTGAGATCTGTCTTGTTGTTTACACTTCACCACTTTAGTACGAAGAGCCTCTTCCAGCCTCAGTCCATTCAGCTGCAGTATTGTACGCATGGTATAATTGCCTTCTTCATCAAAGTCGTCGGTAGAACCTCTCCAGGCGTAGGCGGGAGTGGTTCAGCCAAGAGTTCAGCGTAAATGGAAGGGTTCAACCAGTCGAAGGACGTGTCTTGGCGAGGTTGTGAATGTGTTGAGGGTGTAGAGGAGGCTTGTTTCTTGGGAGGCATCCCAAATTTACCTTCAAGTCTTGCGGGGAGGATAAGCATGTCTTCCGGCTCCTCAGGAGACACTTCTTCATGGTGTGTGGCTCCTTCTCCTTCCCTAGGAGGAGAGATGGCAGGAGAACTGACTGCTGTTTGCTTGTTCCCTGTGGTGCTGGGGAAGAAGACCCTTCGATTTCCACGTCCACAGAGGGCTGGAGATTTGACGACGGGGGCGAGGAGGACATGCCTGAATCCCTGTAGTTTTCAAGGCAATGATCTTCTGCAGGGACCCAATGTGTTCGTCTAGTGTAGCCACGAGTGGATTACTTGGGAAGAGGGGTTCCAAAGTACTGCTTTTGGTGCAGAAGGGCGACAATTTGCGTGGCAAACTTGGGATCACTTTCTTGCACAGGCGATGGTTTCGAGCATGCTAAGTGTGTCAAAGGAAAGGAAGTACTGGGTGAGGTGGTGGGCGGTTGTCTGTGGTTGGAAGTGGTGTGCATTTCCAGGATTTGTGTCAAGAAGTCAGCCATGGAGGCAACAATGTCCATATCCATTAGACCGGCCTTGACTGGTGGTAGGGAGTCCAATGTAGAGTCTACGAGGTATCAGCATGAATAGTAAAGTGGTGAGAGGTTCGACTTCTTCTTGCTCCGATAAAGTAATACTTGTACAATACATACCAGATGGTACAACCAGATGTCACAACTCTCTAGAGAGAGGAGCCACTCCAGGGGACATCCCATGGAAATCCTACCAAAAAACCCGGATTATAAGTGCCACCAGTGTATAGGTGCACACACATGTACATTTTTGATTTTTCGGTATTTGAACCCCCAAATGGACCTAAAACCATAAGGGTAGTTCCCCCTGCTTATCAGCAATTCGCCCATATGCTATACTAGCCAAAACCAGTCAAAACACCCATCACTTTCTCCATGTACAATCATGTATATGTTGGCCCCCGTACTGGCACCGTCCCAGTTCTAGCACTGGGCTCAAAAATTCTCCCAGTTGTAGAACTGGGCGTTTTCTCCCGTTAGGGAACCGGGCCTAGATTTTTTTGTCGGTGCCACATTGGGGCCGAAAACCTTCGAGGTAGGGCTAACTACTACTGCCAATTTTCTGAGGTATAGTACTTAGCGGAAGATTCGCTGCACTTGCATAATATGCACACTTCCGTGAGTTGATGAGAGTCATCACGCACAGCCATCACGAAGAGTGTCAGAACACCATTATCACGCAGGTGTTCGCAAGCAGCGCACTCTCACGAGTTTGCTAGCACTGCCACAGCCATTTCCAGCAGAGCGAGCTTGCGGCGCACTGTGGCAGTCACGTACAAAATTGCAAGCTGCGTGGCTTATGATGGTGCGGTAGTGCCCAAATAATGGGGACAGTGTATTAAGCAAAATCCCCATTGGAGCACTAACTCTACTAAGTACTTTAGTAGAGCCTCAATGGGGACAAGGAAATAGACCCATTGAGGCACTAGTGCCTTAATTGGGACGCCCATTGTGGCACTGGTGCCTCATTGGGGCCGGTGCCACAATGGGGTTATAGGGAATCTCCCAGTTCTAGAACTGGGCGCCCAGTTCTAGAACTGGGGGTACGTCTCGGTCCCAGTTCTATAACTGGGCCGCCCAGTTCTGGAACTGGGCGCCCCATTGAGGCACGGTTCCCTAACGGGGAGAAAAACGCCCAGTTCTACAACTGGGAGAATTTTTGGGCCCAGTGCTAGAACTGGGACGGTGCCAGTACGGGGGCCAACATATATACCTATCAGTACATGAGTCGCATGCAAGTACACTCATTGGCTCTCAGCCCAAAAAGGCCCAATCTAAGAGCCACTGAAATGCATTGTCAATATGCAGGACTGCATTGACTGCAAAATAGCTTTCATAAATTAGTTATCACCTAATTAACGACAATCGATGCACCTTGCTATGCTCAGCAGTGATAACTAACCCTTTTTCACCAATTCAAAACCTAACCACCCCACAATCAACCAACCCGTTTGCAACACAAACATGTCGTCGCCCACAGCCAACGAAGCCGCAGTCCGCGAAGCAGTCTGGTCCATCATCGCACCCATGCCAATCGACAAAATCATTGGCCAACCGTCAAATTCCACCATGAACATGCTGAAACAACAACTCGCCAAGATCACTGCAGCCGTCAAAACTACGAGCTGGGGCGGGCGACACGGCCATCTTGCGCTTGTCCTAAATGACGCAGAGTACCATACCATCATCAACGTCCCCATGCTCACAATGACACACCTCGTCCTACCTCCCATTGTCCCGGCAAACCTTGCAAACAACACAACTCTCAAGCACAGAACTCGCATTATGGCAGACCACAATCTTGAATGCCAAGAGTTCTGGAAGCAGGAGAGCATTGGCGCCATCATTGTGAACAAGATCGTACGTGAAGAAGTCGATGCAGCGTACGTCGAAGAAGTCGATGACAACTTCATTGGCTACGGAGCCCAGACCATCAAGACAATCCTTGACCATCTCCGTACATAATGATGCATTGTGACTACACTGGAGAAGAAGCAGGCAGCTGCTGCTTTCCATGTCCAATGGGATCTCTCGTCCCACATCACAAAGTTTGCTTGCAAACTTGACAAGCGACAAAAGCTATGCCGAGACATTGGCTTACCTGCTCCCAACGCAACCAAGGTCCAATACTACGTCAAAAGCATGTACTCATCAGACATGTTTGACGACATAGAGATGCAGGCATGGGAACTCAAGCCCTCCACAGACAAAACATTGGACTCCGCCAAGTCTCGTTTTGTCACTCTGTACAAGAGCAATGAGAAGTTCAACGCAGAACATGAAGCTCGCACCGGTGGGTACGACAGTGTCAACACGTTCATCAATGCCGGCAGCATTGGCGCCACCTCCCTCGGAACTCTCTCCCCAGACACTATCAAACCATCCTTGAGTACACCAACAGTCTTGAAAGTGCCCTCGAGCACACCCAGGAGCATGCTGGTGCACTCACCGCAACACAAGACCACTGCCTCAAGCAACTTGAAGCCCAACAACAAGAACTCCTTGCCCAAACAACCAAGTTCATGGCACTCCTCACTTCCAACCAACAAAACCCTACACCTGGTACCACCACTGGTGGCCCTTCAAGCAGAACACGACACAACACCCGCAGCACAACCACCAAAAGCCCACGCTACTGCAACTCCTGCAAGAAAAGCAACGCCTACCAGGAGGACGACGCCTGCTTTGCTCTCAAGAAGAACAAGGACAAATGTCCACAATGGTACCTTGCCAAAATTTAGGACATTGTGGAGTCTAGTGTTAATATTATTTTAAACAATGTGAATCCCACAAACAGGTTTGAAACTCTAAACTACTGGACTCCACTAGCCACACCTTCACACAGCATACGCCATGTCTCCTTCATCCTTCCTCCACAACACCGTGAAACAAACAGCAAACACTGGCATCTCAAATGTGCCACCAAACCCACTTGCACAGTTCACCCACTCAAGCACACAGGCGCCAACAGCATCCACAACAAAGCTACCCACATGTCACCCCATACCATCAAACAAGGTATCATCAACGGCTCCATCCCGTCTGCACTCAGCCATACTGGCGCCACTCCACAGCAGGTACCCTCCACGACCCATTCATACACTCCAACGTCCAATCCACCAAGACATTCATGTTACCCACAGGAACTAACACCACAGCTACAACCCAGGCACACCTCCTCCTCAATGTACGTACACCCACCAACACAGTAGACATTGCACCCAACCTTCACCAAACACTACTCAGTGGCAGCAAGTTCGCCAATGCCAACTACACAGCCGTGTAGGACAAACATGAAGTCAACTTCTATGACTCTGACACCATCAACATAACCAAACGCGCGGTCCTAATGGGCTATTGATGCCCATGCACTGGCCTCTGGCGAGTCCCACTCCATCCCATCACTGTGAATGAAACCATAGACACCCTCATCCTTGACTCCAAATGTGGAGTACACTCCACCAGTGCCCGATATTGTGTCCCTAGACCTACACACATCCGTGAACACCTACAGGCCTCCCTAGAATGCAATACGGAAGCTAGACAAATCAACATGATAGTCATAAGCAAATCCGTTATCTAGATTTATGACTATAAGCATGTGTTGTCCACATGCATGTGGATGGCTTGGAATATCGTTGGTTCCGGAGAGTCAACATAGGCCTAGTACTTAGGTACTTAGGCCAATAATGTAGTATGGTATCATCACACCCTTGCGGGAGCTCAAAAATGGAAAGGTATATATAGAGAAGAGGGGAAGACTATGCTGCGGCTGCAGCGGGTTGGTCGTGTTGGCGGTCTTGGCATAGCATCTCGGGCACAACCAGCGGAGTGATGAATTCATGATGGATGTACTGGTGATGTTTGGCGGAGTGATGTTTGGTCCAGTAATCGGCGTAGTTGCTGTGTCCAGGGCGCCAGTAGATGCAAAATTGTTCTTGGCATTCATGATCGCATAGCCAGTGGAAGCGCATGTCCATGGCTTTGGTTTGTTTGGGCTGGACTTTGCCATTGGTGACTGCTTCAGCCATGGCATTGTCGGTTTGGAGAGGTGTAGCAGGTTGCTTGTGACCGAATTCCATGAGAATGATGTGTATGTAGAGGGCTTCTCTAGCTGTGATGAACAGGCGGCTAATTTGGCCTCAGTAGCGGATTCCATGACGTGCTTAATAATGTGAGCGATATTGAGGATGGTGCCATTGTTTGGCGGTATGTCCGCATTTGAGGAAAGGAAGAAGTGGCCCCCTGCGTGACTGCGGGTGTGAGGTTCGCTGAGGTAGCTAGCGTCACTGTGTGTGGCTAGAACCATGTCACTAGCATGGTAAGCGAGCACGGCTTCTTCTTGCGTGGCAAGGTAGTCAAGGAGTTGCAAGGTTTGTCTCATTGTATCTTGTGTTGGCGCTGCCGACTGGGAGGCAATTGCACTGATGGGGCATAGGAGGGGAGAGTCGATGGCTCGTCAAAGAAAGAGGAGTTTCCCACACACCTGTTTGATAAACTTTTTGTCTTTCTTGTCAAGGAGGTGTGCTGTAGATTCTGGTGTAGCGTATTGCTTCTTGGTACGATATTTGATTGGTTTTGTAGGAAAGGGAGAATGTTGGGGCTTGCTTGGCGTTTTTTGTTGGAATTGTTTGAGGGCTTTGGCTTTTGTACCGGGGCATAGACAGGTGTACTTTACAATTGTGGTAATCTCAGTCCAGGTGTATTCTGATGTAGCGGTTACCGGTCCAATCGGTGCTGAGCGGATAATAGGATTTGAGCACAGATTTCAGGTGTAAAGCATGTTCTTTGCCCACATATTTTACCCCGAAATCGTTGACTCTTAGTGTGACGTCTTTTATGCGATCCTTGGGAATGCCTCTTTTGCGGATGAATTGGATGGTGTTGGTGCCTTTTACCCTACCGCCGACGCCGTTTGCTAGTCGTCCAAATTCATTGGCTGAAGATGTGGTCCAATCGTCGTGGTATGCTGGGTGGTGGAGGAGAGCGCAATAGTTGAGGAGTTTTCCTGTGACATGGTCCATGACTGCCAGGGCCTGATGTACCTCTTTGTCGACACGCTTCATGCGTTTGGATAGGATGGGGATGGGTTTTGGGATGCGCGAAATGCGTTGGGAACGGGTGTTTGTGGCAGGGGGGGCATGAAGTTTGGCTTTGGAAGTAGGGTGTGAGTGGGTATTGCGAGCAGGAGCTGTGTCAGGGACAGCGGGGGGCTTGGAAGGTTTGCAACGTTTTGATTTTGTGGCAAGTCGTGGCATGGAGATGGCGACTGGGGCAAGTGACTGTTGGTTGGTCATGGAACGTGTGACGCGGGACAGGGCAGGGTCATTTGTAGTTTGCACCATTGGAAGGCTAAGTAGGTTGCTGATTGATTGTACCCTTGGAACACTGTCAGTGGTGTGTGGTTCATTCAAAGCCATTGTGGTTGCAGCTGTGATGTCCAGCAACGCTTTGAGATCGGTGATGTCCTGGGTTGGAGCTGTGATACCCTTGAGTGCCACGGCACACGCAGCAACAGCCTGCATGCGTTAGTCAGCAGGGGTGAGGGAAGGATTAGTAATTGTTTTGTGTTGAAATACCACTGTATCGCTGAGGCGGTCACTGTTGGTGGACTTGATGTGGCATTTGTGTGTACCTTAATGCTCGGATGATGTACCGAGGTACCAACCATCGATGGAGTGAAAATCCCATGTACCGCAAGCGTCGATTTTTCATGCGTCTGGACTTTGCACCCCATCGGAGCAAGTGGCATTTTGTTGTAGTCGAAGGGTCCATTCAAGTGGGCGTAGGCAGAAACCATTGGCGTGGAGTTGCACTGTCGGAGCAGGTTGATGGTGATCTCAGCTTGTGGAAGTAGTTTGTCCCAGAGTTTTATGGGGAAGTCCTCAGCAACACCGGCGAGAATGCTCAGAAAGTGGGACTTGGAGTTGCGGATTGCTACCTCTGCTGCATATCTGCGGTGGCAGCCTGGTGGGACTAACTCGTAGGTCATTTTGTACGTGTCAGTGATGAGAGTCTTCATGGCGTTGGAGATTTCATTGTCAAGGACATGTTTGAGGGGAAAGACGCCTGAGTGCTGGAGCCTGGCAATTAGTGATGAGTAGGCCCGGGTGAGTTCAGAGTCTGTGCGGTTATTAATGGGTTTGACGAGTATCGCGCTGGAGTCGATGTGAACCGTGACCATGAGATAGCAGTTGCCTGAAAGTGAGAGATTGGGGGAATTTCCCGGTTTGGTCGGAAAAGATAGTGTCACGGGTGTCGTATACGTGGGTGTACATGTCGCAAAGGTTTCAGCCTTTGAGTTGGGGGGACTGGAAGTCTTCAAGAGGAATGGGCTTTGGTTTGGTGGACTGGACGTTTTTCCTGCTTTGATTGAGATGGCCCTTGGGAGTTTCCACTGTTTCGGGGAAGTATTTTTGGATGTTGCGAACAGTGAGCAGCGGTGACCTGATGAAGTTGCCGGCTTGGACAGCTTTGAGCCAGGTGGACTTGACTGTGTATCCACACATAGCGTGCATCCATTTGATAGCCTGTTCGGTGGACGGCGAGTCGTAGACACTGTTGGCTTGGCGGAGGGCGTGTCGTGCTTTCTTGGATGGATGCCGCGGTTGCCAGTGCCCCTTGTGTTGTGCAAGCGTGATTCGGTAGCATCCATGCTTGTCGCGGGTGCCAATGAGGAGGGGCTCGCCTCGGCAAGTGATGAGCACGTCTGTATCTTTGTGTATGGTTACACCTGTTTGAGTGAAGATGGCGATGGTGCCGTCGTCACAGGTTTTGCTGACGCTCATGAGAGACTGTGGGAAATCGTCGAACGAGTCCGCAAGGGCAGCGTTTGTCGAGAGTTGGGGGAAAGGTAAGCGGCTAACGTAGCGCACCTTGCTGGTGCCACCATTGGCTACGCCAACCTGTTTGCTGGAAGGCCGTAGAATAGGGAGCACCGTGGTGAGACGGTTGGTTTCTGAGAGGTAGTGGCCATCGGCGTCAGAGTCGAAGGTGACCATTGGTGTTGTGGCCTGGGGGTCATATTGTCGTACTTGTGTTTTGGAGGTGAATCTGACATGCCGATCAGTGGAGAAGTGGTGCATGGCTCAGCGTAGTGTGGATGACAGTGCATAATTGGTATGGCAACCATGTTGCGCAATGGATAGCTGTGTTTTGCCTGGGTAGGTTGTGTGAGCCATATCAATGGCCCACCGTTGCTTGGAGTTTGTGTCGGCTTTGGCATGGGAAGCTCCCTCATCCTCGGCCCATGATATGTGGCAATCCAGGAGAGTAGCTTCGTTGAGGAGTTGGAGGCAGCGTGCTTGGCGCTCCAAAGCTTTGTGTTGGGCCTTGTGTTTGAAAGTGCTGGGGATGGGGATCGGTGGGGGTCGCGTTGGTGCAAGAGTGAACAGTGGTTGGATTGATGTGGGCGAGGTGTGGGGTGGGTCTGCAGCATACTGCGGTAGGGTACTATAATAGTTAGAGACAGAGTTGTAGAAGGAAGATTTGTTGTTAGAAATAGAGTTAAATCTTTTAAGCTGTCCTTTCTTTTGGATTGTTATCCATGCGTCTGTCGTAGCACTACCGTCGGTTGCCGGCCCACACCCTCATTCAGCATCACTCTCGCTGGGATACCCCCCATGTCAGCTGCAAATTTGTGTCGGGGAACGTAGGCCATCTCCATCTCGTCGCAAATCCACCTCCCGCGGTACCCCTTGTACTTCTTGTTCCCGCGCAAAATTTTTCCAGTGTGGGCAAGGGTTGGGTGGATGGTGGGAGTTGCTGTGTTGGTTTCCACAATTGCCTCCGCATTTGCCGCCACGTCGGTTGTTGCGTTTGTCTTGGTCCCGCCCACGGTCACACTGGCAATTGTTGTTGTGTCTGCGGTTGGTGGAGGAATCGCTGTCGGACTGGACGGCGGAGGCGCATTCAGTGTTGTTGGTGTCGGACGTTCCATGCTGTTGCTGGAGGAGTTGTGTGAGCAGGGAGATGTGGTTGGATACAGCGTTGGCGGTGCCGGTGGGTGCTGGGGCATCATTGAGTTTGCCCACGCCGTCTGCGCCAGCAAATTCTTTGAGGATGGTGGCGACGGTGGTGGCGTCGTGTGCGTGATTGTAGGTGTACTTGCGGCGGAGGGTTTGTAGGGTGGGGCGGAATTCGCGGCCCCAATCGTTGGTGGTAGCTGGCGGTCGCGACGTTGATGTTTGCAAGAAGGACAAGGGCCAGTTGGGAGTCGTCAACGGTGATGCCATAGGCAGTCATCCGGCCGACTTTGGCGCAAAGAAGTTCCATGTTTGAGGAGACCTTTTGCGGAAGTCGAATTCAAATTGGATGACTTGGAGGAGTTGGGAGAGGACGTCGGTGGAGTTTGGGCGATCTGAGCCTTGGACGACGGCGGCAAGGACTTCTTTGAGGAGCCAGTTGTCGATGCGGCGGAAATCGGACCCATCCACAGTTTTGAGCACTGCGTCGGTGACGTCCGATCCCACCTTCGCAGTGATGGCCTTGGCGGCACCTTCCTTGGTGCCGATGACGGCCAGGTTGATGAGGTTTAGGCGGTCCGCTTCATCTTAGGCGTCGGCACGGCTTTTGATGGCGGGGGGCATGATGGTGCTTCCCGTGGATGCGGCGGCAGCGCGGCTTTCAATGGCGGGGGGCACGATGGTGCTTCCCGTGGATGCGGCGGCAGCGATGGCTTTGGCTTTGTCGAGGACGGACTTTGCCGTGGCAACAGAGGTTGCTTTTATTGTAGCGATCACGTTGGCTGCGGCGCAGAGCTTGAACATGCCGTTGCTGGGGTCCCCGGGGTTGTAGGTCTCACGGAGGATGCGATGGATGCCGGCGATGAAGGTCGTGGCGGCGTCATGGTCATACTGCCTGTTGTCAGTCGTTGGGAGGGTCAGTTTCTTGATGCTCGTGGTGACATGCTTGCAAGTAGTGGCACGTGCAGTGAAGCATGCGTTGGCCATGGTTGGGCTAGTGTTGGTGCAAAATATCTAGATAACTACGGAAGCTAGACAAATCAACATGATAGTCATAAGCAAACCGCTATCTAGATTTATGACTATAAGCATGTGTTGTCCACATGCATGTGGATGGCTTGGAATTTTGGTGGTTCCAGAGAGTCAACATAGGCCTAGTACTTAGGTACTTAGGCCGATACTGTAGTATGGTGTCATCATGCAACACAGAATATATACTCAACGTATATGAACTCCCCAGCATCGCACAGTCCATACAGTACCTTCATGCCGCAGCTGGTTTCCCCGCTAAATCAACATGGCTGTCCGCCATTCGCAAAGGAAACTACAGCACATGACCCCTCATCAATGTCAACAATGTCCACAAACATTTCCCACAATCAGAGGAAACACAACAGGGACACATGCGGAACCAACGACAACACACACGATCCACCAGACAGACACTTCCCCAAGATGTGCCTCCTACACCCCTCCCACAACTACAAGACATTTTCATCCGGACCTACGACACCCATAGCACCCTCTACACAGATCAAACCGGTACGTTCTTGTATTCATCCAGCCAAGGCAATTGGTACCTAATGATCCTGTACCATGGATAAACCTCACCGCTGTAAAACTTTTGCTCAACACTGCACCAAAGGCTATGTCATCGGCACATCATATGAACACTATTGCTGCTTGAAAGTATGGACACCATCATCGCGCATTACCCGCATCTCTGCTACAGTTTTCTTTAAACACAAGTCCATCACTAACCCCTTGGTCACACCAACAGACGCCATCATAGCAGCCACTGTAAACCTGTCACATCTCCTTACAAACAACCTTAAGGCCCATCGCAACAACAACTTGCAACTAACTGACCTAATGCGACTACAAATCCTCACACAACCACCCCCTCTCCCACCACTGAGGGACCAACATACACCTAACACCAGGAACACACCATCTTCACCACACCCCTCCACACTTCCAGTAGTATCAGACTATGACAGCCACTCCAGTGCAAGTGATGCTGAATCTGTGTCCGCCCCACTACCATTGCTACAGTCGCCTCCAAAGTCTCCAAGGGTGACACCACTACAAACCATGCCGCCACATCCAAGGGTGTCCACACCACTAACGGCCCCGGCATACAACATGCACAGTCGCGTTCAATCAATCACACAGGAAACCATCTTACATCTCCTGCACAACACCCGCACGCCACTCACACCACAACAAGCTGCAACCCTGCATTTTCCCCGTGATGCACTCTCAGCCATCCTCGACACAGACACCTGAGAACTCTTGGAGTCTTGGCACCTCATTAGAATCCCAAAGTACTGCACCATATGGAAAAATGCCTATGGTAAAAAACTTGGCGGCCTCGCCTAAGGCATCCCCGGCGCAGTACAAAGCACCAACACCATAGTCTTCATTGCACCCGACCAAATACCTCCAAATTGCTGAAAAGACGTCACATATGGACAAATCTGTGCTAATTTCCGACCTGAGAAGGATGACCCATACCACATCAGTCTTACGGTTGGCGGCAACAGAATCACATATCCTGGCGATTGCGGCACACCTACAGCAGACATGCTGACCACCAAGGTTCTCCTCAACAGTGTTATCTCCACCAAAGGTGCACGATTCATGACCATTGACATCCGGGATTTCTACCTCAACACACCAATGGTTCGTCCCAAATACATGCGCCTCGAAGTGTCGGACATACCAGACCACATCATTGCACTCTACAATCTCAACAAACTTGCCACCACTGATGGATACCTCTATGTCCTGATCCAAAAAGGTAAGTACGGTCTCCCACCAGCAGGAATCATCGCCCAGCAACTACTTGAAAAGTGACTAGTCACCAAAGGCTACTGACAGAGCACCATCACACCAGATTTCTGGAAACATGACTGGCGCCCCATCTCATTCACCCTATGTGTCGACAATTTTGGAGTAAAATATGTTGGCATCAAACATGCACATCACCTTATTCAAAAACTTAACAAACACTACAAAACGTCACAAGACTGGAAAGGTGAGGGTTACTTGGTCTCACAATCACATGAGACTATACCCTCGGACAGGTACATCTTTCCATGCCAGGCTACTGTAAAAATGCTGGCCACCATTTCCACCATCCTGTTCCTACCAAACCACAACATCAACCTTATCCTCATACACCCCGCACCTATGGAGCCAAACAACAATTTGTCAAAACTGAAGACAACACTGCATTACTCTCCAAATCCGACAAGACTTTGTCCAAGAAGTCATTGGGGTCTTCCTTTACTATGTGCATGCAGTGCCTGCACTCGGCTCACTTGCCACTCAACAATCGGCTCCAACGCAGAATACCTTGTTGAAAATACAACAGTTCCTTGACTATGCCATGACGCATCAAGACGCCATGATAACTTATCGCGCCAACAACATGATTCTTGCCGTCCACAGTCACGCATCCTATCTGTCTGAAACAAAAGCGCGCAGCAGGGCCGGGGGGCATTTTTCCTGTCTGAAGACGATCCGTCCCCTCACAACAACGGTGCAATATTAACTCTTCCACAAATCATAAAACCTGCATGGAAGAGCAGTGAAGGCAAAATGGCGGAAGGGGTAAAATGAGGGTAACTGGAGGTAATTAGGGTAAGTTGTAAATGATACCAATAATTTTTCATAGTTTAAGAATGCTGAGTAGCACCGGATTATAAGTTCCAACAAAATGTATCTTTTGTACATTTGTGTGCACCTATAATCTGGGTTTTATGGTAGCTACTGGGCGCAAATATTTTGAAATTTTGCATTTTACGTAAGATATTTTTTAGTAGGAATTCAGTAGAAACTAGGAGGTAGAATTGTGTCTGTGCTTGCCAACAAACCTCATGTCATGCCACTCTTGATGACAATCAAAACACTGAACTCACAGATACAGATCGCACAACGCAAAGGGTCCACTATTAACTGCTCTCAAATAGTCCTGCAATAATCTCAAATCTGGGATTTTCAGACACATTTGCAGATGGCCTGATTGCTAGATCATATCCAAATTCCATCAGGCATGCAAGGTAAGTATAGAACTTATGCAGTTCCACTGGGATTTGTGGCATACTTGACTTGATGTGAATTATGCCGTCCTTGTCCATTATCGAAATGCCACCATCATGACAGTTTTTGGAAACTGATGCAACAGCATCTGAAGTAGGGTCAAATCCTGCTGCAATATACATGCCAAGACTTTCAAATGTTCCTTTCCTTTGTCTTGTCTCTTTTAGCTGGAGATGCTGTGATGGATACAAAAAATAAAAGTTACTGCTTGCATTTTGCCATATTTGATTTGGCTTTGTGCTCCTCATGCCTCTTCTCAAATCCACGGCCACTGACTTTTCCACTCCCTATGAATTTACCTACCATAAAACCTGGATTATAAGTGTCGCCGGTGTATATGTGCACACGGAGCTAATGTCATGTACATTTGCCATTTCTATGCGTTCCACCCTAGCTAACTTCATGGAGAACGCATAAAATGTTTTGTTTTCTCATGGGCAACACGCCCATATGTGCTGAAAACCCAAAAACTCACATGCTTCACCATTACAACAAAAAACACAACACATCTCCGCCCAATTAATTGCATCATTCTTGTTGGTTTCTTGCCCTGTGACAATGGGCGTAGTTGTGAGATACACCCATTTGGATGTGGCAACTCCCTAGTCCTCAATAGAGAGGACAATTGAGTTGGAATGTGCCCGAGCTTGCGGATGACAGCACCACACAAGTTGACGTGTTACACCATAAATGGTGATGACACGGATGGTTGCCGTGTCTGTTTTGTGGCCAGGGAGGTCTCGGCTGGCAAGAATGCTGAACAGTTGTATGGAGCGGCTGTTTGTGTCGTGGACGTCTTTACGTCCGACCACAAAAACCTTTCTGTTGGTTCACTTTTCCATCACAATTGCGGGTATGCGTATGGGCAGATTATGATGGATGATTAGTTTTGTACACATAGAACTCAAACAGTTAGAACCATTCAAACCCGCTCTTCATCCATGCATTTTGTACTGTTTGTGCAGGGAGGTTCTTGTAAACCTCAACCACCCACTCTGCCACCAACTGCCTCGTTGGCTCCTTCGCAACACCATTTACGATGTCATCTCCTGCCACCATCCAATTTTCCCACTTCTCACGCATTCTTGACTTGATAGACTTGTTGATTCCAATGTCAACGGGCTGGCTTAAATACGTGCAGCCCGGAGGTATGTGAACTAGCTCAATTCTGAGCAATTGAATCCGGTTTACGATGTTTCCCATCATGTAAACTCTGTACGCATGGGAGAATCAGAATGGGGATAACATCAGGTCCCTCCTCATTTTGCCAAGGGATCAGTACGTCATCAATCCATTTAGACATCATTTCCTTGTCCATCCATGCTTTTTCTGGCAGGCGTAGTGTCCTTTGTCAGGGTACATTGCGAACTCATGTGTGATGCGTCCTTTCGCGGCACCTTTGAAAATGAGCATTGGCGGCAGTATCATGTCGCTCGCATCAACCGTGGCAGCAAGTGTCACTCTCTTCGTGTCCAAGGTCAAAGAGCATATGTGGATCATTTTCATACCCTTCTTCTTGAGAGTCTTGGTGGCATGAAAGGAAAACGGGATCGGCGTCTGATCCATGTTGATTATCAGCATGGGATCCTTGTCCGCCACTTTGTCCCTCATCATCTTGATGAAGTGGTGAGACTCTTCTATGGTCTTGTAGTAGTCCTTTTGGGCGGTGTGCGTTGCAGCACAATGACTGAGGCCCATTTGCTTCGTGAAACAAAGAAACGCCTCCTTGCGAGCATTTATGCCGTTCATCATGAAGTTTGGAAGCAAGCGGGACGCTTCGTGACAAACCATGAGGCTTCTGACTTGAATACCGCGAGTTCTCATCACAGTGACAAATTACGTCAAGCCGTCGCGGACGGGGGCGAGAATACTCGGCAGACCAGGGTGTATCTTCCTTGCCGTACCGTTGACCTTGTAGTGGATGAAAATGTTGTTCTTTTCAAGTTCATCCACCACTTCTACCACTTTTTTGAAGCAGTAATAGTACTGGTGAGGCAACCCAAGCAGAGGACATGCTTGGCGAATAGAAATGCGGTTAGACGCAAGTGTGCAAATGGCATTTTTCTTGATTGTATAGGAACGCCTCACCATGGCGACAGATTGTTGCATGCCTGCGTGGCCGTCAACAAAATTGGTGGTAAGTTCCTGGCCATATTCATCTGGATGTACCATTTTTGAAATGGAATTATGAGAAAGAACAACAATAATTAAGGCACTCAAAATACATGTAATCATAATTGATTTAGCATGGTATTTAATTGCACTACAACTTCTGGAGCAATAGAATGACGTGTCTTTATTTATTCCTTTATTTGTTATTCGAACACAGCAAGAGCTCTGCAATGACGACTGTCATTGCAGAGGTAGGAATTCAAGTTGGAGGGACATGGAGGTGGAATTGGAGACAGAGACCGTATTATGGGATGGCGCAATTTGGAGGAGATATAAAAGTGGGCGGTGAGTGAGCACACTCCCAAAAGTCAGAATGCAGCCCGCAGAAAGCCCACGTTGAGCCCCTAACAGAAAGTCACACCTGGCGAGAAATCGTACCATATGGTACAATAAAGTAAAAAATAAACAGGTGTTATAGATACCCGCCGTGTTAATAACACTACCTTGCGCCGGATTATAAGTACCACCAAATTGTAGCTTTTGTACATTTGCGTGCTCTTATAATCCGGGTTTTACAGTAGGTTTGTATCATAGTACAAGTATGCTCCCTCACGCTTTGCGTAAGTTGCAGAGAGCACGGATTTATGAGTACAATGAGACAAAA